>CM046038.1:9190149-9412649 GCA_025215565.1 Flaveria ramosissima | reverse complement strand
TTGGACTACCTTGGGAACCCAAACCTTGTCCATGCTCAAAGCATATTGGCAGTTCTCGGGTTCCAGGTGGTCCTAATGGGCCTCGTTGAGGGGTTCCGTATTAACGGGCTTGAAGGGGTTGGAGATGGTAACAATTTGTATCCGGGCGGGCAATACTTCGACCCATTGGGCCTTGCGGATGACCCGGTGACCTTTGCCGAGTTGAAGGTGAAAGAGATCAAGAACGGTAGATTGGCTATGTTTTCGATGTTCGGGTTCTTTGTGCAAGCAATAGTGACCGGCAAAGGCCCGTTGGAGAACCTGTTGGACCATTTGGACAACCCTGTGGCTAACAATGCTTGGGTCTATGCCACCAAGTTTGTGCCTGGCTCTTAGACTTTTTACCCTCTTGTAACCGCAAGTTTGGGAAGAAAAATGTGGTGTTTATTAGATGGTCTTGTTTATATGTTGAACTCACGTGAAAGAAAAATATTAATAGTTAGAATTATGATTTAGAAAAACGTTCA
This sequence comes from Flaveria ramosissima, assembly GCA_025215565.1. NCBI lineage: Eukaryota > Viridiplantae > Streptophyta > Magnoliopsida > Asterales > Asteraceae > Flaveria > Flaveria ramosissima. The sequence continues at coordinate 9,412,143 of CM046038.1, read as the reverse complement.
ACTAGATTTAAACTCAAAAAAGAGCATTTGCTTAAACTATGGATATTTATGATCTGAGCTTGAGCCCACGTCAGGACGGTTTGAGCTTGAAAATACCAGAGCAATCCCGGCTCAATATACTCTACTTAGCTGAAAATTTGAGACCGAACTCGTTTCGTTTAGGAATCAAATCAAATTGTGGTGACTACATATGTTAGTAAATCAATATAGAGAGAACAGATTGAATACAAGTATATTTTTTTCAACGACAAACATAACATACTTGTAAAACACACTATAAACTTTTCCAACTCTTGCTGACGCTACTAGATTTGAAACTTGGTTTACTTCAAAGCATTGATGGGTTGTACCGTGAAAATATCTGAAAGTATTGAAAATATGGGACAAGTGTTTTTTATTATTTCTCTATTTAGTTGTTACAGTTAGATCAAACCTCCACTTATAGAGTAAATGTCGCTATCAAACTAGCATTAACTGCCTAACAACATTCCAATAGATTTTCTATATTTAGATAAGTGTGTTACTTATATTTCAAAAATGATTGTAAGTATTTGTGAATGAAGGAAATATAAAATGTTTCTTTTCATTTAAATTTTTGAGTAAACACTATTTAACTCTCTATAGTTATTAATATTTTTAAAATTGGTTGTGAGTGCAGTTATAATGATAGAGATATGAAACTTCATGTGAATGCTCTAACAAATACAAGTAGGATACATAACTCGACAATAGTCTAGCATTTCTTTATAAGCTCAAACATCAACAATTCTTTTATGTCCTATTCATAAGCCGGTGAAATTGAAAGGACCTAAGTTGATAAGTTGGTTTAGTTTTCTAGTTATACTATGATTTCACATATTAAGGGCAATTTTACATATCTCCCTCCAAATTTATAAAACTACATATTTCCTCTAAAAGCTTCAAGACCATTGTACCTTATGTATTATAAATTTATATTTCAGGGTAATTTCTTGGTCATAAAGTTAGGGTAAATCTATAAACATAAGGCTTGGGTAGAGTTGGATTAATGATCAAAATAAGATTATTGTACCTAGTTTTGAGTTAAGTTTTCTCTTTGTAATTAGACAAAATTACCAAACAAAAAACATTTTAGGTTTATAGAAAATTGAATAAAACCATCATTTATATTTAAAATTACTCTAATCATCTTTTATATATGCTTTTTATAACATATTACGTTCTTTAAACTAATGTGCGTTAAGTTTATTTGTTAAATCAATAGCATTTTAGTCTTTTCTACCTCTTAAATAACTATTTCTGAAATTGGAAATCTAAATTAAAGGATGTTTTTCATAATTATCTTTACTTTAAATATAATCCTTTATTATATATTATTTTATGTTAACATAGATATACGTGTGACATATTAAATAGAAATTAATAAATCTTTATCATAACTTTTAATAATATAAACTATAAATAGTTAATAATTAATTACTAACTAATTCTAGTTTATATTATTAAGTTTGCATTAACAATTAATTTTTTAATATAAAATTTAGAAATAGATTAACTTTTTATTAATTTAAAAACATTACTCATAAAAACACAACAAAATCCTACAAAAACACATCACAATCCTATATTAATATTAAAACACACTTAATATTAACCGAATACCCTTCGTTTAATCGAACAACTGCATTTAACTGATGAGCCTTTATTCGGAGGCTATTCTCCATTTTCTTACAAACCACTCAATAAAAATGAGGGTTCATAAAATATACTTAAAACTAGAATATATTTTTAGTTAAAAAACATAGAAAGAACGGATTATAAAATTTACTCAAAAGTTAATGAAAAGAATTAGCTATATGCGATCCTTTCTATTGATAACTTTTATATCTTAGCTTAAAAAACAAGTTTAAGGTAGTAATATATAATTATATAAAAATATCTTGTAAAAAATATAAAAGGTAAAGTATATAGGGTTAAGGGCGTAAGTATTAAAAATAATTAAATACTACTTACATAATTTATATTTTAAACGTAAAACATGGATGAAAATAATTAAATAATATATATTATGTTATATAAAAAATTTCATATGTATGAACAATTGTAATAATATGTAAGGCCCCGTTCCCGGGACGCTTACAGCTGGTAAATCATTGCACATAAATCATATAATTTCATTAACTTGAAGAAGAATCGCAGCGGAAACATTAAAACAACATTCCATTTCATCATAAAAGCTTTTGCAAAATAATACATCGTTATCAAATTACAAAATACTTGTTGCATTACATCACAAAAGCATTATAATTATGGATGCCATCCAAAATGAGCCGAGTAGCCGCCCCGTGCCATCCTCAGCATCCTTCACCTGCCAACTGGAAACACATAAAAGTCAGCGTTGCTGAGTGAGTTCTAGTTTTAAAATAAAACATACTTTACTTTTGTTTAAAACTGTTCTTTACAATCGTACGTGATCATGCACTATACATACACATAGATAATATCATTATTATCTTCATCATTCGTTCGTTAGCTTTCTTTCATTCACCGTACGTCATTATCATTCACATTCATTCATACTTTCTTACTTTCATTCATACGTTCGTCATTACTTCTTTACATTCCATACCAAAACCATGAACTTTACCCCACCGTCATGCATAAAGCGGTACTGGGCCGAGGTCTATCATAGACCCCCATACATTGCGCTCGGTGGCCTGGCCATAGTACTAGGGTAAATTCAGGAGTACCATTGTCATGTGCTATACCCCACCGTCATGCATAAAGCAGTACTGGGCTGAGGTCTATCATAGACCCCCATACATTGCGCCCGGTGGCCTGACCACAGTACTAGGGTAAGCGACAAAGGTTCTATACAAATGGTCGGTCATAAAGACGGACCCCGGTGTGCATCCTTCTGGGGTAGCTAACCCACACACCGTTGAACTAACACCCTTCATTGGGCGTGTTTCCACATACAAGGCTTGCAAGACTTACTTTACTTTCCTTCGTTAATTAATGCATGCATTCATTCTTTACATTCCCCTTTTCATTATCTTCCACTTTACGTTACATAATACTTTCATTTCATTCATTGACATTTAACATAAAGCCACAAGAAAATAATCATACATAACATACATCATACATACCATCATACATCAATCATACATCACATACACCATCACATAAGCATCAATCGTACATCATAATCATATCATCTATGACCTCAAAAGTCAACTTACATAAACCCCCGAGAACCACCCAAGTCAAAGCCTACATTTACTCCTTTCCCCCGAAATTCAGAAAATAAACTAAGTTCTTTCGGGCGCATGAGCCCTATTTGGGTGTATGGGCACCCTTCAGTCGCATGGCCATTCCAGGCGTATGAGGACACTTAGGCGTATGGACACTATGGAGCAAATGAGCACTTATGCGTATGGAGAGCTTCCAGATGCATAAACACTTAGGCGTATGGACCCTCAGTCGCATAGCCTTCAATCGCATGACTTTCAGTCGTATGACCTTCAGTCGCATGACCATTAGGCCGTATGGTCTTCAGTCGCACAACCTTCAATCGCATGCCTTTCAGGCACATGAACTTCAGTCGCATGACTTCCATGCGTATGACCCTCAGTCGCATGCCATTCGGACTCATGGCCTCCAGTCGCATGAGCCCTAGCTGGGTGCAGAATGCAGTCTTCTTCGAACCTGAACTGCAGATTTCAACCTCCAACCCTTTTCTAACATTTTCTAAGCTTAAACCAACCATCCTAAGCCTTAGAAACACGGCCACAACATCATTCAAGCACAATATAGCCCGCAATCAAACCCACCACCCGAATCACACACTTACACACACACACGCATACATACGGGTTTAACACCCAACACAACCAAAAACGATTTGCCATGTGTTCCAGCCCCAAAATCAGTCAAAAACGTGTAAAAGAGGGGTCCTAAAACTCATATTAACAGCCTCTTCGGTTAGAGCTTCTTACAAACCCATTTGACTTCGAATTTTTCACTCGATTCTTTAAGAAACCCTAGCTTTTGCTCTTTCTCCCTTTCTCCCTCTCTTGGCCGATTGGAATGAGAATGGGAGAGGGGAATGGGCTGCCATTTCTTTTTACCCACTCTTCCAAACCTTTTCTTCTTTTTGGCAAGATTGGTCCCTAAACTTGGACATTATTTCTTTTCTTTCTTATTCTTCTTTCTTTGGCCTCAAGGAAAATAACCAGGTGTTACAAGTCCACCCCCCCTTATATAGGTTTCGTCCCCGAAACCTGTTATTCCTCGAACAAACGTGGGTAATGATGTCTCATCTCTTCAGTAGTCTCCCAAGTAGACTCCGATCCCTTTCTGTGCTTCCACTGTACGCGCACAAGAGAAACCACTTTATTCCTCAACCTCTTCTCTTTACGATCAATAATCGCCACTGGTTGCTTCACATAATTGAGCCGTTCATCTACCTCGATATCTCCCAGTGGTACAACCATTTCCTCGTCTGCCAAACATTTCCTCAGATGAGATACATGGAATGTCGAGTGAATTCCATTTAACTCCTCTGGTAATTCTAGTCTATAGGCCACCTCTCCTACTTGAGTAATGATTCGAAAAGGCCCTATGTATCTCGGGCTCAGCTTGCCCCGCTTTTTGAACCGAATGATACCTTTCCAAGGTGAGACTTTCAACATAACTCTATCACCCACCTGGAACTCAACCGGTCTACGTCGTTAATCAGCATACGACTTCTGTCTATCTTTGGCTGCCTTTATAAAGGCTTTGATCCTTTCTAGCTTCACAGTCGTAGCCTCTACCACCTCGACGCTCCCTACTCTTTATGGCCGATATCACCCCAACACACGGGTGTTCTGCATCTCCTACCGTATAGCATCTCATAAGGAGGCATACCAATACTGGCATGATAATTGTTGTTATATGAGAACTCGGCTAACGGTAAGTGGTCATCCCAACTTCCTCCAAAGTCGATGACGCATGCCCAAAGCATATCCTCCAGCGTCTGAATTGTCCTTTCTGATTGACCATTCGTTTGAGGATGATAAGCCATGCTAATATGTAACCTCATCCCCATTGCGTCGTAGAATTTCTTCCAAAATTTAGATGTAAATCGGGTGTCACGATCAGACACAATAGACACCGGCACACCATGACAAGTTACAATCTCTTTAATGAACAGATCCGCCAACCTCTCAGATGAATATGTCTCGCGAATCGGTAGAAAGTGAGCACTCTTCGTCAAACAGTCAACTATCACCCATATTGCATCATACCCTTTCAGGGTACGCGGTAGCTTTGTAATAAAATCCATGGTGATGTGCTCCCACTTCCATTCCGGTATATCCAATGGTTGGATCTTTTCATGTGGCTTTTGGTGCTCGGCCTTTACTTGTAAACAAGTAAGGCATTTACTCACATACTCCACCACATCACGCTTCATACCCGTCCACCAATAATCTTTCTTCATGTCTTGATACATCTTTGTAGCACCGGGATGAATAGAGTACTGAGTTTATGAGCTTCATCCATGATCTTCACACGTAGATCCCCAAAACGAGGAATCCACATCCGCCCGAATTGGGTTCTAACACCGAGTGTGTTTTCACCCAACTCCGCAACCAGACCTCTCATTATTTTAGAGTTAAGATAATCTTCTTTTAGTGCCTCATCCTGATACTCCTTAACTTGCTTCATCACATCCGAGGTCATGATCAACTGGTAAGCTTTCACCCGAATCGGCTCGGGTCTCTCCTTTCGACTAAGGGCGTCCGCCTCCACATTGGCCTTGCCCGGATGGTAATGGATCTCGCAATCATAATCTTTTATGAGCTCCAACCATCACCTCTGCCTCATATTCAAATCTTTCAGCTCGAAGAAGTACTTCAAGCTATTGTGGTCAGTGAATATGGTGCACTTCGTCCCATACAGATAGTGCCTCCAAATCTTTAACGCAAAGACCATAGCTGCTAGCTCCAAGTCATGAGTAGGATAATTGACCTTATGAACCTTCAACTTTCGGGATGCATAGGCTATAACATTCCCTCTCTGCATTAACACACGCCCCTACCCCGAGTAAGAAGCATTAGAATAAACCACCAAATCTTCACTTCTGTTGGGTAACAACAAAACAGGAGCTTGTGTCAATCTCGCCTTTAACTCCTCAAAAGCCTTCTCTTGAGCTTGACCCCATACAAACTTTACATCCTTACGAGTCAACTTGGTTAGTGGAGAAGCGATCTTAGAGAAGTCTTGAATAAACCTTCTGTAATAGCCCGCCAAACCCAAGAAACTACGAATCTCGGATGGCGTCTTTGGAGACTTCCATTGCATCACCGCCTCCACCTTGGCCGGATCCACCATAATTCCCTTGGGATTCACCACGTGACACAAGAATTGAACTTCGCGCAACCAGAATGCACACTTGGAGAATTTAGCATACAACTTCTCCCGCCTCAACGTCTCTAACACTTCTCGAATATGACCGGCATGCTCCTCCTCACTCTTGGAATAAATCAAGATATCATCGATAAACACAATCACTGATTTATCCAACATCGGCCGACACACTCGGTTCATCAAGTCCATAAAAGCAGCTGGTGCGTTGGTCAAACCAAATGACATAACGAGAAACTCGTAATGACCATAACGCGTGCGAAAAGCTGTTTTAGGAATATCCTGCTCTTTAACCTTTAGCTGATGGTAGCCAGATCGAAGATCTATCCTTGAGAACCAACTGGCACCTTGAAGCTGATCAAACAAATCATCAATTCTCGGTAACGGGTATCGATTCTTTACTGTCAACTAATTCAGCTCATGGTAGTCGATACACATCCTCATGCTACCGTCTTTCTTCTAAACGAACAAGACCGGAGCACCCCAAGGAGAGATACTCATTCTAATGAACCCCTTATCAAGCAACTCTTGTAATTGCTCCATCAACTCCTTCATCTCCGTCGGAGCCAACCGAAACAGTGCCTTAGCTACAGGTTGGGCACCCGGTATCAAGTCGATCTGAAACTCGATCTGGCGGTCAAGGGCACTCCCGGTAGGTCTTCGAGAAATACATATGAAAAGTCACACACAACCGGTACATCGGACAGTTGTGGTGTTGGTGTATCCACATCCTTTACATAGACCAAGTAAGCATTACATCCACGCCTCATGCACTTTCCCGCCATCGCTATTGAAATCACTTTCGGAATCGTTGTGACTCGATCACCATAAACCGTCACCATACTCCCGCCAGGCGCTGTTAACCAAATCATCTTCTTGCGACACACAATGTTCGCCTCGTAGTCCGCTAACCAATCCATCCCAAGAACTACATCGAAACCACCTAAGGTCATCATGAATGGTCTAAGAGGAAACTTATGACCTTCTAATTCCACGTCACAACCTTCTATCATCTCAGAAATCCTGGTAGACTTACCTATGGCAGTTTCTACATCAAAGGGCGCATTAACTCTCCTACTACTAACAGGCAGTTTAGCACAGAAAGCATCAGAAATAAAACTTTTACTAGCACCAGAATCGAATAACACAGAGGCAAAAATTTGGTTTACTAGAAACGTACCTGACACAACATCAGGGTCCGTCCTAGCCTCCTCCTGCGTCATAGTAAACGCTCTGGCGCTCGCCCTCTGTCCTTCTCCCCCACCCTTCTTCACTCCCGAACCTTCGTCCCTCGGCTTCTTGCAGTCCCTACTCATGTGACCCCTTTCCCCACAGTTAAAACACTTCATAACCCCACAATCTCTAGCCATATGACCAGACATCCCACACTTGAAGCAGATGTTTGATCCCCATTTGCATTCTCCCGAATGCTCCTTCCCACATTTGCCACACCTCTTCGATCCTGCACCAGGTTTGACCACATGGCGGTCATCCACCCGTGCCTTCTTATCACTCATCGAGGCACCACCCCGACCAAATATTTTCCCATTACAATTCCGGTCGCCACCACCCTTTTTGTTCACCTCGGCCACCACCACCTCTCGCTCGTCATACAACCTTCCTCCTAAATCAATCGCCGACCTAAACGTGCTCGGTCGGGCAGCGATCATGTGCCTGCGAATATCCGTCGGCAAGCCCTAAATATACCTCTTAATCTTTCATGACAGAGGCGTCACCTGATCCAGCACCAGCCGTGCCATCTCATTAAACTTCGTAGTGTAATGCTGATGAGTCATTGTTCCCGCTTTCAGCTGTAGAAACTCCCTTTCCACCTTATCCATTTCCCTATGAGGACAGAACTCCTCGATTACCAACTTTTTCAGCTCAGACCACCTCATTCTCTCGATTGCCCGACTACCCTCGGCTTGGACAATATTGTCCCACCAACATAGAGCCGAGTCCATAAACGAGTGGGTAGCAAACTTCACCTTCCGGTCTTCTCGGCACTCACTGATATTCAGAACAACTTCCATTTCCCTCACCCATCGGTGAGCAGCGGCAGCAGTGCCATTACCATCAAAAGTAGGGGGCTTACACCTTTAAAATGCCCCGTAGTTACAGCCTCGTGCCGCCTCCGACGCAGGCTCTTATGCTTTCTCCTCTTCATCATCGGAGAGAACCGTTTCGATCTCCGACCTCTCCTGTCCTTCCGAGGACCTGTTCCTTTCCTTCCTCTCTCCTTCTCTTACAGCCTTTATCACTTCGGTCACCACAGACGGTAAGATCGTCTGCATGACCTAGTGAACTTCTTCAACAAACCTCCTTTATGAGGCTCTCAAATTAGCACTCTCATCACCACCCTCCGGATGATGGGTCTTAGGTTCTTCATGAACCACCTTTTCAACTCTAGGCCTTCCTCTTTTGGGTCGCAGTTCAGCACCACGTCCACCACGACCTCCTCCCCTCAAAGCTTTAGATGATCTACCACCGACCATCCTCTAACACACTGAAAGATTCAAACACCAACACTGTCATTCAATGGAACAGCTCAGTTTATGTCAAGTATAGTAAGTCCTAATTACAGTGGCTAGTTGTGATTAGCCACTTTACTTTTCATACCCCGAGCATTACCTATCCTGACTACATCAGTATCTAAATCTACATACAGTACATAAACCACATAACATGCACACGTAATACCGATTAACATTAAGAAAATACCTGATGGCACGCAGCTACTCAGACTGGCATCCCTTCCCTTTCCGTTGCATTTTCAGTTTATGTAAAGGTTTATTTTGAAAATTTACCCGTTTCACTTAAACTTTGGCTCTGATACCAACTTGTAAGACCCCGTTCCTGGGATGCTGACAGCTGGTAAATCATTGCACATAAAACATATAATTTCATTAACTTGAAGAAGCATCGCAGCGGAAACATTAAAACAACATTCCATTTCATCATAAAAGCTTTTGCAAAATAATACATCGTTATCAAATTACAAAATACTTGTTTCATTACATCACAAAAGCATTATAATTTTGGATGCCATCCAAAATGAGCCGAGTAGCCGCCCCGTGCCATCCTCAGCATCCTTCACCTGCCAACTGGAAACACATAAAAGTCAGCATTGCTGAGTGAGTTCTAGTTTTAAAATAAAACATACTTTACTTTCGTTTAAAACCGTTCTTTACAATCGTACGTGATCATACACTATACATACACATAGAAAATCTCATTATTATCTTCATCATTCGTTCGTTAGCTTTCTTTCATTCATCGTACGTCATTATCATTCACATTCATTCATACTTTCTTACTTTCATTCATACGTTCATCATTACTTCTTTACATTCCATACCAAAACTATGAACTTTACCCCGCCATCATGCATAAAGCAGTACTGGGCCGAGGTCTATCATAGACCCCCATACAATGCGCCCGGTGGCCTGACCACAGTACTAGGGTAAATTCAGGTGTACCATTGTCATGTGCTATACCCCACCGTCATGCATAAAGCAGTACTGGGCCGAGGTCTATCACAGACCCCCAAACATTGCGCCCGGTGGCCTGACCACAGTACTAGGGTAAGCGACAAAGGTTCTATACAAGTGGCCGGTCATAAAGACGGACCCCAGTGTGCATCCTTCTGGGGTAGCTAACCCACACACCGTTGAACTAACACCCTTCATTGGGCATGTTTCCACATACAAGGCTTGCATGACTTACTTTACTTTCCTTCGTTAATTAATGCATGCATTCATTCTTTACATTCTCCTTTTCATTATCTTCCACTTTACGTTACAAGAAAATACTCATACATAACATACATCATACATACCATCATACATCAATCATACATCACATACACCATCACATAAGCATCAATCCTACATAATACATGCCCATCATATCATCTATGACCTCAAAAGTCAACTTACATAAACCCCGGGAACCTCCCAAGTCAAAGCCTAATTTACTCCTTTCCCCCGAAATTCAGAAAATAAACTAAGTTCTTTTGGGCGCATGAGCCCTATTTGGGCGTATAGGCACCCTTCAGTCGCATGCCCATTCCAGGCGCATGAGGACACTTAGGCGTATGGACACTATGGGGCGAATGAGCACTTATGTGTATGGAGAGCTTCGAGACGCATGAACACTTAGGCGTATGGATCCTCAGTCGCATAGCCTTCAATCGCATGACTTTCAGTCGTATGACCTTAAGTCGCATGGCCATTCGGCCTTATGGCCTTCAGTCGTATAACCTTCAATCGCATGCCTTTCATGCACATGAACTTCAGTCGCATGACTTCCATGCGTATGACCCTCAGTCGCATGGCGCATTCGGGCGCATGGACTTCAGTCGCACGCCTTTCGGTCGTATGGCCTCCAGTCGCATGCCATTCGGACTCATGGCCTCTAGTCGCATGAGCCCTAGCTAGGTGCAGAACGCAGTCTTCTTCGAACCTGAACTGCAGATTTCAGCCTCCAACCCTTTTCTAACCTTTTCTAAGCTTAAACCAACCATCCTAAGCCTTAGAAACACGACCACAACATCATTCAAGCACAACATAGCCTGCAATCAAACCCACCACCCGAATCACACACACACACACATACATACGGGTTTAACACCCAACACAACCAAAAACGATTTGCCATGTGTTCCAGCCCTAAAATCAGTCAAAAACGTGTAAAAGAGGGGTCCTAGAACTCACATTAACAGCCTCTTCGGTTAGAGCTTCTTACAAACCCGTTTGACTTCGACTTTTGCACTCGATTCTTCAAGAAACCCTAGCTTTTGCTCTTTCTCCCTTTCTCCCTCTCTTGGCCGATTGGAATGAGAATGGGAGAGGGGAATGGGGTGCCATTCCCTTTTACCCACTCTTCCAAACCTTTTCTTCTTTTTGGCAAGATTGGTCCCTCAACTTGGACTTTATTTCTTTTCTTTCTTATTCTTCTTTCTTTGGCCTCAAGGAAAATAACCGGGTGTTACATAATACGTAAATTAAGTAAAACATAACAAACTTTCAAAAAATGTCCTTTATGTTTGAAACTACGTAAATAGTCCTTTAGAGGTAAAACGACCAAATTGCCCTTGACTTAACAAAAAAACTTATCGACGGTTGGTATAAAGGATAAAATCTGTTTTAGAAAGTATACATAAAGGATGATCAAAGTACTTTTTGGAGATAAATGATGATACTTGTAATTTCCTTCTAGGAGAGTGGGTCGAGTGTCACACCTTGACAAAAGCGGTTAGTCATGACGAATGAATATCAACCAACATTAAATACGAGCCATTGGTTTACTCAAATATTAATATAATAATTTCATCCTATTTCAACTTTTCATGAGTAACTAAATCAAATGTAAATGTCATAGGGCTATCTCCATCTACTCTTCAAAGTAATGTTTTTCTACGACTCGTTTAGGTTTTAGTATTGTTCTTCTAGAGTGAGTCTTCTACGAAAAGATAATCATGTTCTCAAAATTGTAACTCAATGCTTAGGGAGTCCGGTCAAGACTCCCCCTTATAATCAAACAAGTATCTGAAATACATACTTAAAATGTGTCAATATTGTGAGCTCAAGTTTTCACAGTAATAGTACTCATAAACATACATAGACATAAGTAAATAAAATAAAGTTATTGGTGCATGAAAGAGTGTATCACAATCAAACCTGGACCCGAGTGACCCTCTCAAGTGTTAAAACATTCCCTAACCCATACCCCTTATTTTTATGGACTTAAGCGTGTCCTGCTAAGCAAGGTTAATCTACACTAATTTGTGACACAACGATTATTAAATCTCAATAGGGGGTTTCCCTGTTCTAAAGACCCATTGTGTGCGGGGGATTCCCCAAGTAGTGCTATCCACAAATCACGCGGTTTCTCGTGAAGTTAATGATTGTGCTCACATTTGGGGACAAGAGCAGGTAATATTACACTATAAAATAAGTTTTAATGAGTATGTATTCCACTAAAAAGTTTAAGTAAAAATGGTTCATGAGACTCACCTTAGCTTGTTCTTGAGGTAAGTGTTCGGTATCTAGAATGCTACTGACCGACAAGGTTCCTAGGTACATATGTATTAGATTTATATCAATCACTTGTCTAAGTCCAACCCTTAAGTTTAGATTTATCTTACGCGATTTGGTGATTTACATTATGTATGCGTAATGGGGTTCAAGTCTTGAAGTTTCGAAGTCTTACGTGGTCTTTGATTAAGTTTGGGTTAGTATATCATGAACTCAAATTATAACAGCGCTTATAAGCATGATTTGGTTCCGAAACTGTAAGGTTTCATTATTTGGCAAATTTGGTCCCTTGACTTTTCTAAATTGACATTTTTACCCTAATGTTTGGAATTTTGCACTTTAATTATTTATGATGTCTTTTATTATTTTAAGTAAGTTTGGCTACTAGAATATATTGATATTTTTGTTATTTGTCCATTTTTAATAGTTTTAAAGGCATATATTTTAAGTTTTCGTTTTATGTCGGTTAAAATATAAATTTCTTGCTTAAAGTTGTTACGTGGAAAAAATGGCACTTAATTTAAATTTGAATATAACTTATTTGAGTATTAGTTAGTATCTGGAATATTAAGGTTATGGTCATAGGGTCGATGAGTTGGTTACACATTGTATTTTTAAGTTCATTGATTTTATTAAATTTTTAGTTGTACAACACATTGTATTTTTAAGTTCATTGATTTTATTAAATTTTTAGTTGTACATTAAGTTTGTGGGTCATAATTTACTGAAAAATATTAACTTTCTTAGTTTGAAGATTTTTTATATTTTTTATTATTTTTCTTTCTAGTTACTCATTAACTAACTTATATTAGTGGTAAATTTTGTATAAATTCCTAAAATATTCTATAAACATTAACATTTGGTTTCTATCTTATTATTATCATTATTGAACTATTGGCTATTGATATTTTGTGTCTTAAGTTGGTTTTATTAGTTTTAGTATTTAAATGCTTGGGTTTGGGTTGACATTAGTCTTACTTTGGTCAATATATTACTTAAATATACTTAGAAACATTTTTAGGTTTTGAAGTTTTTATAGTTTTGGCTTAAGAACTCGTTTTTATAAATGTTTATCATTTTAGCATGAATAACATTTATATTTTTGTTTACTAAGAAAATAAACCTCTAAAAACCCTGAAATTTAATTTCTAAGCATTATTTTTCATTATAAGACTACCAGATTCTTGTACAATCAGATTTTATGTATATTTGGAATTTTCGTTATATTAACCGGTTAGTTCCGTTAAGTCTCGGTTTTGGTTACTAAGCATTTTAGTCAGATTTTTCTCTACTCAAATATTTTTATAACATAAATAACTTTCAAATAACCTCTTAATTTCAGTAACTTAGATCCCCAACCTAGTTGTCACACCCCAACCTTGACGGCGGAATCGTCGAGAAGTGAGGGTTAAAATTGTTCACAGCCACATAACGCTATATTTAAATGTAAATATTAAAATTATAAGTTTCAAAAGGCATTACAAACATAAGTCTCAAACATAAAATAAGTTAAACATAACATAACAAAACATAATTCTTTTATTCCATTAACTAGGTCCAAATCCTAGATTATTGCAAGCATCAAAAGAACACTTTAAACTTGGGCATGACCTGAAACATGATAAAAATAAAAATAAAAGGTCAACTAAAAATAGTTGATGAGTTTCCAAGGTTTCATACATAATATAACAATGTTACAAGTAGCAATTCATGTCACAGGTTATAAGTTAGCAAGGTTATAGAACACATATCGTTACAACCAAACCTCGACTTGATTACAAGTATAAAAGATTGGCTAAGTGTATTTGGTTCCCATGATGAACAAGCATACGTCATCAGGAGCCGGCAAAACCTCGGCTTTCGCACCAAATAGGCTTGTTAGGCCCAAAGATCTAAGACGTCGCCAGGCTAGCAATAGTTAATGATTGCAAACAAAATATGTATCTCATATAATCACTTACATCACACAAATAACCATGACAAAAATATGAATTGCAAGTGCTTTCAAGTCTCAAACGTTTATAAGTGTATGATGTATAAGTATCATGTTTCACCCCAAAATAGTGTGAAAAACTTAAAAAGGGGCAAGGAAACTCACTTGGTCAAATAAGTATATATTAAATGATTAATATGAAATAGTAATTGTCGTTGCAACGTAAAGTCTTCACAATGCACCTAAGTATATAGATATTACAAGATTTAAGCTTAAACATAATGGGTTTAACGAATCAACGAGTACTAGTGTTAAGTGAATTTTGGGGCTTGTTAAATAATTATATTTAACAAATAAACATCATTTATATTATCTAAAAAATATATATCTATATTTTATACAAAAATGTGAAAAGAAACACTTATAACAATTTGAAAGTTTCGTAAAGTTTGAATAAATTTTTATAACAAAAAGAATTAAGTACTATTTAACAATATTACTTGAAAAGAAACGTTTGACCCAATAATAATTTATTATTTATCATTTGTAATCCATTTTATTGGAAATTATTCATGAACAATCTTTGTTAAAATGTTTTATTAACAAAATAAATTTATTTAAACTAAAAAAAATACAGAAAATATTTGGTGGCTTTTAAAAATATTTAAAGTTTATATAAATAATTTTTATATATATTAAAAATTTTCTATAATTTAATTAAGGCTAAAAAGGCCTTAAAAAATACATGAGGGTGCCCGGGTTTGAACCCGGGACCTCATGAAGGGGCAAAGTCTTAACCAGTGAACCAAGGCCGTGACCTTGTTTTATATTGGTTTCAAAATCTTATAAACCTAGGTTAAGGAGTTTCCTCCAAATCTCAAGAACCCTAAAATCAAATTGAATCAAATTGACCCTCGATTCGTGAATGTTAATGGAATTAAACTTAGGGCTTTTGTTCCCTAAGTGAAACCGAGTGTTTGGGTGTGTGTAATTACCGGAACGATGATCAAATCGAGGTTACAAGATGAAGAAATAGTCGCGATCAATGTTGGGTAGAGTTCGTGATGCAAACGTTGATGTTATTCAAATTTGTTGCACATGAAGCTTCCAAGGATCTTGATGGTTGTAAGCCCCCTAACAATTCCACCTGAGACTGATCGGGTGTCGGTGAACACTAAGGTTGCAGGTTCTGATGAATGTGTGGGTTGTTCGGGATGTTCAACTATGATTTAGACAAAATTGAGTATGACAAAGGTTCGAGATTTGTTAAACGATTGTTTAGGTTACATTTAATTAGATTTTCATTACTTTTAATTGTCGTTTGGTTCGAAGGTCGTCAGTTACCGACCCCAAACGTTCACATATCCAGCTTTAACTTCAATTAACACGCATTAAGAGTTCGAAACGGTTAGCAACAGGATGGTTTGAGGGTTTAATTTGGTTTTAATTGCGGTTACCAGATTTCGAAGGCCCGCCGGTGCATGGCCGGAAGTTGGGGCCGGGATGCAGGTTGGTGAAAGCGGGGGGGGGGGGGGGGGGGTGGGGTTGAGTTTAGTGGTTTGGCACAATTGGTCCTTTTAGTTTTCTTTTTTTATTACTTTATGCAAGAAAGTTTCATTTAAAGTTTCTAATTTACCATAATTACCCCCTAAACTTACTTTAAAACTCGAATTTAAATGTTTTAGTACCTTATTAATTATTATTATTTTTTTATTTATGTTATTATTACTTTTATTTAATTTTGGCTATTAATATTAAACAACAATTATAATTACAAGTATTATAATTATTAAAATTGTTGTTATTATTAATACTATTATAATTATCATTATTATTGGGGTTATTACCATTTATTTTAGAAACGTTTAACTTAACAAGGAAAATGAAACATAAATAGCCCACAACGTTTCATATATGGCATAAATAATAGTCCTTACAAGAACATGACGACGTTAACTTTAAATTTAACGAAAATACGAGATGTTACATTCTCCCCCAACTTAAAAGAATTTCGTCCCGAAATTAAGAATGAAACTAGACGAACAAAAACGGGTACTTTTTCTTCATGTGATCCTCATGTTCCCAAGTAAATTCAGCGCCACGCTTATTCTCCCAACAAACCTTGACAATTGGGGTAGTTGTGGTTTTAGTCTTCTTCATAATGCGGTCCATGATTTCAACAGGTTTCTCAACAAACTACAATGACTCGTCGATCTGGATTTCATCCAACGGAACATGCAGACTTTCGTCAGCCAAGCACTTTCTCAAATTTGAGACGTGGAACACGGGATGAACTCCACTAAGGTCGGAAGGTAGTTCCAGTTTATAAGCCACTTTCCCAATCCTTTTCAGGATTTTGAAAGGTCCTACAAATCTTGGAGCCATTTTACCCTTCTTCCCAAAGCGAACAACACCCTTCCACGATGAAACCTTAAGAAGAACCATCTCCCCAACTTGGAATTCCAATGGCTTACGTAGCTTATCAGCATAGCTCTTTGGTCGACTTCTTGCCACTTCAAGGTTCTTGCGAATTATAGAGACTTTATCAGTCGTTTCTTGTATGAGTTCAGGACTAGTGATGAAGTTTTCACCAATGTCGGTCCAGCAGATCGGTGAACGACATTTACGATCATAAAGTGCTTCGAACGGCGCCATCTTGATACTCGAGTGGTAACTATTGTTATACGAAAATTCCGCGAGCGGTAAATGCGTATCCCAATCCCCACCAAAGTCAAGGACACAAAGGCATAGCAAATCCTCCAAGGTTTGGATCGTTCGCTCGGTTTGACCATCAGTTTGAGGATGGTAAACCGTGCTTAGATCCAATTGAGTACCCTAGAGTTCTTGCATAGACGACCAAAAGTGTGAAGTGAAATGAGCATCTCGGTCGGATATGATGTGCAGAGGTACCCCATGACGACTTACAATTTCATCTACGTATATACGAGCCAACCTTGATGTCTTGTAAGTGTCACGTATGGGTATAAAATGTGCCGATTTGGTCAATCGGTCAACGATCACCCATATGCTATCATGTCCTCGAGAGGTTCGGGGTAGCTTAGTTATGATGTCCATGGATATGTGCTCCCACTTCCACATAGGAATCTCGGGTTGTTCAAGTAATCCACTTGGACGTGATGTTCGGCTTTAACCTTCGTACACGTGAGACACTTAGCTACGTAAGTCGCTATATCCTTCTTCATTCCAGTCCACCAATATTGACCACGCAGATCCATGTACATCTTATCGGAGCTAGGATGAATAGAATAACGAGTTTGATGAGCTTTGTTCATGATAAAGCTACGAAGATTATCACGATTTGGAACCCAAATTCGATTTGCGAAGTACATCAATCCATTGGGTTTCGTTTCCAATCAGGTTAAAAGATTATGCTCCAGTTCATCCTTCATTCTTCCTTCTCGTTGCACAATTTGTTAAGTCTCCAAGATGCTAGACTCGATGTCACTATCTATTCTTAGGTTTTGTAACAACACAGCGGTCTCGTTGACATCTAGTCGAATCTCAATATCAAACTCACCCAACGTGTCAAACCATTGTCGTCGATCGCGAATTTCTTGGAACGAGATTGTCTTGTTGTGACTCTTTCGACTTAGAGCATCAGCTACAACATTTTCCTTACCAGGATGATATCGAATGTCACAATCGTAGTCACTAATCAACTCCACCCAACGACGTTGTCACATATTGAGATCTTTTTGATTAAAGACGTGTTGAAGGCTTTTGTGATCGGTGTAGACAATGCATTGAGTACCATACAAGTAATGTCTCCAAATCTTCAAGGCAAACACGACAGCTCCAAGCTCAAGATCATGTGTTGTGTAATTCTTCTCATGGACCTTCAATTGTCTCGATGCATAAGCTATGACCTTTCCTCGTTGCATGAGAACACAACCAAGGCCTTGTTTTGATGCATCACAATACACGGTGAAATCATCGTTTCCATCGGGTAGGGTCAAGATAGGAGCATTGCACAGTTTGTGCTTTAACGCTTCAAAAGCTTCTTCTTGCTCAAAACCCCACTCGAATGGTTTATTCTTTTAGATCAAAGACGTGAGCGGCTTCGCGATCCTCGAGAAATAGGCAATGAATCGCCGATAGTAACCAGCAAGACCTAGAAAAGAACGAACTTTGGTAGGAGTTGTAGGAACACACCAATTCTTCACAGCTTCCACCTTTGCAGGATCAACGTGAATTCCTTGGCTATTCATCACGTGTCCTAGAAATTGAACTTCCTCGAGCCAGAAATCACACTTCGAGAACTACACGTACAATTGCTCTTTCTTCAACAATTCAAGAACCAATCTCAAATGCAGTTCATGATCGGTGTTGGACTTGGAGTAGATAAGTATGTCATCAATGAAGACGATCACAAACTTGTCTAGATAAGGCTTGCGTACTCGGTTGATGAGATCCATGAAATAGCAGGTGCATTGGTTAAACCAAAAGGCATAACCATGAACTCATAGTGCCCATAACAAGTACGCAACGCGGTCTTTGGGATGTCATCATCATGGACTCGTAATTGATGATATCCAGAACTTAGATCAATCTTCGAGAATATAGCAGCTCCTTGAAGTTGATCAAACAAGTCATCGATACGAGGGAGAGGATAACGATTCTTGATGGTAAGCTTGTTAAGCTCACGATAGTCGATGCACATACGAAACGATCCATCTTTCTTCTTCACGAATAGGACAGGTGCACCCCAAGGCGAAGATCTAGGACGAATGAAGCCCTTCTCGGATAGTTCTTGAAGTTGACTAGAGAGTTCTTGCATTTCCGATGGTGCAAGTCGATATGGTGACTTAGCCACAGGGTTTGCTCCCGGAATCAAATCAATTTTAAACTCGACTTCACGCACGGGAGGTAAGCCACTAAGGTCATCAGGAAATACTTCAGGAAAGTCTCGTACAATCGGGACATCCTTAAGATCTTTCCCTTTGACTTTCGTGTTGACCACGTAAGCCAATAAAGCCATATAGTTCTTGCTTAGGCACTTTCGAGCTTGGGTGCACGACATGAGTTTAAGCCCTTTGGAGGATCTTTCACCGAACACTTTCAATGTATCTCCAGAGGGTAACGGCATACGAATGCACTTCTCGAAACAAATGATTTCAGCATGGTGTTTGGCTAACCAATCCATACCAATGATGACGTCAAAACTTCAAAGTTTCATAGGAATAAGATTGATAAGAAAATCATGCGTGTCAAGACTTAAGATGCAATCATGGATAACGACATCAACGGTGATCTCCATCGGCAACTTCAACGGTGAGAGGTCTTTCTAGTTTCGTATGTGGCTTAGCAAGTATGGGTTCAAACTCTAACGAAACAAAACTCTTATTGGCTCCAGAGTCAAATAAGACATAGGCATAAGTTTTATTAATAAGGAACATACCTGTTCAATTTTAAAGGTATTTAACGATACAGGTAACGCATGAAAAGAATTAGGTCACAAAAGTTAAAGGTAAGTTAACATACCATTCACCACATCGTTGTTTGTTTGTGCTTGATTTGCGTTGATGTTGAAAGCACGTCCTCGGGCTTGTGGAACATTACCCACAAGACGAGGGCAATGTGGGCGGAAATGACCAGGTTCCCCACAGTTGTAGCAAACACAGTTTGTGACCATTGCGGCGATGTTAGGTGCACGGTGACAAGTCGCCAACAAGTGACCATATTTACCGCATAAGGTACAGATACGACATGGTTGATTCCCCAGATAGTGGTACCTACAAGTGTTGTACATAGGTAGAGGACCAACATAGGCCCTAGCCCGAGACACTTGTGCCACAGGTGCAGCCGTAGGTACAAGTTGTCTTTGGGGTTGTTTGGATGTAGCCACAACATAGTTACGTGCCGGTGTGAAATTGCGCTTCTTCTTTTTCTTGTTGTTGTTGTTGTAAGACGGTTCAGCTTTGGTTTCCTTAACAGCCTCGATAGCCGTCTTCTCTACCTTCTTTGCACCTTACACAGACATGGTGCCCGCTCGTATATGGTTCTCGGTGAGTTGAGCGGTGATAGTAATGGCTTCTTCCATGGTTGTGGGTCGGCTACCCACCACAACATCTTGAATTTGGGGTGGTACACCCTTGATAAACTTCTCGATGTTGCGGGGGACAGTGTCGACCATGTGAGGCAGCAGTATACTCAACTCATGATGCCTAGTTGAGTAGGCCAAATGATCACCACCTTCTTGCTTTAGGTTCCAAAATTCCTCCTCCAACTTTTGTAATTCACTTCTCAGGCAGAACTTCAAGATGGTGATGTTCTTGAACTCTTCCCAGGTAAGTGCTATCACAGCTTCAGCACCACGGTTTCTCTTCTCGCTATTCCACCAGGTAAGTGCCCTTTGTTGGAGCATACTAGTGGCATAACGAACTTTGAGTGCCTCGGGACACTCACAATTGACAAAAGTGTTTTCCATGCTCTCGAACCACTCCAGAAGACCAGTGGCTCCTTCCTTGCCACTAAAACTAGTGGGCTTGCATGAGCTAAAGTGCTTAAAAGTGCAGGTTTGATTGTTGCGCCCTTGGTTAGCACTATTATCTCCTTGACCATTTCCATTGTTGCTAGCGTTGGTCATTAAGGTTCTATTGAGTTCAGCAACCATGGTCAGGATAACGGCAGCCATTTGTCGAGCAATCATGGCGGCTAGCTTACGATCGGAACTTCCACGCTTTCCATAATGACTAGACATGCTGGAATATATAAAATGAGTTAGACACGAGAAAGAGAATAACAAGGGGTATATTTCAAACAAGGATAAGTCTAGAGTTGTAAGGCACATGGAATAGTTCCATTTGGTAACGCATTACCATTTGGAAACGTTGACACGTCAAGGTAAATTGACCCATTCTCCTTAAAAACTTGTGTATGTTGACCATAGTTTATCACTCATCCCAGAAATCCCCAGGTAAGCATAACTAGTCCCGTAGGATTTATGTGATATGCTTGCCTTAGCCCGGGGGCCTTTTGCCAGGAAAACCAGGATACATGTGTCTATGAGTCACACAAATTTCTTAGGTTCATGCAATAAAACCTTGATGAGATTTTCATAGATTAGACATAAGTCTAAAGATCTAAGTCATAAGCAAAAGTATACGATTCCACGTGTCTTCGAGAATAAGATTAAGAAGTTTCATTTGTCGGGGAGAGTCAAAGAGTCAAGGATAAGTTTAGGGAGACAAGTAACAAAGTTTTAACAATTATATGGCAATCCTAGGCTAAGGCATCAAGTTGCACATAAGTATGGCATAGCATTATGTAGCATGCAAAACAATATACTTTTACAAGAATAATAATATTATTCTATAAGGTTCATGCATAAACTATAGTCTAGGTCACCATTTATAATAACCTAAATCCCTATAGTTATGGGCTCTGATACCAATTTGTCACACCCCAACCTTGACGGCAGAATCGTCGAGATGTGAGGGTTAAGATTGTTCACAGCCACATAACGCTATATTTAAATGTAAATATTAAAATTATAAGTTTCAAAAGGCATTACAAACATAAGTCTCAAACATGAAATAAGTTAAACATAACATAACAAAACATAATTCTTTTATTCCATTAACTAGGTCCAAATCCTAGATTATTGCAAGCTTCAAAAGATCACTTTAAACTTGGGCATGACTTGAAACATGATAAAAATAAAAGGTCAACTAAAAATAGTTGGTGAGTTTCCAAGGTTTCATACATAATATAACAAGGTTACAAGTAGCAATTCATGTCGTAGGTTATAAGTTAGCAAGTTTATAGAACACATATCGTTACAACCAAACCTCGACTTGATTACAAGTATAAAAGATTGGCTAAGTGTATTTGGTTCCCATGATGAACAAGCATATGTCATCAGGAGCCGGCATAACCTCGGCTTTAGCACCAAATAGGCTTGTCAGGCCCAAAGATCTAAGACGTCGCCAGGCTAGCAATAGTTAATGATTGCAAACAAAATTTGTATCTCATATAATCACTTACATCACACAAATAACCATGACAAAAATATGAATTGCAAGTGCTTTCAAGTCTCAAACGTTTATAAGTGTATGATGTATAAGTATCATGTTTCACCCCAAAATAGTGTGAAAATCTTAAAAAGGGGTAAGGAAACTCACTTGGTCAAATAAGTATATATTAGATGATTAATAAGAAATAGTAATCGTCGTTCCAACGTAAAGTCTTCACAATGCACCTAAGTATATAGATATTACAAGATTTAAGCTTAAACATAATGGGTTTAACGAATCAACAACTACTAGGGTTAAGTGGATTTTAGGGCTTGTTAAATAATTATATTTAACAAATAAATATCATTTATATTATCTAAAAATATATATATATATCTATATTTATACAAAAATGTGAAAAGAAACACTTATAACAATTTGAAAGTTTCGTAAAGTTTGAATAAATTTTTATAACAAAAAGAATTAAGTACTATTTAACAATATTATTTGAAAAGAAACGTCTTGACCCAATAATAATTTATTAATTATCATTTGTAATCCATTTTATTAGAAATTATTCACGAACAATCTTTGTTAAAATGTTTTATTAACAAAATAAATTTATTTAAACTAAAAAAAATACCAAAAATATTTGGTGGCTTTTAAAAATATTTAAAGTTTATAAATAATTTTTATATATATTCAAAATTTCTATAATTTAATTAAGGCTAAAAAGGCCTTAAAAATACATGAGGGTGCCCGGGTTCGAACCTGGGACCTCATGAAGGGGCAAAGTCTTAACCAGTGAACCAGGGCCGTGGCCTTGGTTTAAATTGGTTTCAAAATCTTATAAACCTAGATTAAAGAGTTTCCCCCAAATCTCAAGAACCCTAAAATCAAACTGAATCAAATTGACCCTCGATTCGTGAATGTTAATGGAATTAAACTTAGGGTTTTTGTTCCCTAAGTGAAACCGAGTGTTTGGGTGTGTGTAATTACTAGAAGGATGATCAAAGCGAGGTTACAAGATGAACAAATAGTCGCGATCAATGTTGGGTAGAGTTCGTGATGCAAATGTTGATGTTATTCAAATTCGTTGCACATGAAGCTTCCAAGGATCTTGATGGTTGAAAGCCCCCTAATAATTCCACCTAAGACTGATCGGGTGTCGGTGAACACTAAGGTTGCAGGTTCCGATGAATGCGTGGGTTGTTCGGGATGTTCAACTATGATTTAGACAAAATTGAGTTTGACAAAGGTTCGGGATTTGTTAAACGATTGTTTAGGTTCCATTTAATTAGATTATCATTACTTTTAATTGTCGTTTGGTTCGAAGGTCGTCGGTTACCGACACCAAATGTTCACATATCCAACTTTAACTTCAATTAACACGCATTAAGAGTTCGAAACGGTTAGCAAGAGGATGGTTTGAGGGTTTAATTTGGTTTTAATTGCGGTTACCAGATTTCGAAGGCCCGCCGGCGCATGGCCAGAAGTTGGGGCCGGGATGCAGGTTGGTGAAAGGGGGGAGGGTTGAGTTTTGTGGTTTGGCACAATTGGTCCCTTTAGTTTTCTTTTTTTATTACTTTATGCACGAAAGTTTCATTTAAAGTTTCTAATTTACCATAATTACCCCCTAAACTTACTTTAAAATTCGAATTTAAATGTTTTAGTACCTTATTAATTATTATTATTTTTTATTAATGTTATTATTACTTTTATTTAATTTTGGCTATTAATATTAAACAACAGTTATAATTACAAGTATTATTATTATTATTATTAAAATTGTTGTTATTATTAATACTATTATAATTATCATTATTATTGGGGTTATTACCATTTATTTTAGAAACGTTTAACTTAACAAGGAAAATGAAACATAAATAGCCCACAACGTTTCATATATGGCATAAATAATAGTCCTTACAAGAACATGACGACGTTAACTTTAAATTTAACGAAAATACGAGATGTTACACTAGTTAAAATGAGGAGTTTAGGGTGGTGGCGTGGGTTCGAAATCTTGGTTAGTGCAAGATCATGCTTAAATTTGGTGAGATTGTTGGTCAAGATTACAAGTTAACTAATAGTTAAATGAATAAGCTTGTGGGTATTGGGTAGATGGGTGGTGACATGACTACATATTTGTTTAAATAATTCAAATTAGTTTTTATATAATTTTTAGTGAGTTTTTATAAAATGCAAAACATGTTTATAAATATTTAGGTAGACAACTTGGAGATGGGCTTGTATGAAGCTTAATATATATAATATGTATTTGTTGAATTAGATAAGGCTGGTGCAACCAAAACAACACTTAGAATAATTTTTGGTACAACTGATAAAGACTTCTGAAGGCAAAGCTACACTTCTGAAAGATAAAGTAGAAGAACTTCCGAAGAAGAAACTCTGTCTTCCAAAGACAAAGTAAATCCATCTTCGAGAGACAAACACTTGAAAGACTTCAAGACAAAGACTTCCGAAGTATAAATACTTGAAGATCAGCAGAACTCTCAGAAGAAGTAGACTCTTTCGAAGTATAAGTGGCTTCGGAAGAACTTGTTCTTCCAAAGCCAGTTAACCTTCGGAAGAACCTACTATGAACCAGTGGATATTAGTATGGTCCTTCTGACAAGCCATGCAACCTCTGAAATACTGCATGACGTTTTCCCACGCCCATGTAGTTGACCATACTTTATTCACTTTTCATTCTTTATTAGTTAGTATAGTTACTAACTTTAGTTGATGACAAAAAGGTAAGTCATGTACCTGTCATGACTACCTTATCTAGGATAGTATTTTATCTTAGATACATTACTACTAGCAATGTAGTATTTATTTAGTTGTAATTCCCAGCTGGTAATCTATGTATAACCGGTTGTAGATAGTATTATATATAGTTATCATTGTAAACTCATTTATATGCTTGTAAGAGTCTTGTAAAACTTTGAGTTGAGAAGTAATATATACAAGTATTTTGAAAATCATCTCTTGAGTCTTGTTTACTTAGTATATTTTTATCAACTCTTAAAGGATTCTGCTTTATCATTCGAGTGTGATTTAGTGAGTTCAAGAGAGAATACTTGTGTTGAGTGATCAAAACCGATCATGCAGTAAGTTTGGCTTCGGAAGAGATTACACTCGGAGAACTCATACTCTTAGAAGAAAGCTTTACTGTGTAACAGAAATCTTTTGGCCCCTCTCTGTAAAAAGGTAAGTATTTTCTTAATGATGTCAAAATTTTTAAATGACTTATCGCCCCTATCAAATCATACCCCAAACTGTCATTTCAACTTATCCATTCGCCAGTTTACCTCATTTAAATACTTCCGACCTCTCTCCTTAATCTTTTTACCCATTTGCAAGCCCTAAGTTTCCTTCATCTTCACTTTTACTCTCTCAAATTACCTCACTCTTTCTGAACTTTTCCAACAATGGCCCTAAATCCCCAGCACAACCAAGTCACGCTCCTTGACTCTTCAAAGAATGTCGACTTCTCTGAAATCATCCATTTTCTAACCCAATCCACCTACTACCTCGCCCTTACTGTAAATCCAACTATTTACTCCAACCATATGTCCGAATTCTAGGCAAATGGTCAAACTGACACGGTAAATGGAGTTAGAGTTATCAGGTCGAGGATCTATGGCCAAGAGTTGGTCACATCTGAACAGACCATCAGGGAGCACGTGGAGCTTCACGATGAAGGTTCTCCTACTGAATTCCCAAAATATGATTTGGAAGACACATATACCCAAATGGGATATGGTAGAGATGTAAGTAGGTCAACCGTCTACAAAGTCAACTTTTCCTATAACTGGAAATTCCTGCTTCACATAGTGCTCCACTATCTATCAAACAAATCAGGGGGATGGGATCAAATTCCCTATGATTTAGGATGCCTAGTTCATGGGTTGGTAAAGGGCCTCCGTTTCAACTACTCCAAGTTTGTGCTGAACAATCTCATAGGAAACCTTCAAAGGGAAACATTGTACATATATCCCAGGTTTATTCAGCACATCATCAACTATGAGCTGGACCAGGTCAAGCTTATCTGTGAAGACACTCTTTTTGTCTCTCACATGATGTTGGATCAAGAGAGGCTGTTGCAACCAAAACCATATCACTTAGAAGATTTTGAGTACAACATACAAAGGACTTTCGAAGCCAAGTGTGGGACTTCCGAAGGAAGAAGGAGCTCTTCCGAAGTCTAAGTGTAAAATACACTTCCGAAGGAAAACTCCAACTTCCGAAGATAAAGAAGTTACTTCCGAAGAATCAAGACTTGAAGACAAAGTTCTGAAGTCAACTTCCGAAGTATAAAGAAGTCATTAAAGCCTCGGAAGCATAGAAGCATCTTCCGAAGTATAAGTGGCTTCGGAAGAACTTGTTCTTCCGAAGCCAGTTAACCTTCGGAAGACACTTCTATTATCCAGTAGACATAAGTATGGTCTATCTGACAGTCCGCTGCAAATCTCTGAGATACTGCATGGTGTTTTCTCAAAAGCCATGTAGTTGACCATACTTTAATCTACTGTTTATCTTTTTATGTTAAGTACAGTTGCCATCTTTAGTTGGTGACAAAAGATAAGTCATGGACATGTCATGACTACCATATCTTAGATAATACTTTATCCAAGATACCTTAACTATAGCATTGTAGTATATGCTTTAGTCGTAGGTTTCCAGCTGGTATCAAGTATAACCGGCTGTAGGATCTAGTATATATAGTTTCTCATTGTAACTCATGTTCTATGCTTGTAAGTGTCTTGTAATCTTGAGTTGAGAAGTAATATATACAAGTACCTTGAAAATACTCCTGCTTGTTCCTTTAATTACTTATTATATTATTATCAACTCTTGTTAAAGACATTGCTTCCTCTTGTTTGAGTGATATTATAAGTGAGTTTGAGAGAATTACAAGTGTTAAGTGACAAAACCCAATCCTACAATTGGTATCAGAGCTTTTTAGGCTCTTGATTGTGAGATCTTACCATCCTAATCAACCAGTTTTTCACTCCTCCTTATACCTCACTCAAAAATGGCCCTCATCAAATCTGAAGTTGAAATGGGAACGATGACCAAAGCTCCCATCATCGATCCTGAAAACTTCAGGTCTTGGAGCAGAAGAATGGAAGGCTTCATCAGATACCAGGATAGCAAGATGTGGCAGTCCATCGTTAATGGCCCGTACAAGCCAAAAGTTGCTGGTGGAAACGGTGCCATGATCGAGAAGGCTGTTGAAGACTACTCCGATGAAGACAGGAAGAAGCTTGACATAGACAGCAATGCTATGACTGTTCTCATGACTGCAATCCCAAACTCCATCATGATGGGGTTTGAGCATTGTAAGTTAGCCAAAGAACTCTTTGATGCACTTGCTCAAATGTACTCGAGCTCTAATGATTCAAAGAAGGACTCACTGAAGCAGCAGTTTGAGAACTTCACCTATGTTGCTGGAGAAACTTTTAGCCAGCAATATTTCAGGTATATGGATCTTATCTCCTCCCTCCAATCTGTGGGAATTACTCAAGAACTCAGAGACCTTACGAGAAAGTTCATGAGTGCTCTACCCAATGAGTGGACTTTCTACTGTGTCTCTATTAAGAGAACAGAGAATTTAAACACTCTCACCATGACCAAACTCTATGGGATCCTTGATGGATACCGTTTGGAAATGGAAAGCAAGAAGGGTCACCAAGCAAGCAGACCCTTGAACCTTCCTGCTAGCAACGCTTTAATGGTTGCTGAAGGCTCAGGTATCTCCCAGTCTCAGCAGTACCTGTCATACACCCATCAGCCATCTTGTTCATCTGGGCCTTACATCACACTCCCTGAGACTCCAAGGTCTCATCAAGCTCAGCAAAGCTCCTTTCAGGAGGGCTGTGCGTTTGTCTCAGGGAGTGGACACTCCAATGATCATCAATTCTGCTTTGATGATCTTGAGTGCTTCAGTCCAGATGACATAGAGTATGTGGACATTGTCCAGCAAATGGCTCTCCTTACCTACAGAGCGAAGAAGTTCTTTAAGAGAACTGGAAGGCAATTCCCTCAAAACCCAATTACTAGCAAGTTTGGGTTTGACAAGAGCAAGGCTAAGTGTTACAACTGTAACCAGCTTGGCCATTTTGCAAGGGAATGCAAGGCTCCCAAGTCCAACCCGGGAACCTCACAGGCCCAATGGGAAGTCAACTGAAACTGCAGCTATGGCTCAAGAAGTTGACTGGAGCTTTATGGTTCAAGATGTGACTCCTGCTCAAGCACTCATGGCAGGAACAGATGAAAACAAGGTATATGAACATCTCTGTACCCCTGCTTGTATTGCTAAGGTAAAGTTGTACCAGGACTACAATATGGAGATTAAATCCGATATTGAGTCTTTAAATGTGCTAAAATCTGACTTTAAAAGAGCTGAATCTGACTACCAAAAGAAAATTGAGGAGTTAGAGAAAACTGTATCTCTTTTAAAACATGAACACACCAACTACAAGACTCAAATCAAGGATTTAATATCCAAATTGACTGAGGCTCAAGCCCAGCTTGTCACAGCTGAGGCTCAAGCCAGGAAGTATGCTATTGCTGAGCAAAACTTCCAAGCCATACTTGCATCATCCTCTCACTCCAAACTTTGCTATCAAAACAAAAGTGGGTTGGGAACCAATGAAATTGCTCCATCACACTCTTATGAGTCTGTAAGACAACCAAGATGTGGTACTGAAGAGCAAGAGGTTCCATCTGTTGACCCACCTTGTAAAGAGTCAAAGAGTGATGCAACTGTGGAGACCATGACCATCACAGGGAAGGAACAGGTAATTGAGCCCTCCCAGACCAATGATGATCAATCCCTGACCACCAAAGCCAGAAGAAGCAGGGCTAAAGCAGCCAGAAAAACTGCCAAGAAGGTGGCTGAATCCAAGCTGAAGATAGACCCAAAGCAAAAGGGTGTATTCATATCAGCAGGATTCCAGGTGGTTGGACCTTCTGATTCAGGAAAGGAGTATAGTACCAGTACTCCTATCCTACCAAAGGATCAGAAGTTAAAGGGAAAGGTTGCTGATGAGGAGAAAAAGAACAAGAAACAGCAACCCTCCAGTTCCCAGAAAATTAACATTGCATGCATAATGTGTGGTCTGCAAAACCACATGGCTAAAGATTGTTACTACAATCCTGCTAGCACACATTATGCAAATAATGTTAAAAGAGAAGGAGTCAGGGAAGGTTTCACATTTGGACCATATCAAATGGTTCAAGTGATGAAAAAGGGAAAGCTTGATTCCGAAGCAAGGCTTGTCTCGGAAGAAAATTCTTCTTCCGAGAGGAAAAAGGCTTCGGAAGTGAAAGCTGCAAAGACTCACAAAAGAGTCCCCTTGAAACCATCCCAGAAGAAGACTGCTTCGGAAGAAAAGGTGGTGAAGGCTTCTTCCGAAAAGAAAGAAGCTTCGGAAGAATGCCAAGCTACAAAAGCTTCATCAAGCTCATCTTCTATGATCAACCAAGGGATGGAATGGAAGATCAAGGAAGATGCTGTAGCCCAAACCTCTTCTTCAAAAGACATCCATTGAACCCCATGGGCATAAATTTTGGTTCAATCATGTCACTCTCATTGGAAGAACCCAAGACCAAAAAGGC
The DNA here is from genome assembly GCA_025215565.1 of Flaveria ramosissima. Classification (NCBI taxonomy): domain Eukaryota; kingdom Viridiplantae; phylum Streptophyta; class Magnoliopsida; order Asterales; family Asteraceae; genus Flaveria; species Flaveria ramosissima. Next base: position 9,382,171 of record CM046038.1, on the reverse strand, counting down.
TTGGGTTTCCACAAACTAATTATCTCACCTTATGTGCAGGGACATCCATATGACAAGAATAACACATTTGGATTGTAGATAGTGGATGCTCCAGGCACATGACAGGACAGATCTCTCCTTCAACAATTTCAACATTATGATGGAGGTCCGTCCAGTTTGGAGGTGAGGCCGGAGGATATATTTCTGGCAGAGGAAGTATATCCAATGGAAAATTAAAAGTTGACAAAGTTAATTTTGTCAAACAGCTTGAACACAACCTGTTAAGTGTTTCTCAGTTTGTGATCAAAAGCATCAAATGCTTTCACAGAACATGAGTGCATCATCCTCAAACCTGGGATGACAATTCCTCAGGAATTGGTGCTTCTTAGATCTCCCAGGAGAGGGGATATGTACAAGCTTGATGAACAATGCTTCCCCAATGGGAGAAGTATCATGCTTTCTTTCCAAAGCTGATAGTGATGAGTCAACACTATGGCATAAACGAATGTGTCATGTCAATTTTAAGACAATGAATAAATTGGCTAAAAATAACTTGGTACATGGTTTGCCTAAAAAGGAATTTTCTGCAAAGATAACTGTGTTGCTTGCCTGAAAGGGAAACAACACAGGTCTTCTCATAAATCCAAAGTTGTTAACTCTATCACTACTCCATTACACTTATTGCACATGGATCTATTTGGTCCCACAAGTATAATGAGCATTGGAAGGAAATCATATTGCCTTGTGGTAGTTGATGATTTTACTAGATTTACATGGGTATTCTTTTTAGAACTAAAGATGAAACTGCTGAAACTTTAAAATCTTTTATTCTTAAAATAGAAAATCAAGTTGATCACAAGGTTAAAATAATTAGAAGTGATCAAGGGACTGAGTTTAAGAACTTTGTTCTTGACTCATTCTGTAACTCAAAAGGGATTGCCAGACAATACAGTGCTCCTAGAACTCCTCAACAAAATGGTGTTGCTGAGAGGAGAAATAGGACACTTATTGAGGCTGCTCGGACTATGTTAGCTGATTCAAAGCTGCCTCTAACATTCTGGGCAGAGGCAGTCAGCACTGCATGCTATGTGCAGAACAGAGTTCTTGTAGTAAAGCCACATGGAAAGACCCCTTATGAGCTATGGAACAAGAGGCCACCGTTTTCTAAGGTCCTTTGGGCAGGCAGGTGTACCATACTTAACACAAAAGACAATTTGGCAAAATTTGCTGAAAATCAGATGATGCTATCTTTGTTGGATATTCCTCCATTCTAAAGCTTACAGGGTTTATAATATTAAAAACCAACATTTGAGGAATCCTCCAACATTAGTAGTTAATGAGCACACTCCTTGTGTTAGGGGGAATGGCCCTGATCATATTTTTGATTTAGAATTGTTTCCAAACTATTCTAAACCATCTTGTGAGAATGTTTCAGCTGGAACAGGTGCTCAACGCAATTCTGATGAAGATCATCTGTTTGAGCTTCCCAGACCTGCTCCAAGTTCTCCAAGAACAACAACAAATCAAGTTCCCACTATTGAAAGATCTGACAGTATAACCATTTCAAGAAATAGTGGAACTTCAACAAGGGATTCACCTGATGATCTTCAAGTCTCCTCAGGTGATCCTACACAACACCAAGCTGATGAAAGCAGCATTTTGAAGGAACAGGCAACTGTTAATGATGCTTCACAGCAAAGAAATGATGATGTTTCTCTTTCATTCAATCAGTCCTCATTGAATGAGATTGAAACAACAGCTGGACCAAGTATTCAAGCTCCAGAGCAAAATATGTCCAACTTGGACCTATCTTTGCAACTGGAGGTGATTCCAAGACTCAGAATTCACAATACTCATCCAGCTGAAAACATCATAGGGGAAGTCTTTGAGGGTGTGAGAACAAGGGGACAAACTCACAATGGGAATGTCTGCTTGTACTCATGCTTCTTATCCCAAATGGAACCCAAGAAGGTGGAAGATGCCTTGAAGGATAGTAGCTGGGTTGAATCAATGCAAGAGGAGCTGCTTCAATTCAAAAGACAAAAGGTTTGGAACCTATGTCCGCTACCATCTGGTCAAGTACCTATAGGCACCAAGTGGGTTTTCAGAAATAAAGAGATGACAGAGGCTTGATTATCAAAAACAAGGCAAGACTGGTGGTTCAAGGATACACTCAAGAGGAAGGAATTGATTATACTGATGTCTTTGCACCTGTTGCAAGACTTGAGGCAGTTAGGATCTTCCTTGCTTATGCTGCATCCAAGAATTTCACTGTCTACCAGCTTGATGTCAAGTGTGCCTTTCTATATGGGGATATAGATAGGGAAGTCTATGTATGCCAGCCTCCAGGATTTGAAGACCCATAGCATCCAAACTATGTGTGCAAGTTGGATAAAGCTCTATATGGGCTGCACCAGCACCTAGGCTGTGGTATGAGACATTGTCTCAATTTCTTCTGAAGAATGGTTATACTAGAGGACCATTGACAAGACTCTCTTCATCAGAAAGTCTGGGAAAGACATTTTGCTAGTTCAAGTCTATGTCGATGACATCATATTTGGTTCTTCAAATGACCAAATGTGCAAAGACTTTGAGAGCATTATGAAGAAGAAGTTCGAAATGAGTTCTATGGGAAAAATGGACTTTTTCCTTGGAATTCAGGTAAAGCAACTGAAGGAAGGGTTTTTCATCAATCAATCTAAGTATGTCAATGATATCTTAGAGAGATTTGATATGAAGGATTGTAAAGCAGCAAAGACGCCCATACCCAGAAACCATGATTTATGCCCTGATTCTGAGGGGGAGGATACTGATCAACATCAGTATAGAGCAATCATTGGTTCTCTGATGTATCTCACAGCAAGTAGACCTGATATCATGTTTGCAACCTGCATTTGTGCAAGATATCAGGCTGCTCCAAGGTGTCTCACCTAATTGCTGTCAAGAGAATCCTCAGATACCTCAAAGGAGCACCTAAGTTAGGTCTCTGGTATCCAAGAAATAGTGATTTTAATCTCTATGGTTACTCTGATAGTGATTATGGTGGCTGCAACATCAACAAGAAATCAACATCAGGTGGATGTCAATTTCTTGGTGGAAGGATCATCTCATGGCAATGCAAAAAGCAATCCTGTGTCTCTACATCAACTACTGAAGCTGAATACATTGCTGCTGCAAGTTGCTGTGCTCAGCTGCTGTGGATTCAAAACCAGATGATTGACTATGGATTCAACTTCATGAGCACTCCTATCCACATTGACAACAACAGTGCTATATCCATCACTGAAAATCCAGTAAAACACTCAAAGACAAAGCATATTGACATCAGGTATCATTTCATTAGAGATATTCATGAGAAAAATCTTATAAAACTAATCAAAGTTGATTCAAATGAACAATATGCTGATTTGTTCACCAAAGCATTTGATGAACAAAGATTTAAATATCTCATTACAGCTATTGGGATGATAAACATTGACTAGTTAATATCAATTGAAAACCTTTTCAATATGTAAAGTCTTATGTCAATACAATCTAAGTCCTGTTACAAAAGATCCTTTCTTATTTAACTAAGTATAAGTTCTTCCGAAGAGAAACTTGCCTTCGGAAGATATCCAGTATAACTTCCGAAGCAAATTTCTCATAGAATAATTTTTCTTCTCGGAAGTGTACTAAGTCTCGGAAGAAGCGATTGAGATTATCTCAGATCTACTTCCGAAGCACTTAATACTCTCCACTTGAAAGCAACATGTATCTTCGGAAGCAATTTATTTACCTTCGGAAGTACATTTGCCTTCGGAAGAACTTTACCTTCGGAAATACCTTATACACGGAAGAAAGATTTTACTGTGTAACGGAAATCTTTTGGGCCCCACTCTGTAAAAAGTAAAGATTTTGTTAATGATGTCGGATTATTTAAATGGCTTAACCTTACCGCCCCTGTCACATCATCCTCTGAACCCTCACATCATCTTATCCAAACCACCCTTTAAACCGCCATTTCACCCATTTAAATACTTCCGGTTAATCATTTACACTCTTTTTACCAAATTCACTGCCTAAAAGCTTTCTTCTTCTCCAATTTACCTCTCTCAGAACTTTTCCTCTGCTATCTTTTTCAAATGGCTCTAAACCCTCAGCACAACCAGGTCGCACTCCTTGACTCTTCAAGGGATGCTGACTTCTCTGATATTATCTCTTTCTTAGCCCAATCTTCATACTACACAGCACTGACCGTAAACCCTACCATTTACTCCAACCAAATGTCCGAATTTTGGGCAAATGGTCGGATTGAAACCCTAAATGGGGTTCGTGCTATCAGGTCAAGTGTTTGTGGCCAAGAGTTGGTCATTACTGAACAAATCATCAGGGAGCATCTTGAGCTCCATGATGAAGGCGCACCGACGGAATTCCCCAAATCTGAGATAGATAACTCTTATCTCCAAATGGGATACGGTGGAGATGTAAGCAGGTCTACAGTCTACAAATTCAACTTCTCCTACAAGTGGAAGTTCCTGCTACATGTGGTTCTTCACTGCCTATCTAACAAATCCGGGGATGGGATCAAATTCCCTATGAACTCGGGTGTCTAGTTCATGGGTTGGTACAAGGCTTGCGCGCTTCAACTACTCAAGGTTTGTGCTGACTAACCTCATGGGAAATCTGCAAAGGGACACATTCTTTATGTATCCCAGATTTCTACAGCACATAATCAACTGCGAGCTAGATCAGGGTAAGCTTGTCTGTGCAGCTGCTCTGTCTGCTCCCCAAATGAGGCCGACCATCTTCAAAGTCTTGAAGAGAGTGTCTACCAACTACACTGGAAGGGATACCGCACTACTTCCAGGTATGATTGAGCCAATGGCTTCTGGTGACATCCCTGTTAACCCCACAGGTGATGAACCCACACCAGCAACTACCCTCACCATTCCAAATCTACCTTCTCCTCCAATCACTGTCACCTACCAGAGACGTACCAAACGAACCCTTGTTCAATCTACTCTGATTGAACAAGCCCCTCCTCTTCAAACCAAAAAGGCTAGAGTGGAACAAGGGGCTCCCACTCAGCCAGAGGTCCACCAATCCTTCACTATTGACCTCAATATGGGTTTTGAGTCTCCTCAGTCTCAGACCCATGAGCCCATAATCCCAGCTGATAGCCCTCAGGGTGAGTCTCTATACTCCCCTGAGCAGCCACCAAGGGACAACTCAATGCCTTTTGACATTGATCAAAGTCCCGGGTCCTTAGGTCTTCATTCCTTTTCTTTTACTGACCTATTGACCGGAGCTGGTGAAGAGACTATGTCTCTCAAAGGCAATGAAGTTGATCCACAACACCCCATTAAGGATCAACAGAGCCTAGAGAAACCCCTTGTCTCTATCCCACACCAGCAAAGCCCTACTGAGGTGAGTCCCACTGATGTGGAGGGGACTCATGTAGATTCAGCTGCCACTACTGAAGGAGCCTCAATAGATCCTCAGGACAGTGGTAACGATAGTCAGACTGAATCTACGGCAACCATGCCCTATGATGCCTCTGAAAGAGACATCATTGTGCAAGGGAAACCAGGGTGCCAAGAAACCACATCTGGTGGTGAGGATGAACATACTAGGTATGTTGCCTCATCTCCCCGTGATTCTTCAAAAGAAGATGAGGGAAGAATGCAACTCACAATAAGAGACCTACTTTCTAAAGTCTCAAACCTTGAATCAAAGGTTAAGACTTTAGAGGATAGGTCTGCCACTCAGCAACTTGAGATTGAAAGTCTCAAGGTCAAACTAGCTGAGAAACAGATTGAGAGATCTGTTAGGCATGTACCAGTTCAAGTCTCATTGACCTCTTCCTCTAGCTCATCTACCTCTCAAGATGATGCTACCAAAAAGGGGGATAATGTTGAGGAACAAAGCCAAAGACAGGATTCCATCGGTCAAGCTCTTACTTCTTTGAGCTCAAGACAACAAGCTGCCATCTTCCCTGAGCCTCCTCCAGTTGTGTTTCAAGTGGATCAAAGGATGCTTCAGGATCTAAATAGGATCTTCAACAAGTTCCTTTTAGAGTCCCTAATTGATCAACCCAGTCCGGATATGTCTGTGATTTACTTTGGAGCTCAAGAGCTTCAGAGGTTGAATGCACCTCCTACCACTGTTGAGGAAGTTGGTCAACCTAAGGCCCAAGTGGAACCTGAGATTGATTTCGAAGGGAAACTAGGACTGATGGCCAAGCAACTGAAACAGTTGGGACAGACGGTGTGTTTTCACAGGCTTCCGAAGCACAATTCGAAGCCTCGGAAGAACCAACACAAACTTCCGAAGCTGAAATTGCTGCTGCGGAAGGACTGTTCTCTCTTTCCGATGATCTAATAGTCACAGATGCAATTCTGGAACTTGCATCTGAGGTTAATAGGGAGGACTTTCTCAGCCAACCACTAGCTATTACATCTGCATTGACTCAGCTCCTACCTCCACCATCCAACCTGAATCTTCTACCCAAGAACCACCAAAGTCTAGCACTTCCGAAGACATTAAAGGCAAAAGGAAGATGACTTCGGAAGAGCTTCAGGAAGAAGAAAGGTTGGAGAAACTTAAAAGGAAAGGAAGACTGCCAACTGGGAAACTGTTAGCTGCAAGTTCAAAAGCAGCTGCAGCCAACCAAGAAGCAATCAACAATAGAAGAAGGGTGGAGGTAATTGATAGACTTGTCAGTCTAGGGGCTGCTTCGGAAGATGTACTCCTGCTACCATTAGAGGAGCTGATAGAGCTTGAAAAGGCAACCTTGCTGCAAAGACAGCAAAAAGAAGAAGCTGTAAGGTTGGCCTTGGAAGAAGAAAGGCTGAGAAAAGAAAGAGAAGCTGATCTGCAGCTCAGGAGAGAAAGGATCACTTTCCTACTCTCCAGAGGATTCTCTCAAGAGGAGTTGTCTCCACACAATAGTGACACGATCTTATGGCTCTTTAACAAAGAGCAAGATCAAATGGAGAAGGAGAGAAAGAGAGCTGCAAGGGAGAAGCTGGTAGAGAAGAAGAAGAAAGAAGAAGAGGCTGGACTGTCTGCCGCCAAGAAGATAGGTGAGAAATCTTGGATGAAGAACTATCTTAAAGCTCATGGCTTCTCTGGCAGGCAAGTGGGTCCAATGTCTGAGAAGACTCTCCAACGACATGTCAGTGACATCAAGGCTGACATTCGTGCGGGGAGAAGAAAGGAGATGTATAGAAGGGGATAGGGGATGACCTTCAAAGCCACCTCTCAGCCCAATATCCAAACCCAACATCAACCTGAACCAATACCCTTTCCCTTCCCAATCAAGACTGAACCTGAACCTTTCACCCCTGAACCTACACCATCACAACTACCAACTCCCTCACCTCAACCACCTAAACTACCCATCATCCAACCTAAAACTTTACCCAGAACCCAAACTCCTAAACCTACCCAACAACCAATCAAACCATCCCCTCAGCCTTCCAAACATCTCTCTATGGAGGAATTCAAGGCGATCAAAACCAAGCTCATCAACTGCACTACTCTGAGCGACATCTCATGTGAGGAGGATACAGTCAACCTGACTTATGTTGATGGATCCTCAAGTTCCCTCACAAGAGATGAGTTTCTTGATCTGCCAAGAGGAACTTTGGACCAAGCTGCAAGACTCCTTGGCCTCAATTCAGATACATTGAATGAGGAAGAAAAGAAGCTGAGGAGAAGGCTGGTGACTCTGCTGGACACAAAGAAAGGAGATAGGGTACCAAGACAATCTCTTGTACCCAGAAAGAAGATAGTTCAGTGGAGGTTCGAAGACTCTTCTCACAACTTTGTTGTTGAGAGAGAGAATGGTGAGATTAACAGGCTGAATGCCTCATCTCTGCTACACTTAAGCAGATTTGATATTGCTGAGTTAGCAGAGAAATCATTCTCCAACCCCTCAAACTCCGATGTAGCTGCTCACATCAGAAATCATCTAGGCAGCCTTCACATGGCCGAGCTCACTGCAAGAAGCAAGGTCGAAGAGGAGTCAAAACTGAGAGAGGAGGAGGAAAGGAAAGGATCAGCAACCAAAGGCAAAGCCTTTCTTCAAATGGTTGAAGGTCCTGAACTTGAGTCCATAGTTAGATGGGAGTATGACTACAACTCCCGTCAACTAACTCTCTTCAGGGGGTCACAACAAAAGGTACATGTCATTCAAAGTGATAGACTGGATCTCCTATCCACGAATGACTTGTACAAGCTTCTCAGCACCACTTCCGGGAAGAACAGAGAGACAGACAAATATCTTTTGTCCCTGGTGCTGAAAACTTTGAGAAGTAGAGATAAGTGAAGTTTTGGTAGCATCAGCCTAGGGGGAGTTTGTTGGATCAAGAGAGGCTGTTGCAACCAAAACCATATCACTTAGAAGATTTTGAGTACAACATACAAAGGACTTCCGAAGCCAAGTGTGGGACTTCCGAAGGAAGAAGGAGCTCTTCCGAAGTCTAAGTGTAAAATACACTTCCGAAGGAAAACTCCAACTTCCGAAGATAAAGAAGTTACTTCCGAAGAATCAAGACTTGAAGACAAAGTTCTGAAGTCAACTTCCGAAGTATAAAGAAGTCATTAAAGCCTCGGAAGCATAGAAGCATCTTCCGAAGTATAAGTGGCTTCGGAAGAACTTGTTCTTCCGAAGCCAGTTAACCTTCGGAAGACACTTCTATTATCCAGTAGACATAAGTATGGTTTGTCTGACAGTCCGCTGCAAATCTCTGAGATACTGCATGGCGTTTTCTCAAAAGCCATGTAGTTGACCATACTTTAATCTACTGTTTACCTTTTTATGTTAAGTACAGTTGCCATCTTTAGTTGGTGACAAAAGGTAAGTCATGGACATGTCATGACTACCATATCTTAGATAATACTTTATCTAAGATACCTTAACTATAGCATTGTAGTATATGCTTTAGTCGTAGGTTTCCAGCTGGTATCAAGTATAACCGGCTGTAGGATCTAGTATATATAGTTTTTCATTGTAACTCATGTTCTATGCTTGTAAGTGTCTTGTAATCTTGAGTTGAGAAGTAATATATACAAGTACCTTGAAAATACTCCTGCTTGTTCCTTTAATTACTTATTATATTATTATCAACTCTTGTTAAAGACATTGCTTCATCTTGTTTGAGTGATATTATAAGTGAGTTTGAGAGAATTACAAGTGTTAAGTGACAAGACCCGATCCTGCACATGAGGCCGGGCATCTACAAGATTCTAAAAAGGATGTCCACCAACTTCACTGGAAGACGTACTGCACTTCTTCCAGGTATGATTGAGCCAATGCTCCTGGTGACATCCGTGTAAACCCCACAGGTGATGAACCCACACCAGACACAACCACTTCAATGCCAATTCTTCCTACCTATCCCATCAGGTATACCTATCAGAGACGTACCAAGCGAACCTTTGTTTAATCTACTCTGATTGAACAAGTTTCCCCTATTCAACACAAAAAAACTAGAGTGGAAAAATGGGCTCCCACTCAGTCTGAGGTCCAACCATCCTCCTTATTAGACCTCAATATGGGTATTGAGTCTCCTCAGTCTCAATCCTATGAGCCCCAAATCCAAACCTTAAGCCCTTAGGGTGAGTCACTATACTCCCTTGAGCAACCAAAAAGGGACAGCCAAATCATAGGCTCAATGCCTCTAGATATTAATTAAGGTCCCGGGTCATTAGGCATAACTTCCATATCCTTTACTGGCCTACTAACTAGTTCTGATAAAGATTTCATATTTCTTTAAGGCCATGATGTTGATCTACAACACCCATTTAAATATCAACGAGCCTGGAGAAACCTCTAACTTCTAGCTCCCATCAGAAAAGCCAAACTGAGGTGAGTCCCACTGATATGGAGGGGACTCATGTAGATTTAGCTGCCACTACTGAGAGTGTCTCATTGGACTCTCAAGACAGTGGTAACATCTCTAGGACTGAATCTGCGGCAACTCTGCCTGTTGATGACTCTGAAAGAGACATCACCTCGTAGAGGAAACCAGGGTGCCAAGAAACCACATCTGGTGGTGAAGATGAAGATACAAGGTATGTTATCTCATCACCCCATGATTCTTCTAAAGAAGATGAAGGAAGTATGAAACTCATCATAAGAGACCTACTTTCTAAAGTCTCAAACCTTGAATCAAAGGTTAAGACTTTAGAAGATAGGTCTGTCACTTAGCAACTTGAGATTAACACTCTCAAGGCTCAACTAGCTGAGATACGACTGAGAGACCTGTCAGGCATGTAACAATTCATGTCTCTATGACTTCTTTCTCTAGCTCATCTACCTCTCAAGATGATGCTACCAAAATTGGGGAGAATGTACAGAGTGAAGCACACATGGAGCAAAGCCTTGCCCTTTCAACCCTATCTTCTAAGTACACTGCTCAACAAACAACTGTTTTCCCTGAGCCTCCTCCAATCACCATTCAAGTGGGCCCAAGGATGCTACTTGATCTAAACAGGTTCTTGACTAAGTTCCTAATGAGCTCCTCACTTGAACAACCTTCACAAGATGTTGTTATGGCATACTTTGGAGCTAAAGAGCTTCAGAGGTTGAATGCACCACCTATCACCGATAAAGGAGTTGGTCAACCTAGGTTCACATTGAACCTAAGATTAAATTCGAAGGGGATATGGGGACTGATGGCCCAGCAACTGAATCAGTTGGGACAAGTAGTGCAATCCCACTATCTTCTGAAGCAATGATCCAATCTTCCGAAGCAGAGATTCAAGCTACGGAAGGAATCAGTGGGTTATCTTCGTTGTCTGATGATCTTATTATCACAGAGACTATTCTTGAATTAGCCTCTGAGATAAATAGTGAAGACTTTCTTAAAACCCCTCTCTTTTAAGCACCTTTATCACCACAAGCTCAACTTCCCACTTACCAACCTGAACCCTCTAAACCAGAATCTCCAAAAGCTCAAGATTTTGAAGACATCAAAGGCAAGAGGAAGATTACTACGGAAGACTATTAGAGGAGGAAAGGATGGAAAAAGCTTAAAAGTAAAGGTAGACTCACCACTGGAAAGCTACTTTCTGCAAGTAGCAAAGCAGCTGTAGCAGCCCAGGAGGCTATCAACAATAAGAAAAGAGTGGAAGTTATTAACAGACTTGTCAATTTAGGAGCAGCAAGTGAAGAAGTGCTTCTCCTACCACTAGAGAAATTAGTGGAACTGGAAAAGGCAACCTTGCTGCAAAAGGAACAAGAGGAAGCAGCAAGGTTGACCTTAGAAGAGGAGAAGAAAAGAAAGAAAGAAGAAAAAGAGCAACAATTGAGGAATGAGAGGATTGCCTTCTTATGCTCCCGGGAATATTCTCTTGAAGAGTTGACTACCCATAACAATGATACGATCTTGTTGCTCTTCCATAAAGAACAAGATCAGATGGATAAGGAGAGAAAAAAGGCAACAAGGGAAAAGATAAGGGAGAAGAAGAAGAAAGAAGAGGAAGCTCAACTTGTGGCTGCCAAGAAGGTAGGAGACAAAGCCTCGATGAAGGCATATCTCAGAGCCTACGGCTTCTCTGGTAGACAAGTTGGGCCCATGTAAGAAATGACCCTGCAACGACATGTTAGTGACATCAAGGCTGGCATTCAATCAGGAAGAAGGAAGGAGGTTTACCCAAGTACACATAGGATGACACCCAAACATGCACCTCAACCTCAACCCCAAACTAAACCTAAGCCAACACCCTTTCCCTTCCCAATCAAAACTAAACCAACCCCTGAACCCTACACCCCTAAACCTACACCATCATCTATACCCTCATCCTCGCCCACTGCTTCACAACAACCACCTCCAATGCCCATCCTAAAACCCAACACACTTCCCAAAACTCAACCCTCTTCTTTCTAATATTCAACCACCCATTCATAACCCAAACCACCCTTTAAACCAAGTAAACCTATGAACTTGGAGGAATTCAAGGAAATCAAGAAAAAGCTCATCAACTATACCACTCTGAGCAAAAACTCTTGTGAGGAGGAGTCTATCAAATTAACATTCATTGATGGCTCTCCAATTCCCTCAAAAGAGAAGCAATTTTTGATTTGCCTAGGGGAACCCTAGACCAAACACTTCAACTCTTGGCAACTAACTTTGATTCACTCAATGAAGAAGAGAAGAAGCTGAGAAGAAGACTAGTGACTCTTTTGGAAACCAGGAAGGGGAACAAGCTACCATCTCAACCCCTCACTCGTAGGAAGAAGATTGTCCAATAGAGGTTCAAAGACTCTTCTCACAACTTTGTGGTGGAAAGAGAGAATGGCGAGGCCAACAGACTCAACACTCCATCTCTGCTACACTTAAGCAGATTTGACATTGCTGAGTTAGTAGAGAAGCCATTCTCTAACCCCTCCAACTCTGAGATAGCTGCTCACATTCGGAATCATCTGAGCAGCCTTCACCTTGCTGAGCTGACTACAAGAGCAAGGATTGAAGAAGAGTTGAAACTGCAGGATTGGGTTTTGGTCACTTAAACACTTAGTTTTTCTCTCAATACTCACTTGTAAGACACTTAGATCAGATGAAGTAGAATCTCTTCTAAGAGTTGATAATAATATACTAAGTAGCAAAGAACACAAAGAAATAATTTTCAAGGCACTTGTATATATTACTCCTCAACTCAAAGTATTACAAGACTTTTAAAAGCATACTACAAGAGTTACAATGATAAACTATATATACTAGATCCTACAACCGGATATACTTGATACCAGTTGGAAACCTATAACTAAAACATATACTACAATGCTAAAATTAAGGTATCTTAGATAAAGTATTATCTAAGATATGGTAGTCATGACATGTCCATGACTTACCTTTTGTCACCGACTAAAGTTGCCAACTGTAATAACTGATAAAGATGAAGAGTGGAATAAAGTATGGTCAACTACATGGCTTTTGAGAAAACGCCACACAGTATCTCATAGGTCTGCAGCGGAGTGTCAGAGAGACCATACTTATGTCCACTGGTTCATAGTAGTGTCTTTCCGAAGGTTAGTTCGCTTCGAAAGAACAAGTTCTTACGAAGCCACTTATACTTCGGAAGAGGCTACTTCTTCCGAGGCTTGAGGACTTTTTCATTTCTTCATTCTTCGAAAGTTGACTTCTTATCTTTTCTTCTAAGTCTTGAATCTTCGGAAGTGAATACTTTGTCTTTCGAAGTTGGAGTTTTCCTTCGGAAGATGATCTTGCACTTTGTCTTTGGAAGAAATCCATTTCCTTCGGAAGTTCCACACTTAGCTTCGAAAGTCCTTTATTAGTTGCACCCAAAAAAGTCTAAGTGATTTGGTTTTGGTTGCACTAGCCTTTCTAGATCCAAGAGAAACAAATAGAGTAGGAAGAAAAGGAAGGGTCAATCAAGGGAAAAACTTTCCTACAAATGACTTGTACCAACTTCTCAGCACCACCTCCGGAAAGAACAAACAAACAGACAGATATTTACTTTCCCTGGTGCTAAAAGTTTTAAGGAGGAAAAGACAGTGAAGTTTTGGGAGCATCGGCCTAGGGGGAGTTTGTTCGATCAGATAAGGCTGGTGCAACCAAAACAACACTAAGAATAAATTTTGGTACAACTGATAAGACTTTCGAAAGCAAATCTATACTTCCGAAGGATAAGTAGAAGAACTTTCGAAGAAGAAACTCTGTCTTCCAAAGACAAAGTAAATCCATCTTCCAGAGACAAACACTTGGAAGACATCAAGACAAAGACTTTCGAAGTATAAATACTTGAAGATCAGCAGAACTCTCAGAAAAAGTAGACTCTTCCAAAGTATAAGTGGCTTCGGAAAAACTTGTTCTTCCGAAGCCAATTAACCTTTGGAAGTCTATATTCGTGTATATATATATACATATATATATATATATATATATATATATATATATCTATATATATACGTATATATATACATATATATATATATATGTATATACGTATATATATATATATATACGTATATATATACGTATATATATATATATATATATATATACATATATATATACGTATATATACGTATATATATATATATACGTATATATATAGATATTATATATATACTATATATATACGTCTATATATATATATATATATACGTATATATATATATACGTATATATATACGTATATCTACGTATATCTATCTATATATATATACGTATATATATATACGTATATATATATATATCTATATATATACGTATATATATATATATACGTATATATATACGTATATATATATATATATATATCTATACGTATATATCTATATATATATATATATATATATATATATATATATATACGTATATATTATATATAGATATATATATATATATCAGATGAAGTAGAATCTCTTCTAAGAGTTGATAATAATATACTAAGTAGCAAAGAACACAAAGAAATAATTTTCAAGGCACTTGTATATATTACTCCTCAACTCAAAGTATTACAAGACTTTTAAAAGCATACTACAAGAGTTACAATGATAAACTATATATACTAGATCCTACAACCGGATATACTTGATACCAGTTGGAAACCTATAACTAAAACATATACTACAATGCTAAAATTAAGGTATCTTAGATAAAGTATTATCTAAGATATGGTAGTCATGACATGTCCATGACTTACCTTTTGTCACCGACTAAAGTTGCCAACTGTAATAACTGATAAAGATGAAGAGTGGAATAAAGTATGGTCAACTACATGGCTTTTGAGAAAACGCCACACAGTATCTCATAGGTCTGCAGCGGAGTGTCAGAGAGACCATACTTATGTCCACTGGTTCAAAGTAGTGTCTTTCCGAAGGTTAGTTCGCTTCGAAAGAACAAGTTCTTACGAAGCCACTTATACTTCGGAAGAGGCTACTTCTTCCGAGGCTTGAGGACTTTTTCATTTCTTCATTCTTCGAAAGTTGACTTCTTATCTTTTCTTCTAAGTCTTGAATCTTCGGAAGTGAATACTTTGTCTTTCGAAGTTGGAGTTTTCCTTCGGAAGATGATCTTGCACTTTGTCTTTGGAAGAAATCCATTTCCTTCGGAAGTTCCACACTTAGCTTCGAAAGTCCTTTATTAGTTGCACCCAAAAAAAGTCTAAGTGATTTGGTTTTGGTTGCACTAGCCTTTCTAGATCCAAGAGAAACAAATAGAGTAGGAAGAAAAGGAAGGGTCAATCAAGGGAAAAACTTTCCTACAAATGACTTGTACCAACTTCTCAGCACCACCTCCGGAAAGAACAAACAAACAGACAGATATTTACTTTCCCTGGTGCTAAAAGTTTTAAGGAGGAAAAGACAGTGAAGTTTTAGGAGCATCGGCCTAGGGGGAGTTTGTTCGATCAGATAAGGCTGGTGCAACCAAAACAACACTAAGAATAAATTTTGGTACAACTGATAAGACTTTCGAAAGCAAATCTATACTTCCGAAGGATAAGTAGAAGAACTTTCGAAGAAGAAACTCTGTCTTCCAAAGACAAAGTAAATCCATCTTCCAGAGACAAACACTTGGAAGACATCAAGACAAAGACTTTCGAAGTATAAATACTTGAAGATCAGCAGAACTCTCAGAAAAAGTAGACTCTTCCAAAGTATAAGTGGCTTCGGAAAAACTTGTTCTTCCGAAGCCAATTAACCTTTGGAAGTCTATATTCGTGTATATATATATACATATATATATATATATATATATATATATATATATATATATATATCTATATATATACGTATATATATACATATATATATATATATATATGTATATACGTATATATATATATATATATACGTATATATATACGTATATATATATATATATATATATCTATACTATATATACGTATATATATACGTATATATATATATACGTATATATATATAGATATATATATATATACGTATATCTATACGTATATATATATATATATATATACGTATATATATATATACGTATATATATACTATATACGTATATATATATATATATATATACGTATATATATATACGTATATCTATATATCTATATATATACGTATATATATATATACGTATATATATATATAGATACGTGTATCTATATATCTATATCTATCTATCTCTCTTATCTCTCTCTATCTCTATATCTATCTCTATCTCTCTAGTCTCTCTCTCTATCGTACTCTATCTCTATCTCTCTATCTCTATATATATATATACTAGATATAGATACGATATAGATATATACGTATATATATCTATATATCTATATATATCTATACGATATATATATATATACGTATATATATATATATATATATATATATATATATATATAATACTATATACGATATATATATATACGTATATATATATATATATATATATATATAGATATATA
The DNA here is from genome assembly GCA_025215565.1 of Flaveria ramosissima. Lineage (NCBI taxonomy): Eukaryota > Viridiplantae > Streptophyta > Magnoliopsida > Asterales > Asteraceae > Flaveria > Flaveria ramosissima. The sequence goes on along the minus strand of CM046038.1, from coordinate 9,365,794 downwards.
TATACTATATATATATATATATATACTATATATATATATATACGTATATATATACGTATATATATATATATATACGTATATATCTATATATATACGTATATATATATATACGTATATATACGTATATATATACGTATATATACGTATATATATATATATACGTATATATATATACGTATATATACGTATATATATACGTATATATACGTATATATATATATACGTATATATACGTATATATATATACGTATATACGTATATATATATATACGTATATAGCTATATATACGTATATAGATAGATATACGTAGAGATATATACAGAGATATATACGTATATATCTATATATACGTAGAGAGATATATATATATAGATATAGATATATATATAGACGTATATATATACGATATATATACGTATATATACGGTATATATATATATATATATATATATATATATATATATATATATATATATACGTATATACGTATATATACGTATATATATATACGTATATATACGTATATATATATATATATATATATATATATATATATATATATATATATATATATATATGCTGATACATATGTCCCTAGTTTATGTGCTTATATATATATATAGATATATATATAGATATATATATATATATATATATATATATATATATATATATATATATATAGATATATATATATATATATATATATATATATATATAGATATATATATTGCTGATACATATCTATATATACGTATATATATATACGTATATATATACGTATATATACGTATATATCTATATATACGTATATATATATATATATACGTATATATATATATATATATATAGATATATACGTATATATATATATATATACGTATATATATATATATATACATATATATATATATTTATATATATATATTATATATATAATATATATATATATATATATATATTATATATATATATATATATATATATATATATATTGCTGATACATATGTCCCTAGTTTATGTGCTTTATGTAAAAATCTGTGATGGCTTACATATGTGTAATGAAACAATGTAATAATATATTGTTGATATATATGTACCTAGTTTAGGAGCTAAATGTAAAATGTCTTTCATGTCTTACATATATGTAATGAATGAGTTGAATGAAATGAAATATGTGATTGATGATTATATTGTTTAATGTTTTATTGTTTATTGTGTCATAACGCATATTGAACTAACTATATAGGTTTATGGTTGTTTACATAGTACGTAGTCAAGAATGGTAGATAAATGTGTTTAAACTTAATCATATGAAGTATTCATGCGAATGGACCATGGTAATGGACCATATGCATGAACACTTCATGCTAATGGACCAGTCGTACGACTGAACCAGGAGACTGGATCAGTCGCACGATTGAAACATAAGATTGGCTCAGTCGCACGACTGAACCTTCAGTCGTGCGTATGGACCAATCGTATGATTCAGTCGCACGACTGAACCATACTAATGGTTCAGTCGCACGATTGACAAACCCTAAGCTATAAATACCACTTAATTCGTGGAAAAACAAAACACTTGAAGAATTTCAAGTCACATACGTACCCTAGCCGTCCAGAGATCCTAGAGAACCTGTTCCAACTTCATCGATTGCAGTTGATCGTGTTCTAATAGTTCATAACGTTTCTTTAATCTCTAGATTGATCGAAACTGCTTTCTCACTGATTGGATCACCAATCAAATAGGATTCCGCACTATTTGATTAGGTATACACGCATTATCAGTTAGTACCCCGTCCGTACACGGTCCTAACAAGTGGTATCAGAGCTTTGGCTCTTGATTTTGCGTGTTGATTCGATTAGTTTTGGTGCAAAAATCACGATTTTCATTCATAAGAATCACCTTTTTGAGTAAAACTGTGTTTTCAGTGTCTCCAGATCTAAAAGTTTAAGTTTTTGGGCATACGGCAGACTAGGGTTCGTGAAAAATCGTATTTTTGTGTCAAAGTACCAAAAACCTTCGAATTTTCAAATCCAGTAGTCTCAGTCGCACGATTGGCTCAATCGCACGACTAAACTCAATCGCACTTCCCATACGCACGATTGAACTCAGTCGCCCATCCATTCGTACGACTGAACACCCCATCTGCATTGTCTATCCGCACTTGTTCAATCGTACGATTGACTCATCCGCATTGGTTCAATCGCACGATTGATTCATCCGCATTAGTCCATCCGCACGATTGACCCAATCGCATCTCTCCATTCGCACCAGTGAAACAGTTTTGTTCTAACTCTCAAAGTTTAAAGAAATGGAAGATCAGCACTCTGCGTTTACTGCCGGTAGAGACTCTCAAATCCAGAACCTTATGCTTCTGGAGAATGAGGTTGAAAATCACAATAAGCCACCTAAACTTATAACATTAGATGAGTACCCATAATGGAAGCAAAGGTTTGAGATCTATCTAAATGGAGTTGATCCCAATCTGTGGGAAGCAATCGAGACAGGTTATAGCATGCCGGTTGGTGCTGATGGTGTTAAACTTACCTTGGGTGGCATGACTAATAGCCAGAAGATGAAGTACAATGCTGAGAAGAAAGTGTATGCTCTGTTGACTCAGTCGATACCTAAGGATATATTCCACTAGTTTTCTGAGAACACACATGCAAAGAAGCTATGGGAAGCCTTGGAGAAACGATACGACAGGAATGCATCGTTGAAAGCTCTAAAGGCAAAGGCTTTGAAGAAGGAGTTTGATAACTTCTCTTCAATGGGTAAAGAGAGCTTGGATGATGTCATAGATAGATTCTACCATTTAATGAGTGAGCTGCACACTCATAGAGTCACAACGTCAATGGAAGATAAAGTCTCAAGGTTTGCCGATGGTCTGCCAGAGAAGTGGGACTTGTTTGTGTCAAATTTGAGACAGAACAAGTTATTGGAAAAATTAGACATAAACGACTTCATATTGAAATTAAGAGAGGAGGAACTGAGGATGAAATACAGGTCACAGAAAGGATCCAATGACCAGAATCCTTCATTTTACAGATCCTCTTCCACTTTAACAAGTTCAGGAGCATCTCTCTAAACGACATTTGTGTCTAGTTCAACTGTTCTTCTCAATCCATTGCTTCGGGATCTGAAACGTTAGGGTCGTCTTGCACCCAATATATAGTGCTTGAAGCAAATGCTACTAAGTTAAAGACCGAGAATCTTAGGAGTATCAGTGTGGAGGTTGAAAAGGAGCATATGGACCTTTTAGTTGTGGTCATTCATTCTTATGATGGTCTAGTTGCAGGAAAGATCGGGAATTGCCATCTGGTGATGAGGATTACGAGCAGGTGGACGAGAAAAAATTAGAGAGAATGGACATTACGTGGGCTCTTGCAAGTGCTGTTCGAAGGGCTAAGAAGTTTGTGAAGAAGACAGGACAGAACTTGATAGCCACAAAGGATACAACCTTTGGTTTTGACAAAACCAAAGTTACCTGCTTTAACAGTGGAGAAAAGGGACACTTCAAACGTGAATGTGTAAAGCCTAAGAAGACAGGTAATGGGAATCCATTCTCGTCTTTCAACCGTCAAGACAAACATACGAATCAAGGTACATCGTCAAGCAAAGATACAAAGGCCTTGACTGCTCAAGATGATAAAGGACAAGATTGGACCTTCAAGTTTGTATCTCCGAGCGAATCGAACATTGCTAATGTTGAGGGTCTGGATGATGACACTGCAAGTGAAGGTGAAATAGTAATTGAACTAGTGATGTTAGATCATGAAGATACTGCTAATGTGGTCAATCACCTGATTAAAGAAGATCTTAGAACAACAAGTTTAGAATCTCCAGCATCCGAGGAATCAAACTCTGTGCTGATGGCTGATTCAACCGAATCTTCACAGGTAAGTAACAAAGACCGACTTTTTGAAAGTCATGCTTGTAATGAATGTAATAAGTTTAGAGAAAGCATTGATCTTAAATTTGCTAGGTTATTAGATCACAATGATAGCTTAGTAAATGACTTACAACTGTGCACAGAAGCTAATCAGATTTTAAAACAAAATGAGTGCAGTTATAAAGAGAAAATAGAACTTTTAAATAAACAACTAAGGGAAACCGAGGTTGTTGCTTTTAATCAAGCAAATGATATAAAGTTTTATTTGAACTCTTTGGAAGAAACTAAGAAAGAAAAAGCAGTTTTGGAAGTCAAAGTTAACTCATTAAAATAAAAACTGCATAGTTGGACCAGTTCCTCTCACATAGTTCAAAACTTAGTGAAAGAAAGGAACAATAGGGAAGGGTTGGTTTACAAAGTGGTTCCACCACCACATGAGATATTGTTAAATGCTAAAATGTAGACCAGTAAATAACAATCCTATTAAGGATCATGTGGTGTCCACTCCTCTAGTTAGTGATCCAGATTCCACGTGTAAACCGATGGAATCTGTCACTAAACAGAAGGAGGCTACTTTGAAATCTAAAGGCAAGATGCCTATTGTGAATTTGGAAGAACAATTTGGAAAAGTTAATGTAAAGTCAGGTTCCAACATGTCTTCTTCAGAATCCAAACTGACCAAACCAGTTAACCAACCACATGTTTCACGTCAAAGTCCAAATAAACAAAAGGCTAAAGATGTTAAAAACGTTCAAACAATAAATTTCGTTAAAGAAACAAAAACATCTAAACAAGAAGTGTCCAAACCCAACCATACTAAAGCCACACCTATGTCACACACTTCCCCACAGAGACAATTTTTCCAATACGTAGAAGGTAGATCATGCTACAATTGTGGAAAGAGAGGACACATTGCTTCTAACTGTCCTCATTATCAGACACCAAGAAAGAAAATTGAACTTTATGATATTAAACCAATTTCTTCAAAAATGAGTTCTATTACTCCACCAAAAAGAAATAATGAACCTAAAGTTCAAACCGTAAGCCAGTCGTCTGTTTATCATAAACATGCCTTACACAAAACTAGCTTATGGAAAGAAAAGTCAAGTTCAGTGTCTGATATTGAGAACACTAAGAAGCATGATATGCCCTCACCCTCAAATGGACAGTGGGTTGAATTTATGATGTGTGATTCCACCGGGTCACCCAAGCCAGTTAAGGCTTGGGTACCTAACCTAAACTAATCATTTCCTTTAAATGTTCAGGGTGTCCGCTATGGTGCTTCTACAAATACCTGGATCGTTGATAGTGGCGCATCAAGGCACATGACAGGGAACTTGTCTTTCCTTTTCAATGTCAAACAAATTAAAGGGGGACATGTATAATTTGCTGGAAACAAAGGAGGATACATCACGGCTCAAGGCAAAGTGGGAAACCAGAAAGTCAAGATTGACAAGGTCAACTACGTTCAACAACTACAAAATAACTTGCTTTTTGTATCCCAGATTTGTGACAAAGAATTCAAGGTAGTCTTTGACAACAAGAAGTGCTATGTGCTGAAGAAGGAGTATGTCATCCCGGAGGACCAAGTCTTAATGTCAGCTTCAAGATATAATGATTTATATGTCTTGGACCTATCAAAGGCCTCCACAACCGATCATCAAGTTCAATGCTTCTTGTCAAAGGCAATAGAGAAAGACTCCATTTCCTGGCATAGGAGAATGGGACACATTAATCCACGGAAGATGAATCACTTGATCCAGAATGATCTAGTGCTTGGAGTAAATGTTAAGAACTTCCAATTACCAGATTTTTGTGTCGCGTGTAAGAAAGGGAAACAGACAAAGAAGTCTCATAAGGAAAAGAAAGTTCACTCAATTGACCTACCTCTTGAGCTTCTTCACATGGATCTGTTTGGGCCAGTTAGTACAAAGAGCATTGCCGGCGATTTTTATTGCTATGTTGTTACGGATGATTACTCAAGATTTTCTTGGGTGATGTTTCTGAAATCCAATTCAGAGACATTTGAATCATTCAAGGAGCTGGTAACTACATTGGAGTCACTCTACAAGCTGAAGGTAAGGCAAGTTCGCTTAGACAACAGCACCGAGTTCAAGAACCAATGGATGGAGGCATTCTGCAAAGAAAAAGGAATTATGCACCAGTTCACATCTGCCTACACTCCTCAAATGAACGGAGTTGCTGAGAGAAAGAATCAAAGCTTGATAGAGACAGCCAGGACGATGCTAGCAGACTTTAAACTGCCTATTCAATTTTGGAACGAGGCAGTTGCCAATGCTTGTTACACCCTAAATCGAATCCTGGTGGTCAAACATCATGGTAAGACGTGTTACGAGTTGCTCCAACAACATAAACCTAATCTAGAGTACCTCGAACCGTTTAGCGCACCATGTACGCTGCTAAAGAAAAATTAGTCAGGGAAGTTCAGTGTGTAAAGGCTAAGAAGAAGGAATGTTTCGACTCAAGAGTACCAAAGGACCCGCATTCTTCTTCGATTATGATGGATTCTTTAAATCCTTCAACATACATCTCTCCCCTTCTGATGATGAGTTAGCAACCAGAATGATGTATGATGTCTTAAACACACCGTCTCTAGACTCGTCAACATCAGTTCCACATGGGGAGTCTTCTAGTTCTTCAGGGGGAGCACTTGATGTAAGTGACTCCTCCTTTGACGATGAAGAAGTGGATACTGAACAGGTGAACCAGGAGGAACAGGTTCCTGCTAGAGCAAGTACACAAGCATCAAACACTGATGCCTCTGACTCTTCGGCACCTCAAACTCCAATTGCCTCAGATATTGAAACTGGTGTTCACAATCACAATAATGAGGTAGTTTTTCCCACCACTCCTGGATCATGACTAAATGTTTATCATCCTTTGAAGAATGTCATTGGAGATGTTCGATCTGGTATACTCAACTGATTATGCCTCAGTCATGGAAAAGGGATATCTTCACGACGGTGCTTATCGATGTTTTGTGTCTTAATTTGAGCCAAAATATGTTAGTGAAGCATTAAAAGATGAGGCATGGGTAAGTGCGATGCAAGAAGAACTCCTACAGTTCAAGAAGCTAGGAGTATGGACCCCTGTGGACAGGCAAAAAGGTGCTAAAGTCATTGGAACTAAATGGGTCTTGAAATGCAAGAAAGACGATCAAGGGGTCATAATTCGCAACAAGGCTCGACTTGTTGTTCAAGGTTTTAGACAAGTCGAAGGAATCAATTGTAGATACATGTGTACCTAGTTTAGGAATTAATGTAAAATGTCTTTCATGTCTTACATATATGTAATTGAATGAGTATGAATGAAATACAATGTGTGGCTGATGCATATAATGTTTAATATTTCATTGTTTATTGTGTGATAACACATATTGAACTAACTATATAGGTTTGTGGTTGTTTACATAGTTCTTAGTCAAGAATGGTTGAGAAATGTGTTTAAACTTAATCGTATGAAGTAATCATGCGAATGGACCATGCTAATGGACCATACGCATGAACACTTCATGCTAATGGACCAATCGCACGACTGAACCAGGAGACTGGATCAGTTGTACGATTGTGACATGAGATTGACTAAGTTGCACGACTGAACATTCAGTCGTGCGGATGGATCAATCGCATGCTTCAGTCGCACGACTGAACAATGCTAATGGTTCAGTCGCACGAATGGAAAACCCTAACATATAGATACCACTTAATTCGTGGAAAAACGTGACAATTCGAATACCTACGCACCTGATCGTACCCTAGCCGTCCAGAGACTCAAGAACACCTGTTCCAAGTTCATATATCGCAGTTAATCATCTTGCAATCGTTCTTAACGTTTTGATTCATTCTTAGATCGATTATACTTGCATTCTCACTGATTGGATCGCCAATCAAATAGGATTCTGCACTATTTGGTTTGGTATACACGTAAATCAGTTAGTACTCCGTACCTAAACGGTCGTAACAAGTGGTATCAGAGCTTTGGCTTTTGATTTGCATGTGATTCAATCGATTTTGATATAAAAATCGCGTTATCACTCAAAAACTCAATCTTTTGTGTCAAACAGTTTTTTCGACGTCTCCAGGTCAAAAAGTTAACGTTTTTTGGTATACGGCAATTAGGGTTCGTGAGAAATTCGTGTTTTTGCGTCTAAGTGTTCAAAACCTTTGTTTTTGCAAAAACAACAGCCTTCAGTCACACGATTGACTCAATCGCACGACTGAACCCATTTGCACCTCCCATACGCACGATTGAATTCAGTCGCCTTGTTCATTCGTACGACTGACCAGCTTCATTCGCATAGACTCCAACTGCACTCTCCTTACGCACGACTGAATCCAATCGCACGATTGAATTCATCCGCACTCTTCATTCGCACGATTGACTCATTCGCATAAGTTCAATCGCACGAGTGGTCCATTCGCACAAGTGAAGTACTTGATCTCAAAAGTTTAAAGTTAACGAGATGGAAGAACAATACTCAGCGTTCACTGCAAGTAGAGACACACGGATCCAGAACCTCTTACTTCTGGAGAATAAGACTGGGAATCATAATAAACCACCTAAGCTTATAACGTTAGACGATTACCCACAGTGGAAGCAATATTTTGAGATCTACCTTAATGGAGTTGATCCCAACCCTTGGGAATCAATTGAAACAGGATATGACATGCCGGTTGGTGCAGATGGGGTAAAATTGACCTTGGGAGGGATGACTGACAGCTAGAAGACGAAATATAATGCAGAGAAGAAGGTTTATGCCCTGTTAACTCTTTCTATTCCAAAGGATATATTCCATCAATTTTCTGAGAATAAACAGGCAAAGAAACTTTGGATAGCCTTGGAAAAACGCTATGACGGAATTGCTTCGTTAAAAACTCTAAAGGGAAAAGCTTTAAAGAAGGAGTTTGACAACTTCTCTTCAATGGGTAAAGAAAGTCTGGATGATGTAATCGACAGGTTCTATCATCTCATGAGTGAGCTACATATTCATGGAGTTACAACGTCAATGGAAGACAAGGTATCCAGCTTGGCGGATGGCTTACCAGAGAAGTGGGATTCATTTGTATCTAATTTGAGACAAAACAGTATATTGGGAAAATTAGATATAAATGACTTCATCCTGAAATTGAGAGAGGAGGAACTTAGGATGAAATACTGGTCACAGAACCAAAATCCTTCACTTTACAACGCCTCTTCCACAACAGCCAGTTCAGGAGCACCCCCTCAGACTGCATTTGTTTCAAGTTCATCTGCTCCTTCACCAACCATAGCTTTAGGGTCTGACATGTCTGGATCATCAAGTACCCATTATATTGCACCTGAGGCTAATGCTACCAAGTTAAAGACTGAGAATCTCGGGAATATCACTGTGGAGGTGGCTAAAGAACATATGGATCTATTGGCAGCTGTTGTTCACTCGTATGACGGTTAGACGAGAACGAGCTTGAAAGGATGGACATAATATGGGCATTGGCAAGTGCTGTGCGGAGAGCTAAAAAGTTTGTGAAGAAGACGAGACAAAATTTGATAGCCACTAAAGACAATACTTTTGGTTTCGATAAGTCCAAAGTTACCTGTTTCAACTGTGGAGAGAAGGGGCACTTTAAACGAGAGTGTGTAAAGCCCAAGAAGACAGGCAACGGCAACCCGTTCTCGACTTTTAACCGTCAGGACAAACCAACAGGTGGAGCTACCTCGTCTAGTACAAAGACAAAGGCTTTGACTGCTCAAGGTGACGAAGGACAAGATTGGACCTTCAAATTTGTGTCTCCGGGAGAATCTAACATTGCAAATGTCGAGGTGTTGGATGACGATACTGAAAGTGAAGCTGATATCGCGGTCGAACTAGCAATGTCAGAAATTGAAGATACTGCGAAAGTGGTCAAACCCCTGATCGAAGAAGATACCAAAACGACATGTTCAGAATCTCCAGCAGCTGAAGAGTCAACCTCTGCACTGATGGCAGATTCAACTGAATCTTCACAGGTAATTACTAAAGACCAACTGTTTGACAATCATGCTTGTTATGAATGTAATAAATTTATGGAAAGCATAGATTTGAAATTTGCTAGGTTATTAAATCACAACAATAGCTTAGTAAAGGACTTGCAACTGTGCACAGAAGCAAATCGCATTTTAAAACTAAATGAACACAGTTACAAAGAGAAAATATAATTGTTAAATAAACAACTTAGGGAAACCGAAGTTGTGGCTTTTAACCAAGCAAATGACATTAAGTTCTATTTAAACTCCCTTGAAGAAACTAAAAAGGAAAAAGCAGTTTTGGAAGTCGAAGTAAATTCATTAAAACAAAAACTGCACAGTTGGACTAGTTCTTCTCATATAGTTAAAAACTTAGTGAAAGAACGAAATAACGGGGATGGATTAGGTTACAAAGTGGTTCCACCACCACATGAGAACTTGTTAAATACTAAATGTCGACCAGTAAATAACAATCCTATTAAGGATTATGTGGTGACCACTCCTCTAGTTAGTGATCCAGATTCCACGTGTCAAACGGTAGAATCTGTCACTAAACTGAAGGAGGACACTTTGAAATCTAGGGGTAAAATGCCTATCGTTAATTTGGATGAGCAATTTATGAAGGTTAAGGTAAAGTCAGGTTCAACAACGTCTAATAATAAACACAAAAAGACCAAACAAGTTAAACAATCACGTGCTTCATGTCTAAGTCCAAATAAACAAAAGGGTAAAGATGTTAAAAAGGTTCAAACAATTAATTTTGTTAAAGAAGATAAAACATCTAAACAAGAAGTGACAAAACCCAACAAGCCCAAAGTCACACCGGTCTCACACACTTCCCCACAGAGACGTCTTTCCCAACATGTTGAAGGTCGATTGTGCTATAATTGTGGAAAGAGAGGACACATTGCTTCTAAGTGTCCTCAGTATCAGACACCAAGAAAGAAAGTTGAAGTTCATGATACTAAACAAATTTCTTCTAAAAGGAGTTCTATTATTCCACTTAAAAGAAATAATGAAACTAAAGTTGAAACCATAAGCCAGTCGTCTGTTTATCACAAACAAGCCTTGCACAAAACTAGCATGTGGAAAGAAAAATCAAATCAAATGTCTGATACTGAGAGCAGTAAGAAGAATGATATTCCCTCGCCCTCAAATGGATAGTGGGTTGAATTTATGATGTGTGATTCCTCTGGGTTACCCAAGCCAGTTAAGGCTTGGGTCCCAAACCTTCACTAATCATTTCCTTTGAATGTGCAGGGTGTTCGTTGTAGTGCTATCACAAACACTTGGATTGTGGATAGTGGAGCACCCAGGCACATGACCAGGAACCTGTCACTCCTAACGTCAAACATATTAAGGGAGGACATGTTTCCTTTGCTGGAAATAAAGGAGGTTACATCACTGCACAGGAGAAGTAGGAAATCAGAAAGTTAAGTTTGACAAGGTCAACTATGTTCAGCAACTACAAAATAACTTACTTTTTGTATCATAGATTTATGACAAAGGTTTCACGGTTGTTTTTGACAACAAGAAGTGCTACGTGTTGAAGAAGGAGTACATCATTCTGGAGGACCAAATTTTTATGTCAGCTTCAAAGTATAATGACTTATACGTCTTAGATCTATCAAAGGTCTCCACAACCGATCATCAAGTCTAATGCTTCTTGTCAAAGGCAACTAAGAAGGAATCCATCTCCTGCCATAGAAGAATGGGACACATAAAGCCAAGGAAGATGAATCATCTCATTCAGAATGATTTGGTCAATGGAGTTAACGTCAAAAACTTTCAACTTCCAGATTTCTGTATGGCGTGTAAGAAAGGGAAACTGACCAAGAAGCCTCACAAGGCAAAGAACTTCAACTCTATTGAATTGCCTCTCGAACATCTACATATGGATTTGTTTGGTCCTGTGAGCATAAAGAGCATCGGTGGAGATCTGTATTGTTATGTAGTCACCGATAACTACTCCAGATTCTCTAGGGTAATGTTTCTGAAATCCAAATCAGAAACATTTGATTCATTCAAACAACTTATGACCACATTGGAATCTCTATACAAGTTAAAGGTACGTTAGATTCGCTCACACAATGGTATAGAATTCAAGAATCAGTGGATGGAGGCATTCTGCAAAGAAAAGGGAATTGTACATCAGTTCACATCTGCCTACACTCCATAGATGAATGGAGTTGTTGAACGGAAGAAAAGAAGCTTGATAGAGACAGCTAGGACGATGCTAGCAGACTCGAAACTGCCTATCCAATTTTGGAATGAGGCAGTTGCAAATGCATGTTACACTTTGAATCGAGTCTTGGTGGTTAAAAGACTTGGTAAAACGTGTTACGAGTTGCTCCAACAACATAAACCTAATCTAGAGTATCTTGAACCGTTTGGCTCACCATGTACACTGCTGAAGAAACATCAGTCAAGAAAGTTCAGTGAAAAGGCTGAAGAAGGTATTTTTCTAGGATACAACATACCGAATAAAAGGGTTTACAACAACTCATCGGGTCAAGTAGAAGTGTGGTACAACGTTGATGTTCAGAGATTCACACCCCCCTGCAGGAAAAGGACCCGCCTTCTTTTTCGATTATGATGGATTCTTTAAGACCTTCAACATTACTCTCACTCCTTCTGATGATGAGCTTTCGACAAAGATGATGTATGATGTCTTAAACACACCGCCCGTACACTCGACAATATCCGAGTCACAAGGTCAGTCTTCTAGTAACTCATGGGAAGCATTAGAGGTAAGTGACTCCTCTTCTGACGATGAAGAAGTGGAAAATGTTCAGGTGGATCAGGAGGCACAGGTTCCTACTACTACAAGTACACAAGCATCAGATGTAGATGCCTCTGACACTTCGGAACCCCATACTCCCACTGCCTCAGATACTAAACCTGCGGTTCACAATCTGGATAATGAGGTAGTTGTACCCACCACTCCTGAATCTCGACTAAATGTTTATCATCCTCTGGACAATGTCATAGGGGATGTACAATCGGGAGTACAGACAAGAAATCAACTCTACTCTGCTGATTATGCCTCAGTCATGGAAAAAGGCTACCTTCACGACGGTGCTTATCGATGTTTTGTGTCTCAATTTGAGCCAAAATATGTAAGTAACACCTTAAATGATGAGGCTTGGGTGAGTGCCATGTAAGAAGAACTTCTTCAATTCAAGAAGTTAGGAGTGTGGACTCTGGTGGATAAACCTAAAGGTGCTAAGGTCATTGGCACTAAATGGGTTTTGAAACACAAGAAGGATGACCAAGGGGTCATTATCAGAAACAAGGCTCGACTAGTAGTTCAATGATTTCGACAAGTCGAGGGAATTGATTACAACGAAGTGTTTACACCTGTGCCAAGAATAGAAGCCATCCGTATCTTCCTAGCCTACGCATCGTATATGAAGATTAAAGTCTATCAGCTTGATGTGAAGAGTGCATTCCTTCATGGTGAAATCCAAGAGACAGTGTATGTCAGTCAACCCAAGGGATTTGAGGATCCGTATCATCGGGACAGAGTGTACAAGCTAGACAAGGCTTTATACGGGCTTCATAAAGCCCCAAGAGCATGGTATGAGAAGCTCTCAACTCATCTTATGAAACATGGCTTTTGCAGAGGAGTGATTGATTGTACACTGTTCATCAAAGAAAAGGATGGTGAGTTACTGCTCGTACAAATTTATGTTGATGACATAATCTTTGGTTCCAAAAACGAAGATCTATGTAAAGAATTTGAAGCAGTAATGAAAGCTGAGTTTGACATGAGTGCCATGGGAGAAATGAAGTTCTTTCTCGGGTTACAGGTGGATCAGACACCTAAGGGAATTTTCCTACATCAGACCAAGTACGTAGGCGATATTCTCAGTCGGTTCGATATGGAGAATGCGTCGGCAGCTGGGACTCCACTTGCTACAAACCACGATGTAGCACCCGACGAAAGTGGCGATCTGGTTGATGCCATCATGTACCAAGGAATGATCGGATCTCTCATGTACCTCACCGCCTCACGACCGGATATCATGTACGCGACGTGTCTATGCTCCAGATATCAGTGAAATCGAATGTCAACCATATTCATCGGAGTCAAAAGGATTTTTCGTTATCTGAAGGGTACTCCAACACTTGGGTTGTGGTATCCTCATGACGATGACTTTGAGCTTACAACATATAGCGATTCGGATTATGGCGGCTGCAAAATGAACTACAAGTCCACTTCAGCAGGATGTAAATTCTTTGGGAGAAGATTAGTCACGTGGCAGTGTAAGAAGCAGACATCGGTTGCTCTGTCACTTGTGAAGCTGAATATGTTGCTGCTGCAAGCTGCTGTTCACAAATCATCTGGATTCAACAGCATATGCGGGACTACGGTTTGAAATTCTCTAACACTCCTATATGTGTTGATAATTCTGCTGCTATAACTAAAAATCCGGTCCAACATCCTAAGACCAAACACATCAGAATTAAATATCACTTTATACGTGATTGTTTTGAAAAGAATTTAATCGATGTTGTTCAAATTAATACGGACTTTCAACGCGCTGACCTCTATACAAAAGCCTTTGATAAACCAAGTTTTTTATATCTGTTAGCGGTCAACAGGGTGAAAAAGAAAAGTGATGTGATCAAAGAGGATGAAAATGCTTAGTCCGACAACATTTTCTTTTTATTTTCATTTATTTTCTTTTATTTTTCTTATTTTAATTTTCTGTCTCTTTAAAATCCAAAAACGCCAAAAATATTTCAGTTTTAGAATTTTAGGGGGAGAATAGGTTAATTAGTATTAAATTAGTTGTTTTAATTTCAGTACTTAAAAAAACGAGGGAGAAGGACAGTCTAGCTAATAGAAATGAGATCGTATCTGTGATACTGATTCAATGTTTATGGAAAATGATAGTACACAGGAACAAAGAGTTTGGGACTTTAAAAGAACTTAACTGATTAAGATGCAAAATTCGAAGTATAAGCCTAAGAAGTCTAAGCAAAATAAAAGGAAAAATGATAGTAAAACTAGTATGCTAATAAGGTAACATAAAGAAAGTAGACCTAGAGGTTGCAAATTCATTATATGATGTGTCGGTAGATTCAACACAATATATGAGTAAACCTCATTGGTGACTTAAATTCAAACTAAATTGTTCAACTTGCTATGGGTTCCCATCTTATCCCTGGTTAACACAATCAACGTAATTCCAATAAGGGGTGACGAGCAAATAAACGCCACAAATGTGTGCGGATGACCATAAAAAGAGCAAAGCACGAAAAAAAACTGTAAGCGCTATCAAGCTGATAACAAATGTTGTTGGTGCGTTATGTGCAAAAAAAAGAAAAAGAAAAATGCACTCACAAGAAGTTAGGTTGTGTGCCTCTCTGCTGTGCGATGGCACTGACCTGAGGATAAGCATAACCTAAATATTCTAGAATTCATTGTTGTTTGCGCCTCTCTGCTGTGCGATGGCACTGACCTGAGGCTTAGCATCTCTTTGAAAGCTCTTAGAATAGTTTCTTCTTGTCAAAACACCCGTAGACCGCTCAAAAATCTCCTAAGGAATGTTGATTACCATATAAGCATGGGATCCACAAATGTTTGTTGAAATAATTAACCCTTAATTCATCACCAATGAATGTCAAAAATCTGTGTATGGATTTAAAAGGACAAGTATACTGACAATCATCGTGAGCGGTAACTCTTGAAAGTCCAAATTAGTGTGTGCATCTTATAGCTCTAGTATGATTTCCTAAACTTGCTAATGACTCTCGATAAAAACATGAATCTAGCATCAAAAGGCTTTGGTAAAATGTACCAAATGATTTGATAAACCTGTATGATTCCATAATGAATTGTTCCAGTTATGATCAATGTAACTTGTTGCTATACTGTCTAGAAAGAAAATCTGGTAGATACTTATCTTAGGATTTCAACCTCACACAAAAATACAAAATTATGTTTTAGTTTTGTTTATTTCTAGTTATTTATTTTAGTTAATTTCAGTCAATTTAGTAGTTAAATGTCAGACTACGCATCGGAAGTCAATCTGGGATTCACTCACTAAAAGGGTCACGTCTGAGGTGACCAATGAGGTTTTCAAATGTAAAAGGATCACGTCTGAGGTGATCAAAACTTCTCTAAGTTAAAATGGTCATCTCTGAGATGATCGAATGCTCGAAATGTTTTATCAATTGTTAAAAGGGCTAAGTGTCAAATGGCCATAAAGTCAAAATCATAAGTTGAGCCATTCGCACGACTGAACCATGAGTATGAACCGGCCGTACGATTGGACCATACGTATGAGCCTATTCGCACGAGTGGACCATGAGTATGGACCAACCGTACAATTGGACCATAAGCATGAGTAAATTCACATGATTGGATCACAAGAATGAACCAATCGCATGAAGGGAAGTGACCGAATGGGACAGTCACACGACTGAAACCTTGTCGCACGACTGAAGGCGCACGACCAAGCCTCAGTCGCACGACTAAGCCTCAGTCGCACGACTGAGCCTCAGTCGCACGAATCAAGAGTGCGACTAGGTTCAGTCGCACGACTGGAGGAAACACTAGTATAAATAGAGGGGAAGTCGGTCCCAGTCACTCATCACTCCCGAATCGCCCACAAATCGTATGATTGTATAGTTACTCTGCCAAAATCTTGACTTACTGCTATAGACTGATTACCATTGCTCCTAACGATCGTGCTTGATTATACAGGTAATGTGCGGCATCATTCAATCAAAGAGTCATCGAATCCTAACCCAATTCGACGCAATTAAGCCCTAAAAAGAACCGAAAACTCAGTTCACTAAATAACCTTTCAAACTAAGTAAAATGCACACTTAAAAATGTGTTAGAGGTTAATAGGAACGATTGCGAGTCTAATGAGCCAAACCACAACGTATAAAATAAAGTTTTGCTCAAGATTCAAATTTGAATGGACACACAGACTGTCATGCAAATGGGCGTACTGATGAACTTTAATCGCACGACTGAGCTTGGTGACTAGCATAATCGCACGACTGGCACAATCGCACGACTATACCATGCGGTTGAGTTCAGTCGCACGAATGTGTGAACCGCATGGGAAAGCATACGACTAAGCCCAGTCGCAAGCTTAATCGCACGATAGAGGTCAATCGCACGACACAGACTCAGTCGCATTGTCCATTCGCACAAAACAGAAAGATTCAAGTCCAATAAATTCATATGTCATTCAGTAATACACACTCTAATATTTATCTATTTTTTGTTACAACAGCATGGCGAGTCGGTGGAGGATGAGCACAAAACACAACATATGTGCTCATCTTGATTTGACATCCCAGAACGCACCTGAGTTCGTAGGCATTATTTCATTTCTGAGGAGATCGAGGATATTCAGAGCGATCTCTACCCCGTGCACGCCATACAGGTCGATACAGCAGGCTTTCTGGGAAAGCGCTATTGTAGATAGGTTTTCAGAGCCTCACCGGATTCGGAGTTCTATCTTTGGCCAGGCCATTGACATCAGTGAGGAGGACCTAAGGACAGTCTTAGAGTTGGGAGACTATGCTGACTGCCTTACACGCCTACACCCACTAACTGTACGAGGCTGTTTTCTGCGGGCCAAGTACTCGGGGGATATCAACGCAGGTGTGCTTAACAAGAGAAACTTGTGCCCCAAATTTAAGTACTTAGCCCATGTGCTGCTCAAGTGCATTGCTTCAAGGAAGGGAGGCTTCGATGAGTTATCGGATCCGATTCAGAACGCCTATATGGCTTTGGTGCTGAACCATCCGTTCAGCTTCTCGAGGATGATCTTCATCTACCTGGTGGAGAACATCGAGGCGAAGGGGAAGGAGGGCTTCTGCATGTACCCTCGCTTTATGCAGATGATTATAGGCCAGAAGCTCCCTTTGCTGCCAAAGGAGAAGGAGGATGTCGTGGTGCTTGAGGTGATAGATGATACCACCTTAGGCAGGATGAAGGTGTACAGGGGGAAGAAGGTGAAACCCCCTGTCAGGCGATTGTATGGGCATCTGGCCCGTGAGGATTATATGGCGCCAGCTCGGAGGATGTGGCTCCACGATGACGGTGACTCGGACATTAAGCAGATTGCTCTACCCTCCGATGACTCCGACGGTGATGATCATGATACTGATCAGGGAGGGGATGTTCAGGGTGGACCCGAACCAGCTTCTATTCACCCTGACTTCCAGATGGAGGAGGAGGCGGAGTCAGATGAAGAACCTCTGGTGCGAACGGTGGGGAGCTAGGTCGTAGCCACAGAGAGAGCTATTAGAGCGGTTGGTGGACGCCACAGGGAGTCCGAGGATGCTGCAGTTGCTGATACAGATCCATCAAATACCCCGGACCCGCCCAACAGCCAAGGGGGAACCACTGTGACTAAAGGCTAGATGAGGAAGAGAATGGCTCACTCCTATGGCAAGAAGGGGAAGAGGCCAAGGTTTACATTGACCACCACCACCACCACAACTACCACCACTACTACCACACCATCCACCTCTCCTACCACACCATCCACCTCTCCTACCACACCACCCACCACTACAGCCTACCCGCCACCACCCATTCATATACCACCACCCATATTCACCACTGCCACCACTACCACCACCAGCCACGAAGCCGGACCATCATCCCACCCATCATTCACCACTGGATCATCTTTGCCCCCCACTTGGGTAGAGGAAAAGTTGTCAGTACTCAACCGAATGGTGCTAAAGCTGTTGGCTGCTGATGAAGAGAGAGCTGCTCAACTACGTCAGCTTGCAGAGCTTAATGCTACCCAAGCACAACAGATCTCACAACAAGCTCAGCAAATTGCCCAACTCCAGGAGCAAACGACCAATTAGCTAAAATGATTGGGGAGTTGGAGGCTACAAACAAGACCATCATGCTCAAGCTATAGGGATCAAAGGATGAGCCACTCAAGATAAGAGAAGGAGATGATGATGATGATGATGATGATGATGATGATGATGATGATGATGATGATGATGATGATGACGATGATGACGATGATGATGATGATGATGATGATGATGATGATGATGATGATGAAGATGATGATAGTGATGATGATGAGGCAAGTGATGATGAAGAGACAAGGGAAAGGCAAAATGATGATGATGATGAAGAAGGAGATGCAACTGCATCTGCCTCAGCTTAGGGTCAAGAGAGACATACAAAGAGAAATCAAGACCAAGGAGCCTCATCTTTTGCCTCATCTTTTGCCTCACCTCTTGTCGCGCCTGCTATTTAAGGGAAAAGTAATGATTAGATATTTATGTACTTGAAAACTTTTGTACTTGAATCCTGTATTAATATTATGTAATTAATGTTTATACATCTTTATCAAATGTGTGATTGTCTTGTTTACTTACTAACGATTGATGTGTTACATGTTTAAATCAAGCACATCAGTCATCTCAGCAAGATGCGTAAGATAGTTCTCCCCTTCAGCAAATCAAGTCTCAACTTACAATGATTCTTGATTTGCAAGGGATAATCAAAAGGTCTGTAAGATATACTCCTGAAGAAGGAGATATCATTCATGACCTTACTAATGACCAGCTTGCTGAGATGTTCTGGCTCAACCCGGACGAGATTGTCAAGGACGCTCCTACTGTTGAAGTTACAAGTGATGATGAGCTCAATGACATAGATGAAATCGAGATCGAGGACGTCACTGCTGATTATTATCCAGAGTCTACTTATCGAGAGGGAAATGTAGTTCCTAACTTTGGGGATACTGTCGACAGTGGTACATATGACAGTCTGGATACGATGGAGAAGGAGGCAGAGAAATCAAAAGGCCAAGCCCAAGCCTTAGATGCCGATGTTGACATTAAAAAGGCTGAATGGGCGGCTTGTTTTGCAGATATCCGAGCCCAACGCACTGCTCCAAAGCCGAGTGCCTACACCAAGCTCTACAATGTGAAGAAGCATCTAAAGGTGTCAGGAAAGATTATAGCGTGGGCATATTTTGAGGATCTTAATGTATATGGCGTGAAGAGAGAAAAGGGCATAAAGTACTTTAGATTCCCACACGATCTAAAGACTCTACCTGGTTTTGAGCTCAACCAGCTGGCACGTCTAAAGTTGCTATATGCTAATCCAAAGAAAATGTCAGGCTGGTTTGAGGCTGCATTGAGAAAGAGTACCACACCAGGTGGGTTAACTTCAAACCTCAACAACCGACGAGGTACATCAGACAATCTGAAGTTGATACCATTACTGGAAAACCAAAGATAGTGTTGAAGTGGTGTCCTCCGTGCACAATGTCAAGAATCCCTCTATGGGAAATGCCACAGGACTTCACTCCACACTTCAAGTGGTTGTACTATGACTGGAGAACAGGTGAAGCTGTTATACTCTTGAAAAAAGAGAGCCAAATGGATACTATTGGGGTATTTGACCCAATGTGGCTGACTAACTTGTCTGCTAATGATGTATATACATTGTACAAGTGGCCATTGTTTTATGATTCGCAAGACATTGTACAAGCCCTCCAGTTCCAAAATGTTATAAGACTCTATTTCGCGTTTGAGATAAACGCCGGCGTTACAAGAGAGGAGAAGTATAAGAAGTTTGATGAGCTGATGAAGAATGTTAGACAATGATGTAAACTAGGTCCAAGGGGGAGTTTGTAGATACATGTGTATCTAGTTTAGGAACTTAATGTAAAATGTCTTTCATGTCTTACATATATGTAATTGAATGGGTATGAATGAAATACAATGTGTGGTTGATGCATATAATGTTTAATATTTCATTGTTTATTATGTGATAACACATATTGAACTAACTATATAGGTTTGTGGTTGTTTAAATAGTTCTTAGTCAAGAATGGTTGAGAAATGTGTTTAAACTTAATCGTATGAAGTATTCATGCGAATGGACCATGCTAATGGACCATACGCATGAACACTTCATGCTAATGGACCAATCGCACGACTGAACCAAGAGAATGGATCAGTCGCATGATTGTGACATGAGTTATCTCAGTCGCACGACTAAACATTCAGTCGTGCGGATGGATCAATCGCATGCTTCAGTTGCACGACTGAACAATGCTAACGGTTCAGTCGCACGAATGGAAAACCCTAACCTATAAATACCACTTAATTCATGGAAAAACGTGACAATTCGAATACCTACGTACCTGATCGTACCCTAGCAGTCCAGAGACTCAAGAACACCTGTTCCAAGTTCATAGATCGCAGTTAATCATCTTGCAATCGTTCTTAACATTTTGATTCATTCTTAGATCGATTAGACTTGCGTTCTCACTGATTGGATCGCCAATAAAATAGGATTCCGCACTATTTGGTTTGGTATACACGTAAATCAGTTAGTACTCCGTACCTAAACAGTCCTAACATCGATAATAATGGAGTGTTTGCACTTGTGGAAAGGATGGAAGCAATCCGTATCTTCCTAGCCTATGCCTCTTACATGAAGATCAAAGTTTATCAATTAGATGAAAAGAGTGCAATCCTTCATGGTGAAATCCGGGAGACAGTGTACATCAGTCAACCCGAAGGATTTGAGGATCCGTATCATCGGGACAGAGTTTACAAACTAGATAAGGCTCTCTACGGGCTCCATCAAGCCCCAAGAGCATGGTATGAGAAGCTCTTGACTCATCTTGTGAAACACGGCTTTCGCAGAGGAGTGATTGATTGTACACTGTTCATCAAAGAAAAGGATGGTGACTTACTGCTCGTACAGATTTATATTGATGACATAATCTTCGGTTCCAAAAACGAAGATCTATGTAAAGAATTTGAAGCAGTAATGAAAGCTGAATTTGAGATGAGTGCCATGGGAGAAATGAAGTTCTTTCTCGGGTTACAGGTGGATCAGACACAAAAGGGAATATTTCTGCATCAGACCAAGTATGTAGGTGATATCCTAAGTCGGTTTGATATGGAGAATGCTTCGCCAGCTGGGACTCCACTAGCTACAAACCACGACGTGGCACCGGACGAAAATGGTGATCTGGTGGATGCCACCATGTATCGAGGAATGATCAGATCCCTCATGTACCTCACTGCCTCACGGCCTGATATTATGTACACGACGTGTCTCTACTCCAGATATCAGGCGAAACCGAAAGTCAACCATCTCATAGGAGTCAAAAGGATATTTCGCTATCTGAAAGGTACTCCAACACTTGGGTTGTGGTATCCTCATGACGATGACTTTAAGCTTACAGCGTATAGCGATTCGGATTATGGCGGCTACAAAATGAACTACTAGTCAACTTCAGCAGGATGTCAATTCTTTGGAAGAATATTAGTCATGTGGCAGTGTAAGAAGCAGACATCGGTTGCTCTGTCAACTTGTGAAGCTGAATATGTTGCTGCTGCAAGCTGCTGTTCACAAATCATCTGGATTCAACAACAAATGCGGGACTACGGTTTGAAATTCTCTAACACTCCTATATTTGTTGATAATTCTGCTGCTATAGCCGTAACTAAAAATCCTGTCCAACATCCTAAAACCAAACAAATCGGAATTAAATATCACTTTATACGTGATTTTTTTGTAAAGAATTTAATCGATGTTGTTAAAATTAATACGAACTTTCAAGGCGCTGACCTCTACACAAAAGCGTTTGATAAACCAAGATTTTTATATCTGTTAGAGGTCAACGGCGTGAAAAATAAATGTGAAGTGATTCCAGAACATGACAGTACTTAGTCCGATGAGTAGAGTTATTTTATTTTTATATTATTTTTTATTTTATGTTATTTTTCGTATTTTAATTTCCTGTTTCGATAAAATCCAAAAACTCAAAAAATATTTTCAGTTTTAGAAATTTAGGGGAAGAATAAGTTAGAGTAGTATTAAATTAGGTGTTTTAACTTCAGTACTTAAAAAAATGAGGGAGAAAAACAGCCTAGCTAAAAGGATAGAAATCAAATCTGTGATACTTATTCAACGTATTTGGAAAATAATAGTACACGGGGAACAAATTATTTAGGACTTCAAAAGTCAAATGATTAAGATGCAAAATTCAAAGTATAAATCTGAGAAGTCTAGGCAAAATAAAAGGAAAAATGATAGTAAAACTATTATGCTACTAAGGTAACATAGAGAAAGTAGAACTAGAGGTTGCAAGTTCATTATATGATGTGTTAGTAGATTCAACACAATAGATGAGTAGACCTCATTGGTGACTTAAATTCAAAATAAATTATTCAACTTGTTGTGGGTTCCCATCTTATCCCTGGTTAACACAATCAACGTAGTTCTAATAAGGGGTGACGAGCAAATAAACACCACAAATGTGTGCGGATGACCATAAAAAGAGCAAAGCACGAAAAAAAGTGTAAGCGCTATCAAGCTGATAACAAATGTTGTTGGTGCGTTATGTGCAAAAAGAAAAGAAAAATGCTCTCACAAGAAGATAGGTTGTGTGCATCTCTGTTGTGCGATGGCACTGACCTGAGGATAAGCATAACCTAAATATTCTAGAATTCATTGTTGTTTACGCCTCTCTACTGTGCGATGGCATTGACCTGAGGCTTGGCATCTCTTGAAAGCTCTTTGAATAGTTTCTTCTTGTCAAAATACCCGTAGACCGCTCAAAAATATCCTGAGGAATGTTGATTACCATATAAGCGTGGGATCCACAAATGCTTGTTGAAATAATTAAACCTTAATTCATCACCAATGTGTGTCAAAAATCAGTGTATGGATTTAAGAGGACAAGTATACTGACAATCATCGTGGCTGCAATTCTTGAAAGTCCAAATCAGCGTGTGCATTTTATAACTCTAGTATGATTTCCTAAACTTGCTAAGGACTCTCGATGATAACAAGAATCTAGCATCAAAAGGCTTTGGAAAAATGTCCTAAATGATTCTGGAATACCTATATGATTCCAAAATTAATCGTACCGAAAATGATTAACTAGAATTAAAGCTGTGATGTCCATGAAGTAAAATCAATTAGAACTATTCTAATATGTCGTATTTCATCTCTCATAAAAAATACAAAAATATGTCTTGTTATTATTCTTAATTTCAAAGTTGTTCTGTTTAGTTTTAGTAAATTGTAAAGTAAGAGTCGGACTCAACAACTCGTCGTAATCTGGGGTTCACTCACTAAAAGGGTCACGTCTGAGATGACCAATGGAGTTTTCAAATGTAAAAGGATCACGTCTGAGGTGATCAATAGTTTTTCTAAGTTAAAATGGTCATGTCTGAGATGATCAATGGTCAAAATGTCTTATCAATACGTAAAGGACTAAGTGTATGAATGGTCATAAGGTCAAACTCATAAGTATAAGCCATTCGCACGACTGGACCATGAGTTTGGACCAGTCGTACGATTGGACCATACGTATGAGCCCAATCGCACGACTAAACCACATGTTTGGACCAGACGTGCGATTGGACCATAAGCATGGGTCAATCCATACGATTGGATCATCAGAATGAACCAATCGCACGAATGGAGGTGACCGAATGAGACAGTCGCACGACTGAATCCTAGTCTCACGACTGAAGGTGACTGACTGAGCCAGTCGCACGACTGAGCCTCAGTCGCACGAATCAATAGTGCGATTAGGTTCAGTCGCACGACTGAAGGAAACCCTAGTATAAATAGAGGGGGAGTCGGTCGCAGTCATTCATCACCCCCAAATCGCCCCAAATCGTACGACTGCAATACCACTCTGCCCAAATTTCATTTCAGTGATTTAGCACCATATTTGTGACTCGTACTGATTCCGCATCGTCTCTACAGGTAATGCGGGACTAGAATTGATCAAAGTGCACAGGTTAATCAAGCCCTAAGTGTTAAAATCTGTCCAAAACTAATACAGAGATATAACCACTAAATAAACCCCTAATATGTACTTAAATGTCAAATTATCTAGTACTAAGAGTTATGTTGATGAATTGCGAGTCGAATGAGACTACCCTGAATGTTTAACATCAAGTATTGATCAAAAATCGATCCTACAGTAGTAAAAGAGACGTTATGCGATTGGACACACCGATGAACTTCAATCGCATGAATGAATTGGGCGAATGACTCAATCGTACGAATGAACCATGCGCATGAACTCAGTCGCACGACTGATTCAACCGCATAGAACAGCATACGACTCAGTTGAGTCGTAGGTTCATTCGCACGACTGAGCTCATTCGTACGATTGAGCTCATTCGTACGACTGAGACTCAGTCGGATTGTCCATTCGCACGACAGAACAGAAGGATTCAAGTCCAATAAATTCAATTGTCATTCACTTACACACACTCTAACGTTTATCTATCTTGTGTTACAGCAGCATGGCGAGTCGGTGGACGATGAGCACTAAGCACAACCTATGTGCTCATCTAGACACTACATCCCGGAACGCATCTGAGTTCGCGGGCATTATTTCATTTCTACGAAGATCGACGATTTTCAGAGCTATCTCCACGCCTTGCACACCATACAGGTTGATATAGCAGGCTTTCTGGGAAAGCGTTGTTGTAGATAGATCCTTAGAGCCTCACCATATTCGGAGTTCCATCTTTGGCCAGGCCATTGACATTAGTGAGGAGGATCTAAGGACGGTCTTAGAGTTGGGAGCTAATGGTGATTGCCCTACCAGACTGCATCCGTTGACTATCCGATGTTGCTTTCTTCGGGCTAAGTACTCGAGGGACATCAACGCAGGTGTGCTCAACAAGAGTAACTTGTGCCCACAATCAAGTACTTAGCCCATGTGCTGTTGAAGTGTATTGCCTCAAGGAAGGGAGGTTTTGATGAGCTTTCTGATCAGATCCAGAATGCCTATGTGGCTCTGGTTTCGAATCATCCTTTCAACTTTTCGAGGATGATCTTCACCTACTTGGTGGAGAACATAGAGGCCATAGGCAAGAAAGGCTTCTGCATGTACCCACGATTCTTACAGATGATCATTGACCAGAAGCTTCCTTCGCTGCCCAAGGAGAAAGAGGATGTTGTGGTGCTCGAGGTCATAGACGACACTACTCTTGGGACGGTGAGGTTTATCGGGGCAAGCAGGTGAAGCCCCCGGTAAGGAGGCTGTTTGGGCATTTGATCCGAGAGGATTACGTGGCGCCAACGAAGAGGAAGTGGCGTCACGATGATAGTGACTCAGATTCTGAGCTGATTGTGCTCCCATCCGACGATTCTGATGATGATGACAGTGGTGATGGTGGAGATACTGCCCCCACCCAATCTAGGGCCACTACCACAGATGTTATGTCTCCATCATCCACCCACGGAGGAGCTGAGACGGCAGGATTCCTTCAGGACTTTCGGCATGATGAGGAGGAGGAGTCCGATGAGGAACCTTTAGTTCGGACTGTGGGCAGCAAAGTGGTTGCCACCGAGCGAGGAATTAGGGCGGTAGGTGGACGCCAGGGTGAGTTTGGGGAGGCTGCTACTGATCCATCTTTCACCCCAGACAGCCCAGCAGCCAAGGGGGAGCATCCTCCTCGAAGGGATCGAGGAAAAAGAGGATGGCTCAGCCGCACGGGATGAAGAGTAAGAGACGGAGATTCACTTTGATCACCACCTCTACCACCACCTCCACCACAGCTACCACCATCACTACCACACCATCCACCACTACCACCACACCACCCACCATTACTACCACACCTCCACCCTCCACTACTACAGCCATACCTCCACCAGTTATACCTATACCACCACCCATCTTTACCACAGCTACCACCACTACCACCACCCATCGAGCCGGGACTTCATCTCAGGGCCCACTGAGCTTTGGATCCTCTCTGCCCACCATTGGGTTAGAGGAGCAGCTGGCCAATCTAAACCGGATTGTGCTTAAGCTGCTTGCTACTGATGAGCAACGAGCTACACAGCTAAACCAGCTGATGGAGCTCAATGCTGCTCTGGCTCAGCAGATAGCAGCTCAGAGTCAGGAGATTGCTGAGCTTCGTGAGCTGCATACATCTTTAATACAGAGGATAGATGATCTTGAGGCAAAGAACAAGAAGTTAATGCTACGACTCAAAGGCTCCAAAGATGAGCCCCTCAAGATCAGAGAAGGAGACATGATGGTGATGATGAGGATGACGATGATGAGTATGATGAGGATGATGATGATTAGACGGATGAAGAAGGTGATGGAGCTGAAGGAGAGGAGGAGGGAGAAGATGAGGATGAAGGAGATGATGCTGCTGCATCAGCATCCACACAGGCTAGAGAGCGACGGTCAAAGAAGGCTCAGGATCAGGGAGCCTCGCCCTCAGCCCCTCCGGCTGACGAGGCTGCTATTCAAGGCAAAAGTAATGATTAGATATTTATGCATTTGAAAGCTTTTATACTTGAATCATGTATTAAAATTGTGTACTTAATGTTTATATATATTTAATGTTTAGCTGTCTTGATTATTGACTAATGATAGATGTGTTATATGTTTAAATCAAGCAGATCAAACATATCAGCAAGATGAATACGATGCTGCTCCCTTTTAGCAAATCAAGTCTCAACTCATAATGATTCTTGATTTGCAAGGGATTGTAAGACGGTTAATGAGCTATACTCCCGAAGAAGGAGAAATCATTCATGACCAGACTGACGAGCAACTTGCTGAAATGTTCAGGCTGAACCCGGACGAGATTGTCAAGGATGCTCCTACATTTGATGTTGCAAGTGATGATGAGCTCAACGACATAGATGAAATCAAGATAGAGGATGTCACTGCTAACCATTATCCAGAGTACACTGACCGAGAGGGAAATGTAGTCCCCAACTTTGGTGATACTCTCGGTAGTGATACATTTGACAAGCTGGCTCAGATGGAGAAAGAGGTTGAGAAGACCGAGGGTCAAGCCCAAGCCTCAGACGCTGATGTTGACATCAAAAAGGCTGAATGGGCGGCCTGTTTTGCTGAGATCCGAGCCATGCGTACTGCATAAAAGCCAAATGTCTACACCAAGCTATACAAAGTCAAGAAACATTAAAGGTGTCAGGCAAGATCATTGCATGGGCTTATTTTGAGGATCTAAATGTGTATGCAGTGAAAAGAGAAAAGAGCATAAAGTACTTTAGATTCCCACATGATCTAAAGACACTCTCTGGTTTTGAGCTCAACCAGCTGGCATGCCTAAAGTTGTTGTATACTGGCCCGAGAAAGAAGTCAGGCTGGTTTGAGGCTGCACTGAGGAAAGACTACCACACCATGTGGGTTAACTGTAGACCTCAACAACCGAAGAGGTACATCAGACGGTCTGAAGTTGATCCCATTACTGGAAAGCCTAAGGTAGTGCTGAAGTGGAGTCCTCCGCGTACAATGTCCAAAATCCCTCTAAGGGAAATGCCACAGGACTTCACTCCACACTTCAAGTGGTGGTACTACGATTGGAGAACAGGTGAAGCGATCATAGTCTTACAGAAGAAGAGCCAAATGGAGACTATCCGGGTGTTTGACCCTATGTGGCTGACCAACTTGTCTTCAAACGATGTGTATACATTATACAAGTGGCCGCTATTCTATGACTCCCAGGATATCGTACAAGCCCTCAAGTTTCAGAACGTGATAAGACTCTATTTTGCATTCGAGATACATGTCGGAGTTACAAGAGAGGAAAAGTACAAGAAGTTTGAGGAGCTAATGAAGAATGTTAGACAATGATGTAAACTAGGTCCAAAGGGAGTTTGTTGATACATATGTACCTAGTTTAGGAGCTTAATGTAAAATATCTTTCATGTCTTACATATATGTAATGAATGAGTTGAATGAAATGAAATATGTGATTGATGATTATATTGTTTAATGTTTCATTGTTTATTGTGTCATAACGCATATTGAACTAACTATATAGGTTTATGGTTGTTTACATAGTACGTAGTCAAGAATGGTTGAGAAATGTGTTTAAACTTAATCATATGAAGTATCATGCGAATGGACCATGCTAATGGACCATACACATGAACACTTCATGCTAATGGACCAGTCGTACGACTGAACCAGGAGACTGGATCAGTCGCACGATTGAGACATAAGATTGGCTCAGTCGCACGACTGAACCTTCAGTCGTGCGTATGGACCAATCGTATGATTCAGTCGCACGAGTGAACCATAGTAATGGTTCAGTCGCACGATTGACAAACCCTAACCTATAAATACCACTTAATTCATGGAAAAACAAAACACTTGAAGAATTTCGACTCACATACGTACCCTAGCCGTCCAGAGACCCTAGAGAACCTGTTCCAACTTCATAGATCGCAGTTGATCGTGTTCTAATCGTTCATAATGTTTCTTTAATCTCTAGATTGATCGAAACTTCTTTCTCACTGATTGGATCGCCAATCAAATAGGATTCTGCACTATTTGATTAGGTATACATGCATTATCAGTTAGTACTCCGTTCGTACACGGCCCTAACATATATGATTTGTGCTTTGATGTTTACTTATATCAGATTCATATATATAAACTTATTATATAGGTTTGAAGTTGTTATATGATGATTCATGCTAATGGACCATACTTATGGACCATACGCATGAATACATCATGCTAATGAACCAGTCGCATGACTGAACCAGACGACTGGATCAGTCGTACGAGTGAGACATGAGATTGACTCAGTCGCACGACTGAACTTTCAGTCATGCGTATGAATCAGTCGCATGGATTAGTCGCACGACTGAACCATGCTAATGGTTCACTCGCACGAATGAAGACTGCAAACCTATAAATACCACTTAATTCATGGAAAAACGTGACTTTTGATACATACTCACAACCTGGCCGTCGAAAGTGTCTAGTAAGCCTATTCCAAGTTCATAGTTCGCATATGATCTTTTTCTACTCGTTCTTAATGTTTCTTTAATCGTTAGATTGATCGTGATTGCGTTCTCACTGATTAGATCGCCAATCAAATAGGATTCCGCACTATTTGATCTGGTTTCACGCATTATTAGTTAGTATTCCGTACGTACACGGTCCTGACAAGTGGTATCAGAGCTTTGGCTCTTGATTTTGCGTTTGATTCAATTAGAATTGTGTCAAAACTCATGTTTTAACTCAAAAGAGTCATCTTTTTGAGTCCACAGGTGTTTTTCGTCGTTTCCAGGCATTAAAGTTGAAGTTTTTCATCATACGGCAGTTTAGGGTTTCTGGGTAAATTGTAATTCGGGTCTAAGTGTCAAAAATTTGATTTTTCCAAACACAGCAGCCTTCAGTTGCACGAATAGCTCATTCATACGATTGAACCCATTCGCACACTCCATCCGCACGACTAAACCCCAGTTGCATCCTTCATTTGCACGACTGAACCACTTCAGTCGTTTGAGTCCATTCGCCTTGTCCATACACACGACTGAATCCAATCGCACGATTGAATTCATTCGCACTCTTCATTCGCACCAGTGACCCATACGCATTGTTCATTCGCACGATTGAAGTTGTTCTGTTCTCAAAGTACAAAGTTCATACAAATGGCAGATCAGTTTTCAGCGTTTACTGCCGGGAAGGACTCACGCATCCAGAACCTTCTGCTTCTGGAGAATGAGGTTGGAAATCACAATAAACCGCCGAAGCTTATAACGTTGGATGACTATCCACAATGGAAACAGCGGTTCGAGATTTACCTAAATGGAGTAGACCCAAATCTCTGGACTTCTATAGAGACTGGTTACATGGTACTAGTAAGTGCAAATGTAGTAAAGTTAACGTTGGGTGGAATGAGTGAAACTCAAAAGATTCTCTACAATGTTGAGAAGAAAGTTTATGCTCTGCTGACTCAGTAAATCTCGAAAGACATCTTTCACTGATTTTCTGAGAACAAGCAGGCCAAAAAGTTGTGGGATGCATTAGAGAAGAGATACGAAGGGAATGCAACGTTAAAGGCACTAAAGGCTAAGGCTCTCAAGAAGGAGTTCAATAACTTCACTCCTATAGGAAACGAGAGCTTGGATAACATCATCGACAGGTTCTACCATCTTATGAGTGAGCTACACACTCATGGTGTAACGACGTCTATGGAAGATAAAGTTTCAAGCTTTGCAGATGGTTTGCCTGAGAAATAGGATTCATTTGTGTCCAACTTGAGACAAAACGACATACTTATTACGTTGGAGATCAATGACTTCATCTTGAAGTTAAGGGACGAGGAACTGAGGATGAAGTACAAGTCGAAGAAAGGATCTTACGTTAAGAATCCTTCACTATATAATTCAGTTCCCACTCCAACTAGTTCAGGAGCACCACTTCAAACAGCATTCGTGTCCAGTTCCTCGGCTCCTTCCCAAACCACTGCTTCAGGATCAGAAACGTCAGGGTCATCAGGGACCCACCACATAGTGCCTGAAGCTAATACAACGAAGTTGAAGACCGAGAATCTCGGTAATGTCACAGTGGAAGTTGCAAAGGAGCATATGGATCTTCTAGCAGCAGTGGTCCAATCGTATGATGGTTTAGTTGCTGGGAAGATCGGAAACTATCATCTTGCAGATGAAGACTACGAGCAAGTTGACGAAAATGAGCTGGAAAGAATGGATATCATGTGGGCTCTAGCAAGTGCAGTTAGGCGAGCTAAAAAGTTTGTCAAGAAGACGGGCAGAATCTAGTAGCCACAAAAGATACGACTTTTGGTTTTGACAAAACCAAGGTCACCTGCTTCAACTGTGGTGAAAAGGGGCATTTTAAACGTGAATGTGTGAAGCCCAAGAAGACGTGAAATGGTAACCCATTTCTACTTTGAACCGTCAAGACAAAGACATGGTTTGAACTAGTTCTTCAAGTAAAGAGACTAAGGCACTAACTACTCAAGGTGATGAAGGACAAGACTGGTCCTTCCGATTTGTCTCTCCTGGAGAACCAACATTGCTTGTGTCGAAGCATTGGATGATGGGTCTGCCAGTGAAGGTGATATTGCAGCTGAGCAAGCTATGTCAGATTCAGAAGAAGCTGTAAACATGGTAAATTACGTGATTGAGGAAGAGATCAGAGCAACTAGTTCAGAAACTCCAACAACAGAAGAGTCAACCTCCGCATTGATGGCTGATTCAACTGACTCTTCACAGGTAAGTTCCTTAGATCAATTATTCAATAAACATGACTGTTCTGAATGTGAAAAGTTTAGGGAAAGCATTGATCTAAAATTTGCTAGGTTATTAGAACACAATGATAACTTAGTAAATGACTTACAACTCTGCACTGAAGCTAATCGTATATTAAAACAAAATGAGTGCAATTTTAAAGAAAAGATAGAACTTTTGGGTAAACAATTAAGGGAAACCAAGGTTGTTGCCTTAAATCAATCTAATGAAATAAATTTTTACTTAAATTCATTAGAAGAAACCAAAAAGAAGAAAGCAGTTTTGGAAGTCGAGGTTAATTCATTAAAACAAAAACAACATAGTTGGGCTAGTTCTTCTCACATAGTACAGAACTTAGTGAAAGAACGGAACAATGGGGAAGGTTTTGGATACAAAGTCGTGCCACCACCACATGAGATCCTTTTGAATACAAAATGTAGACCTATTAATAATAACCCAATTAAGGATCATGTGATGTCTACTCCTCTTGTTAGTGATCCTGATTCCACAAGTAAGTGTGAAATCTAACACTAAACAGAAGAAGGCTACTTTGAAAGCAAAAGGCAAGATGTCTGTTGAGAATTTGAATGATGCATTCAAAAGGGTTAATGTAAGGTCAGGTTCACCAACGTCTATTTCTGAACCCAAACTGACTAAACCAGTTAACCACAAACGTATTAATCATCAAAGTCCAACAAAAGTGCAAGTTAAAGATGTTCAAAATGTTAAAATAATTCAGTTTGTTAATAAGGATGAGACATCTAAAAGAGTAGTGACAAAACCAAACCAGAAAAATCTCACACCTTCACTAAACTCAATATCACACAAAAGTGTTCCTCAATCTGTAGAAGGGAGATCTTGCTACAATTATGGAAAACGAGGACATATTTCTCCTAATTGTCCTTATTATCAGTCGCCCAAAAAGAAAATTGAACTTTATGATGCAAAACCAAGTTCTTCAAAAACAAGATCTAATACTCCACCTAAGAGTGTTAGTGAACCTAAAGTTCAAACCATAAGTCAGGTGTCTATTTACCACAAACAGGCCTTACACAAGACTGGCTTATGGAAAGAAAAATCAAGTATAGGGTCTGATAGTGAGAACGATAAGAAGCAAGATATGTCCTCATCCTCTAAAGGACAATGGGTTGAGTTTATGATGTGTGATTCCTCCGGGTCACCCAAGCCAGTTAAAGCTTGGGTCCCAAACCTGAACTAATCCTTTCTTTTATATGTGCAGGGTGTCCGCTACAACGCTATCACTAATACCTGGATTATTGATAGTGGGGCGTCCAGGCACATGACAGGGAATTCGTCTCTCTATTTCAACGTCAGACAAATTAAAGGGGGACATGTTTCATTTGCTGGGAATAAAGGAGGGCAGCTTAGCTAAAAGAAATGAAAATAAATCTGTGATTCTGATTCAACGCTTATGGAAAATGATAGTACACAGGGAACAAATTGTTTGGGACCTCAAAAGCACCTAAATGATTAAGATGCAAAATTCAAAGTATAAATCTGAGAAGTTTAAGCAAAATAAAAGGAAAAATGATAGTAAAACTAGTCTGCTACTAAGGTAACATAGAGAAAGTAGACCTAGAGGTTGCTAGTCCATTGTATGATGTGTCGGTAGATTCAACACAATAGATGAGTAGACCTCATTGGTGATTTAAATTCAAACTAACTTGTTCAACTTGCTGTGGGTTCCCATCTTATCCCTGGTTAACACAATCAACGTAGTTCCAATATAGGGTGACGAGCAAAATAAACGCCATAAATGTGTGCGGATGACCATAAAAAGAGCAAAGCACATGAAAAAAAATTGTTAAGCGCAATCAAGCTAATGACAAATGATGTTGGTGCGTTACGTGCAAACAGAAAAGAAAAATGCTCTCACAAGAAGATAGGTTGTGTGCCTCTATGCTGTGTGATGGCACTAACCTGAGGATAAGCATAACCTAAATATTCTAGAATTCATTGTTGTTTGCGCCTTTCTGCTGTGCGATGGAACTAACCTGAGGCTTGGCATCTCTTTGAAAGCTCTTATAATAGTCTTTTCTTGTCAAATACCCGTAGACCGCTCAAAAATCTCCTGAGGAATGTTGATTACCATATAAGTGTGGGATCCACAAATGCTTGTTGAAATAATAAAACCTAACTCATCACCAGTGTGAGTCAAAAATCTGTGTATGGATTTAAGAGGACAAATATACTGACAATCATCGTGGCTGCAATTCTAGACAGTCAAAATCATTGTGTGCATCTTATAGCTCTAGTATGATTTCCTAAAATTTCTATTGACTCTTGGTCAAAACAAGAATCTAGCATCAAAATTTTTTATTAAAATGTCCCAAATGATTCTGATAATACTTGTATGATTCCATAATGAATCGTTCCAGAAATGATCAAATTAACTTGAAGCTGTGCTGTTCAGGAAGAAAAATCTGCTAGACGGCTTTCTAAAAGATTTCAATCCATCTCTTATCAAAAACCCAAAAATACGTCTTGTTCAGTTTTTGATTTCAAGATTTTTTATCTATTTTTCTAGTTTTTTCTTGTTAGGTAAAAGTCGGACTATACAACTAGATGAATTCTGTGAATCACTCACTAAAAGGGGTCACGTCTGAGGTGACTAATCAGTTTCAAACTAAAAGGGGTCACGTCTGAGGTGACCAATCAGTTTCAAATTAAAAGGGCCACGTCTGAAGTGACAAATCAGTTTCAAATTAAAAGGATCACGCCTGAGGTGATCAATAGTTTTTCAAATTAAAAAAGTTCATGTCTGAGATGATCATCGGTCATAATGTCTTATCAATAGTTAACAGGTAAAGTGTTTAAAAGTGTATGAGGTCAAACTCATAAGTTTGAGCCATTCGGACGACTGTACCATAAGTATGGACCAGTCGCACGATTGGATCATGAGTATGAGCCAATCGCACGATTGAACCATACGTATGGATCAGAGGTACGATTGGACCATAAGCATGGGTCAATCCATGCGATTGGATCACTAGAATGAACCAATCGCAAGAATGGATGTGACCGACTGAGCCAGTCGCACGACTAGCCCCAATCGCTCGAATGAAGCATGCGAATAGGTCCAGTCGCACAACTGAAGGTAAATTCAGTATAAATAGAGGGGAGTCGGTCGCACATTCTCATTACTCCTCAATCGCTCTCAAGTCGCACGAAAGCACCGTTACTCTACCAAAATTTCGTTTCATTGATTTAGCATCGTGGTTGTGATTCTAACGTGTACTCTCTGCATCTACAGGTAATGAGAGACTAAAATCGACTTCAATGTTCGGTTTATCAAGCCCTAATGACCGAAATTGCTCAAAACAAGAACTTAAACAAACTATTCAAAATAAACCACTAAAATGGACTTAATCGTTAATTTAAAGAGTATTAGGTGTTATTTTGAGTGTTTGCAAGTCAATTGAGCCAAAACACAATGTTTATCATCAAGTTTAGACCAAGATTTGAATTTAAAGTGTCAAACAGAGCTTCATGCGAATGGACATATTGATGAACCTCAATCACACGTATGAATTGGGCGTATGATTCAATCGCACGAATGAACCATGCGTATGAGTTCAATCGCACGAGTGGTTCAACCGCATGGGACCGTATACGACTAAGCTCAGTCGCAGGCTCCATCGTACGGCTGAGCTCAATTGCACGACTAAGACTCAGTCGCATTATCCATTCGCACGACTGAACAAAATGATTCAAGTTTATTAAAATTCAAATGTCATCCATTTACACAAATTCTAACGTATATATGTCTTGTGTTCCAGAAACATGGCTGATAGGTGGACTATGAGCACTAAGCACAACTTATGTGCTCACGTTGATCCTTCGTCCCGGAATGCTTCTGACTTCACAAAGATCATAGCTTTTCTGCGCAGATCAAGGATCTTCAAAGCTATCTCTGTCCCCTGCACACCTTATCGATCCATTCCGCAGGCATTCTGGGAAAGCGCCAGGGTAGATAGGTCTGTTGAGCCACACCGTATACAGAGCTCAATTTTTGGACAAGAGATCGAGATTACTGAGGCTGATCTGAGGTGGGTCTTAGATCAGGGTGAAGATGGAGACCACCCGACCAAGCTACACCCTCTGACTGTTAGAGGCTGCTTCTTAAGGATGAAGTACACTGGGGACATCAACGCAGGTGTGCTCAATAAAAGCAACCTGTGCCCCCAGTTCAAGTACTTGGCCCATGTGATCCTCAAGTGCATAGCCTCAAGGAAAGGAGGCTTTGATGAGATGTCTAATCAAATCCAGAATGCCTATGTTGCTCTGGTAGTGAACCATCCGCTCAGTTTCTCCCGCATGATATTCTCCTATCTGGTCGAGAACATAGAGGCAAAGGGGAAGGAAGGGTTATGCATGTACCCGAGATTTCTGCAGATGATCATTGATCAGAAGCTTCCTTCCCTGCCAAAGGAGAGAGATTATGTGGTCACTCTTGAGGTTATGGATGATACGACGCTTGGGAGGATGAAAGTGTACCGGGGCAAGCAAGTGAAGCCCCCAGTGAGGAGATTTTTTGGGCATTTGGCCCGGAAAGACTACGTGGCACGCGCTCGCAAGAAGTGACGTCACGACGACAGTGATTCAGATACTGAGCCTATAGTTTTACCCACTGACGATGACGATGACAATGAAGATGGTGGAGATACTGGCCCCACCCCATCTAGGGCCACTACCACTTATATATCATCTCCACCATCCACACAGGGTGGAACTGGAAGTGCTGCATTCCATCAAGACTTCCTGCCAGATGAGGAGGAAGAGTCAGATGAGGAGCCGCTGGTAAGGACAGTGGGCAGTAAGGTTGTTGCAACTGAGAGTGGGATTGTGGCGGTTGGCGGACACCAGGGTGAGTCCAGGGGTGCTGTTGCCGATGTCACTGATCCATCATAGATCCCTGACTAGCCCATCAGCCCAAGGGGAGCATCCTCTTCTAAGGGTTCGAGGAAGAAGCGGATGGCTCAGCCCCATGGCATGAAGAGCAAGAGGAGGAGGATTACCCTGATTACCACCACATCCACCACCTCTACCACAGCTACCACCACCACTACCACACCCCCTACCACCACTACCACATCTCCTACCACCACTACCACAGCCACCCCTTCACCATCCACTCCTATTCCACCTCCCATATTCACCACATCCACCACCACTACCATGACACAACGATCCGGGACATCTGCTCAAGTCCCAATGAGCCATGGATCTACTCTACCCTCTATCAGGTTAGAGTAACAGCTAGCCAACCTTAACCAGATTGTGCTAAAGCTGCTTGCCACAGATGAACAAAGAGCTGCACAACTCAACCAGCTTATGGAGCTCATTGCTGCTCAAGCTGAGCATATTACACAGCTCCAGGAAAAGAATGCACATTCTATTCAGAGGATAGAGGAGCTAGAGAGAAAGAACAAGAAGATTATGCTAAGGCTTAAAGGATCCAAAGATGAGCCTTTAAAGATCAGAGAAGGAGATGATGATGATGATGATGATGATGATGATGATGATGATGATGATGATGATTATGATGATGATGATGATTAGGGTGAAGAAGATGAGGGTGATGATGAAGGACAGAGTGGAAAGGAGAAAGGGGATGATGATGACGAAGAAGGTGATGATGCTGCATCAGCTTCTACTCAGGCTCAAGAGAAGCGTTCTAAGAGAGCTCAAGATCAAGGAGCCTCGTCCTCAGCTCCTCCAGCTGAAGAATTGACCGATCAAGATAAAAGTAATGATTAGATGTGTTGTATTTAAAAAACTTTTGTACTTGATTCGTATATTACATTAATGTAACTTATGATTATCTATGTTTATCTATGTTTAAATGTCTTGCTTAACTACTAATGATTGATGTGTTAAATGTTTAAATCAAGCAGATAAAACTTCACAGCAAGATGAATACGATATTGCTCCCATTCAGCAAATCAAGTCTCAATTCACCATGATTCTTGATTTGCAAGGAATCGTGAGAAGGTCAGTGAGCTACACTCCCGAAGAAGGAGAAATTATACACGATCTGACCGACGAGCAACTTGCTGAGATGTTCAGACTGAATCCTGACAAGCTCATCAAAGACGCTCCAAAGGTCGATGTTATAAGTGATGATGAGCTGAACGATGTTGATGAAATAGAGATAGAGGATGTCACGTCTGACCACTATCTAGAGTACACTAACCAAGAGGGAAATGTGATCCCCAACTTGGGTGACATTCTCGGCAGTGCTACATTTGAAAAACTGGATGAAATGGAGAAAGAAAAAGATAAGGATGAAAGCCAAGCCCAAACCTTAGATGCAGATGTTGATATAAAGAAGGCTGAATGGGTAGCTTGTTTTGCTGAAACTAGAGCCCAGCGCACAGCTCCAAAGCAAAATGCCTACACCAAACACTACAAAGTCAAGAAAAATCAGAAGGTGTTTGGAAAGATCATAGCGTGGGCGTATTTTGAGGACTTAAATGTTTATGCTGTAAAAAAGGAGAAGGGAATAGAGTACTTCAGGTATCCTCATGATCTGAAGACTCTCCCAGGCTTTAAGCTCAACCGACTGGCATGCTTAAATCTGCTGTATGCTGATCCCAGAAAGATGTCAGGTTGGTTTGAAGCCGCATTAAAGAAGGAATACCACACCAGGTGGGTAAACTTCAGACCTCAACAACCGAAGAGGTTTATTTGCAAGTCTAAGGTGGATCCCATATCTGTAAAGCCTAAAGTAGTGTGGAAGTGGAGTCCCCCAGGCACGATGTCGAAGATTCCCGTATGGGAAATACCTCAGGACTTCACTCCACATTTCAAATGGTGGTATTATGACTGGAGGATGGGTGGAGGGGTCATAGTTCTAAACAGAGAGGGCAAAATGGAAACTATCAGGGTATTTGACCCAATGTGGCTTACCAACTTGTCAGCTGAAGAGGTCTACACGTTATACAAGTGGCCACTGTTCTATGACGCGCATGATTTTGTACAAGCTCTCCAATTCTAGAATGTGATACGGCTCTGCTGTGCATATGAAATACACGCAATAGTCACAAGAGAGGAGAAGTACAAGAGGTTTGGGAAGCATATGAAGGGTGTCAGACATTAGAGTAAACTAGATCCAAGGGGGATTTTGTTGATACATATGTCCCTAGTTTATGTGCTTAATGTAAAAATCTGTCATGGCTTATATATGTGTAATGAAACAATGTAATAATATATGATTTGTGCTTTGATGTTTACTTATATTTGATTCATATATATAAACTTATTATATAGGTTTGAAGTTGTTATATGATGATTCATGCTAATGGACCATACTTATGGACCATACGCATGAATATATCATGCTAATGAACCAGTCGCACGACTGAACCAGACGACTAGATCAGTCGCACGACAGAACTTTCAGTCGTGCGTATGAATCAGTCGCATGGGTCAGTCGCACGACTGAACCCTAATGGTTCAGTCGCACGAATGAAGATTGCAAACCTATAAATACCACTTAATTCGTGGAAAAACATGACTTTTGATACATACTCACAACCTAGCCGTCAAGAGCGTCCAGTAAGCCTATTCCAAGTTCATAGTTCGCATCTAATCTTTTTCAACTCGTTCTTAACGTTTCTTTAATCGTTAGATTGATCAGGATTGCGTTCTCACTTATTGGATCGCCAATCAAATAGGATTCCGCACTATTTGATCTGGTTTCATGCATTATCATTTAGTATTCCGTACAAACACGAAGCTGACATATATATATATATATATATATATATATATATATATATATATATATATATATATATATATATATATATATATATATATATATATATATATATATATATATATATATATATATATATATATATATATATATATATATATATGTATATCTTGTATCAGCTATTGGGATGATTAACTTTGAGTAGTTTTTCTTAAAACTTAATCATATTATTTCTAAAATCTATGTGTCCTAAGTTGTCTATTTTATCACCTTCATAAGCCCTTGTTTATTATAGAAAAAAATCTTTTTAAAAGACATTCCTCAGATGTTTGAAAATTTTGATCATTCTATTCTTTGGAAGATATAAATTTACCTTCGGAAGAAACTTATTTCTTCAAAACAAATAACTACTTAGGAAAAATTTACCTTCGGAAAAAAATCTCAAAATATCTTCCGAAGCTTAAATTCCTCCTGAGTACTTATGGGTTTTGAAGAACAATTTTCTTCCGAAAGCAATTTACTCTCGGAAGTTTTATTTTCCTTAGAATAAAAACTCTGAGTATTAATCTCTTCCGAAGCAAAATTTTCTAAACTCTTTGGAATATCTTCCGAAGTTATTTTGGCCTTGAAAGCTTTTTTTTTCAAAACTTCTGAAGCTAAATTACCTTCGGAAGCTTTTTAGACTTCCAAGAAAACTACCTTTTTGGGCACTTTTTCAAAGGTGGGACCGACATTCAGATTTCAAAGTTTATCCTCTTTCATTAACTTTGTCTCAAATCCATTTCATATATATACCCAACGGTTTCCCCCTCTTTCACTCTCTTCTTCATCTGAACTATTCCCAAAACCTAAATTCTCCTACAAACCGTCTTTGTTCTTCACTTTCTTCGCCCTTAAGCTTTCTAAAATGGCCAACCTAAACCGCAGAAACAACCCTGATTTCTCTATGCAACTTCATAGGCAGCTCAATCAGGTTGCCATGTTGAATTTTGAGAAAGATGCTAGTTTCTCTGAGGTTTGCTAATTCTTGACTCTATCCAACTACTTCACATCCCTTACCACTGATCCTCTTCTCTATAAGGATCAGTTGTTAGAATTCTGGAAGACCTATCAAGTGGTCATTATGGATGGGGAGAAGGCACTGTCTACCATAATGCAGGGGAGGGTAATCTTCATCACTCCAGCCATTATCAACACTTATCTTCAGCTGGATGATGAAGAAGGTGAGTTGTCCTTTCCAGAGGAAGCTGTAAATCATTCCTTTGAGCAAATGGGGTATGAGGGGGATTTCTCTGTAAAGACCTTCAGGAAAGGGAAGGTCTCATCCCAGTGGAAGTACCTACTTCATGTGGTCATCCACAGCTTATCCAACAAGCATGGGGGTGGGACAAGATTCCTGAAGATCTCTCCTTCATAGTCCATGGAATGGTCCAAGGGGTCAAATTCAGATACTCTCAATTTGTTTATATAAATTTACTTGCAAATTTGGACTCCTTAGAGTATTATATGTTCCCTAGATACGTTCAACACATTCTTAACTGTGAACTGGGCTCACAGTTAAGGGGAACATGTAATATTCTTAAATTGGAACTGATAAAGCCTGACATCTTTAAAATAATGAAGAAGCAAACTGTTGGCTTCTCTGGGGTAGAAACAACACTTGTCCAAAAAAAGTTAGAGCTCATTGCTCAAGGTGACAACCTAGCAACACAAGCTAGTGTTGAACCCACACCTTCTACTTTCAACCACCTAAACAGCCACAAATCATCCTCAACTACCAAAGGAAATCCAAACGAACCCTTGCTCAAGCTATTGAGCTTGTGCAGGCCCCCATATCATCACTCACACACGAAGAAGTGGACACTGAAGCTCCCACTTCTCTTCAGGAGCAAACCACTCCCATCTCATCAGGAATCAGTGCTGAGGTTCCTCATCCTCAGCCTGATGAGCTCATTAGCCCATTAGCCTTAATCCTTCACTATGAGTCTCAACACTCAACTGAACAACCTTCAGAGGAAAGTTACCATCCCCAGATGAGTGCTCCTGATTCTCCTATGTCTAGCCCACATCATTCACCCACTATTGAGGTGAATCTCCCTAAACCTGTTCAAGAGGTCCATATGGAAGAGGCTCTCACTTTTCCAAGTGATTACATCATTCAGACCTCAACCATGGTAACTCAGCCCATTAACACTTCAACTGAGGTTGTCATTGAGCAGGGGAAATCCAGCAGCCAAGAACACTATGCTGGTGGTGAGAGAGAAAACCTTGATCCAATTCTCTCATCCCCCAATGATTCTTCTGATGAAGATGAGGGGAACATGAGACTAAAGGTGCAAAAATGTCGCAAACTTGCTCCTATTTAGTCTCTAAGGTTAGTCACCTTGAATCTCAGGTGACTACCTTGCAAAACAGGGTCAATGATCAACAACTTGAGATATCTTATCTTAAGGAGAAACTAGCTGGGAGACCTTTAAGAGGAGCTCATCCAGGAACACAAGAACCTGTAGATGTGATTGACCTAACTCCTAGCTCACCTGTGCAAGTAGGTGATGCTATCAAAAAGGGGGAGAAAGTCATAGCAATCACAGAACCTGGGAGTTCTTCACAGAGTATGGACATTGAGGACTCACCATCCTCACTTGCAGTTGTCCATACTCAGCAACCTTCTCAAGTTCACATTGATGTGGACTCACTCATTCAGAGTCTATTTGAGGAGGGAATTCCAAGGGCTATGTCAACTCCACCCCAAAGAGCTTCAAACTACATAATTGGGTGGAGGTAAAATGCTGACAGAAGAGCCTTTATACTTCAAAGAGTTCAAGGGAAGCAAGAAATTTTTAACTTTCAGACCTTGAACTACTATGAAGGTCTTGACCTGGTCAACATGCCACTTACTAATCCAAGCCAATCTAGGCAAGCTGACAGGATGTGCAGGATCGGGTTTTGTCACTTAAACACTTGGATTTCTCTCAAACTCACTTATAGAACACTCAAATCAGATGAAGTAAAGTCTTTTATAAGAGTTAATAATAATATAATAAGTAGCAAAGAACACATAGAAATAATTTTCAAGGCACTTGTATATATTACTTGTCAACTCAAAGTATTACAAGACTCTTACAAGCATAGAACATGAGTTACAATATGGAACTATATATACTAGATCCTACAGCCAGATATACTTTGATCTCTAGTGAGGGAACATGAGGATCCATCAACATAAGTCAAATTGACTGAATCTTCCTCATAAGAGATGTAGCTCGGGGTTGTGCAAATAATGAGCTTTGTCTTGATTGCCTTGAACTCCTCTAAGGAGAGATGTTTAGAAGGCTGAGGGGATGGTTTGAGGGGTTGTTGGGTAGGTTGAGGTGTTTGGGTTCTGGCTAGTGTTTTGGGTTGGAGGATGGGTAGTTTAGGTGGTTGAGGGGAAGAGGTTGGTAGGGGTGGTGGTGTAGGTTCAGGGGTGTATGGTTCGGTGGTGGGTTCAGTTTTGATGGGGAATGGAAAGGGAATTGGTTCAGGTTGTGGTTGGGTTTGTAGTTGGGGTTGAGTAGTTGATTTGAAGATCATCCCCTGTCCCCTTCTGTACATCTCCTTCCTCTTCCACGAGCGAATGTAAGCCTTTATGTCACTGACATGTCGCTGGAGGGTCTTTTCAGACATAGGACCCACCTGCCTGCCAGAGAAGCCATGAGCCCTGAGATAGCTCTTCATCCAGGCCTTCTCACCTATCTTCTTTGCAGCAGCTAGTCCTGCTTCCTCTTCCTTCTTCTTCTTCAGCAACAGCTTTTCCCTGTCAGCTTTCTTTCTCTCTTTCTCCATTTGATCTTGCTCTTTGTTGAAGAGCCATAAGATCATATCATTGTTGTGTGGAGACAATTCTTCTACAGAGAAACCTCTGGAGGTTAGGAAAGTTATCCTTTCCCTCCTGAGCTGCTGATCAGCTTCTCTTTCTTTCCTCTCCCTTTCCTCTTCTAAGGCCAACCTTGCTGCCTCTTCTCTTTGCTATTTTTGCAGCAAAGTTGCTTTTCCAACTCAACTAACTCCTCTAGTGGTAGTAGGAGTACATCTTCATTCTCAGCTCCCAGACTGACAAGTCTATCAATGATCTCTACTATTCTTCTATTGTTGACTGCCTCCTGGTTGGCTGCAGCTGCTTTACTATTGGCAGCTAGCAGTTATCCAATTGGAAGCCTACCTTTTCTTTTGAGTTTTTCTAACCTTTCTTCCTCCTGAAGCTCTTCGTTAGTCATCTTCTTCTTTCCTTTGATGTCTTTGGAAGCGCTAGACTTTGGGGGTTCTTGGATGGAAGGTTCAGGTTGTGTAGTAAAGATGGAAGCTGGAGTTAATGCTGCT
This sequence comes from Flaveria ramosissima, assembly GCA_025215565.1. Lineage (NCBI taxonomy): Eukaryota > Viridiplantae > Streptophyta > Magnoliopsida > Asterales > Asteraceae > Flaveria > Flaveria ramosissima. Next base: position 9,321,731 of record CM046038.1, on the reverse strand, counting down.
GTTTGAGCTAGGGGTTGGGTGAGAAAATCCTCCCTATTAACCTCAGATGCAAGTTCTAGGATTGCATCTATGACTATTAGATGATAGGATAAGGAGAATAGTCCTTCCGCAGTAGCAATCTCAGCTTCGGAAGATTGAAATTGGTCTTCCGAGGCTTTGAATTGTGCTTCGGAAGTCTGTGAGAATGCACTATCTGTCCCAACTGTCTCAGTTGCTGGGCCATCAGTCCTTGTTTCCCCTTCAAAGTTAATCTCAGGTTCCATTTCCACCTTAGGTTGACCAACTTCCTCAATAGTGGTAGAAGGTGCATTTAACCTCTGAAGCTCTTAAGCTCCGAAGTAGATCACAGACAGATCAGGACTTGGCTGTTCAATAAGAGATTCCAACAAGAACTTGTTGAAGAACCTATTGAGATCTTGGAGCATCCTTTGATCCATTTGAATTACAACTGGAGGAGGCTCAGGAAAAACTGAAGCTTGTTGCATAGGATATTTTGATCTTAGGGAAGTGAGAGCTTGACTTTGGGGTTCCTCTTGTCTTTGGCTTTGTCCATGAACACTCTCTCCCTTTTTGGTAGCATCATCCTGAGAGCTTGATGAGCTAGAGGAAGAGGTCAAAGAGACCTGAATTGGTACGTGCCTAACAGACCTCTCAATCTGTTTCTCAACTAGTTTGGCCTTGAGATTTTCAATCTCAAGTTGCTGAGTGGTAGACCTATCCTCTAAAGTCCTAAGCTTAGATTCAAGATTTGAGACTTTAGAAAGTAGGTCTTCAATGGTGAGTTGCAGTCTTCCCTCATCTTCTTTTGAAAAATCACGGGGAGATGAGGTAACATACCTTGTATGTTCATCCTCACCACCAGATGTGGTTTCTTGGCGCCCTGGTTTTCCTTGCTCAATGATGTCTCTTTTAGAGTCATCAAAGGGAATGGTTGCCGTAGATTCAGTCTCAGTAATGTTACCACTGTCCTGAGGATCCATTGAGGCTCCTTTAGTAGTGGCAGCTGAATCTACATGAGTCCCCTCCACATTAGTGGGACTCACCTCAGTAAAGGTTTGCTGATGGGGGCTAGAGATAAGAGATCTCTCTGGGCTCTGTTGATCCTTGAGAGGGTGTTGTGGATCAACTTCATTGCCCTGAAGAGACATAATCTCTTCATCAGCTCCGATTAATAGGTCAGTAAAGGATATGGAAGTAAAACCTAGTGACCCGGGACTTTGATCAATGTCTAAGGCATTGAGTCTGTGATGGGGTTGTCCCTTTTTGGCTGCTCAGGGGAGTAGAGAAACTCTCCCTGAGGGTTTTCAGCTTGGGTTTCGGACTCATGGGTCTGAGACTGAGGAGACTCAAGACCCATATTAAGGTCAATGGTGAAGGATGGTTGGACCTCAGGCTGAGTGGGAGCCCATTGTTCCACTCTAGCCTTTTTGGGTAGAACATGAGGAGCTTGTTCAATCAGAGAAGATTGAACAAGGGTTCGTTTGGGGCGTCTTTGATAAGTGAAGGTAATGGGTGGAGAAGGTAGATTTGGCAAAGTGAGGGTAGTTGTTGGTGTGGGTTCATCACCTGTGGGGTTAACGGGGATGTCACTAGGAGCCATTGGCTCAATCATACCTTGAAGAAGTGCAGTATCTCTTCCAGTGAAGTTGGTGGACACTCTCTTCAAAGTTTTGAAGATGGTCGGCCTCATTTGAGGAACAGTCAGAGCAGCTGCGCAGACAAGCTTGCTCTGATCCAGCTCACAATTGATTATGTGCTGGAGAAACCTGGGATACATGAAGAATGTGTCCCGTTGAAGCGGAGGCTTCTCAGCAAACCATGAACTAGGCACCCAAGTTCATATGGGATTTGATCCTATCCCCTTGATTTGTTGGACAAGCAGTGGAGAACTACATGCAGTAGGAACTTCCAGTTGTAAGAGAAGTTGAATTTGTAGACGGTTGACCTGCTAACATCTCCACCATATCCCATTTGGATATAAGTATTGTCCAAATCGGATTTGGGGAACTCTGTAGGAGCGCCCTCATCATGAAGCTCTAGATGCTCCCTGATGATTTGTTCAGAAATGACCAACTCCTGGCCACAGATGCTCGATCTTATGACACGAGCCCCATTTAGGGTTTCAATTTGACTGTTTGCCCAAAATTCAGACATATGGTTTGAGTAAATCGTGGGGTTAACATTGAGGGCAGTGTAGTAAGAAGATTGGGTTCGAAATGAGATGATATCTGAGAAGTCGGCATCCCTTGAAGAGTCAAGGAGTGTGACTTCGTTGTGCTGAGGGTTTAGTGCCATTTGAGAAAGTTGCAAGTAGATAGTTTGGAATTGGGTAGATTGAAGGAGAAGAAAGCTTTTAGGGTAGTAATTTTGGTAAAAAGGATGAAAGTGATTATCGGGAGGTATTTAAACGGGTGGAATGGCGGTTTAAAGGGGGGGTTTGGATAAGATGATGGGTGGTTTTAGTGGATGATGTGACATAGGCGGTAAGGTTAGGCCATTTAAATAATCCGACATCATTAACAAAATCTTTACCTTTTTACAGAGAGGGGCCCAAAAGATTTCCGTTACACAGTAAAATCTTTCTTTCGAGTATAAAGCATTTCCGAAGGTAATGTTCTTCCGAAGGCAAATTTACTTCCAAAGGTAAAGAGATTACTTCCAATAGTATATGTTGCTTTCCGAATGGAGAGTGTTACAAGCTTCGGAAGTAGATCTGATATGAAATCAATTGCTTCTTCCGATACTTAACAACTCTTCCGAGAAGAAAATTATCCTAAGAGAAATTTGCTTCGGAAGATATGTAAAATAGAGTTAGAGGAATATCCAACAAAGATAGCATCATTTGACTTTTCAGCAAATTTTGTCGAATTGTCTTTTGTGTTAAGTATGGTACCTGCTGCCAAAGGACCTTAGAAAGCCAATGAATGGTGGCCTCTTGTTCCATAGCTCATAAGGGTTTTTCCATGTGGCTTTACTCATAAGAAGTTGGGTCAGCAGATGGAATCTCTTGCTCTTCAGTACCACACCTTGGTTGTCTTATAGACTCATAGGAGTGTGGTGGAGCAATTTTATTGGTTCCCAACCCACCTTTGTTTTGGTAAAAATGTTTTGAGTGAGAGGATGATGCAAGAATGGCTTGGAAGTTTTGCTCGGAAATATCATACTTCCTGGCTTGAGCCTCAGCTGTGACTAGCTGGGCTTGAGCCTCAGTCAATTTGGATATTAAATCCTTTATTTGAGTCTTATAGTTTGTGTTTTCATTTTTTAATAAGGACACAGTTTTCTCTAACTCCTCAATTTTTCTTTGATAGTCAGATTCAGCCCTTTTAAAATCAGATTATAGAATATTTTAAGACTTAATATCGGATTTAATCTCCATATTGTAGTCCTGATACAATTTAACCTTAGCAATACAGGCAGGAGTACAAATATGTTCATATACCTTATTTTCATCTGTTCCGACCATGAGTGCTTGAGCAGGAGTCACATCCTGTACCATGAAGCTCCAGTCAACTTCTTGAGCCATTGCAGCTGTTTTCGTTGACTTTCCAGTGGGCTTTGGTGTAGAGGTAAGGGTGGAGGTCTATGGGGTTCCCGGATTAGACTTGGGAGCCTTGCATTCCCTTGCAAAATGACCAAGTTGGTTACAGTTGTAACATTTGGCCTTGGTTTTGTCAAACCCAAATTTGCTGTTGATTGGGTTCTGAGGGAATTGCCTTCCAGTTCTCTTAAAGAACTTCTTTGCTCTGTAGGTTAATAGAGCCATTTGTTGGACTATGTCCACGTATTCCACGTCATCCGGGCTGAAGCACTCTATATCGTCAAAGCAATATTGATAATCATTTGAGTGTCCACTTCCTGAAACAAAAGCACAACTGTCCTGAAAGGAACTTTTCTAGGCTTGTTGAGACCTTGGAGTCTCTGGAAATGTGATGTATGGCCCAAAAGAACAAGATGGATGCTGGGTGTAAGTCAGGTATTGTTGAGGCTGGGAGGTTCCTGAGCCTTCAGCAACCATTAAAGCATTGCTAGCATGAAGACTCAAGGGTCTGCTTGTCTGATGACCTCTCTTACTCTCCATTTCCAAACGGTATCCATCAAGGATGGCATAGAGTTCAGTCATGGTGAGTGTATTCAGGTTCTCTGTTCTCTTAATAGAGACAGGGTAAAATGTCCACTCATTAGGTAATGCACTCATGAACTTTCTTGTAAGGTCTCTAAGTTCATGAACAATTCCCACAGATTGAAGGGAAGAAATGAGATCCATGTACCTGAAGTATTGCTGGCTAAGTGTCTCTCCAGCAACGTAGGTGAAGTTCTCGAACTGCTGCATCAGTGAGTCCTTCTTGGATTCATTTGAGCTTGAATACATTTGAGCAAGCGCATCAAACAGTTCTTTGGCAGACTTGCAGTGCTCAAACCCCACCATAATGGAGTTTGGAATTGCAGTCATGAGAACAGTCATAGCATTGCTATCAATGTCCACCTTCTTTCGGTCATCATCAGAATAACCTTCAACAGCTTTCTCAATCATGGCACCGTTTCCACCAGCTACCTTTAGCTTATACGGGCCATTGAAAATGGATTGCCACATCTTGATGTCTTGATACCTGATGAAGCCTTCCATTCATCTGCTCCATGACCTGAAGTTTTCAGGGGTGATGATGGGTGCTTTGGTCATCGTCCCCATCTCTACTTCAGATTTGTTGAGGGCCATTTTGAGTGTGGTGTAAGGAGGAGTGAAAAACAGGTTGATTAGGATGGTAAGATCTCATAATCAAGAGCCTAAAAAGCTCTGATACCAATTGCAAGATCAGGTTTGTCACTTACACACTTGGATTTCTCTCAAACTCACTAATAGAACACTCAAATTAGATGAAGTAAAGTCTTTTATAAGAGTTGATAATAATATAATAAGTAGCAAAGAACACACAGAAATAATTTTCAAGGCACTTGTAGTTATTACTTCTCAACTCAAAGTATTACAAGACTCTTACAAGCATAGAAAATGAGTTACAATGAGAAACTATATATACTAGATCTTACAGCCAGATATACTTTAATACTAGCTGGAAACCTAAGACTAAAGCATATACTACAATGCTAAAGTTAAGGTATCTTAGATAAAGTATTATCTAAGATATGGTAGTCATGACATGTCCATGACTTACCTTTTGTCACCACTAAAGATGACAACTGTACTAACTTATAAAGGTAAACAGTGGAATAAAGTATGGTCAACTACATGGCTTTTGAGAAAACGTCATGCAGTATATCAGAGGTCTGCAGCGGAGTGCCAGGGAGACCATACTTATGTCCACTGGATAATAGTAGTTTCTTCCGAAGGTAAGTTGGCTTCGGAAGAACAAGTTCTTCCGAAGCCACTTATACTTCGGAAGAGGCTTCTATATTTCCGAGGCTTGAGGACTTATATACTTCGGAAGTTGACTTTTTATCTATTATTCTATGTCTTGATCTTCGGAAGTAAGTTCTTTGTCTTCGGAAGTTGGAGTTTTCCTTCGGAAGTTAGTTTTACACTTTGTCTTCGGAAGAGCTCCTTTTTCCTTCGGAAGTTCCACATTTAGCTTCGGAAGTCCTTTATTAGTTGTGCCAAAATATTCTAAGTGATTTGGTTTTGGTTGCACCAGCCTTTCTAGATCCAACAGGATGGCTCAAAGGATTCAAGATTGGATTGCTGAAGTTTTTAAAGCAAGAAGACAAATGCAAGCAGGCAATGTCATTGGTCAACTGGATGTTGAGGTGGACCTTAAGATTAGCTTCAAGGGAAAAACTTTAACTGAAGGCCCAGTGACAGAACCTGTAACCTCTGTCTCACAACCAACAAATTCAACAATCCATCCCCTTAGTGAAACACCTGCTGGTGAAGGTGTATCACAACCTCTCTTTGGCAAGAGCCTAGATGCTACTCCAAGCAATGAAGGCCAAAGCTCTCTCCACCCTGAGTCACAAAGGTCTGTGGGTGACAAAGGAAAAAGGATAATGACTCCTGAGGAGATTGAGAAGGAGGAGAGAGAGGAAGAGGGAGCTAAGGGGAGAAGTTCCACTAGGTCTTCAGGCTTCATGAAAGCTGCAATCAGGGCTGCCTCCAAACCAAATACTCAAGATGATGAGTTAAAGGAAGTCAGGATTACTTACCTGTAGACCAGGAACTATGACATTGATGAGATAATTTCTCTCCCCTTAGAAGAACTGAATGAGACATGGAAATGTCTAAAGAGAGGAAGGAAGCAGAGGATGCAAGGTTGCTCCTCCAAATCAGAGAAGAAAGGAGACAAAAAAAAGTTATACAAACATGTTCCTACCCTCTCCCTAGTTCAAGAAAGTCCCGTGCAAGAGACTGTGGCAACTCCACAACTTCAGGGAGATAAAGAAGCTGATAGGCAAAATATGATCAGCAACCTGACTTCCACAGGACTCTACCAGGCAGCTGCACTCCTTCCCTTTTCCTTTGAGTATATTGAGTTTGAGTATCTCAAACAACTTGAACTTCAAGTACTCAAAGAACAAAAGGCTACAAAGAGAAAGATGAGGGAAGAAGCAGCCAAGTCAAGAGCTATCATCCAAAAGTGTCAAAAGAAGTCTGCTAATTGGCAGAGGATGATGAGCTTCTTGAAGCTGTATGGATTCTCCGGAAGGAGACTTGGCCCAATGTCTCTATCCATCATGGATGAGCACATAAGGGTGATCAAGCAGAAGATCAAGAGAGGAGAGCTCATTGACTTACACTCCCCACCAAGTCAAGCCCCTCCTGAAGTGGAGGTTAAGGTTGAACAATTTGAGACAACATAACCTGGACTTCCTGCTGAACCTCAGCAAGCTTCATCTTCTGATCCACAGCAGGGTCAAACTCCCTCTCTTCTGAACCTGTAAGATAGGAGGACCCAACTAAGAAGGACAAATCAGAACAACATGGTGTTGAAGGCCAGTCCTCTCAGTCAAAGACTTTAAAGAGGAAGAAAAGGATGCCTAGAAGAGAAAAGTCAAAGAAGAAATCCAAGTCATCCACCTCTAGACCTCAGAATGAGTCAGAACATCCTAAGGAAGTGCAACAAGAGGGAGCTCAATCAACTCCAATCCAAGCAGCTCCTCTTGTATCAAGAAGACCCATCTTATCCTTGACCTTCACTACTAATTTAGAAAGATGGCATGTAATCAGAGATCAAGGTGGTGAAGATGTCTACACATGGCAGGACATGTTCAACTTACCTCTGCATGATCTCTTTGTTATGATAAGGCACTTTGAAAGTCTGAGTGATCTTGACCATCTTATGAAGAAGGGTATGGTCATCATCATGATAAGGATTATCAACATCTAAGGTCTTTAAATGTTTTGATAGCATCAGCCTAGGGGGAGTTAGTAAGGTTTAATCTAAGACTGATGCACCTAAAACATTCAAAGTCACTCCTGCATGCATGCACTAAAGCGCAGAGTAGAAATGTTTCGGAAGTTTTATACTCTGCATCAGAATTATTCTAAGTGTAAAATCTTTTGAAGCCAAGACCAACATCTTCCGAAGCCAAAAGTGAAGTCTTCTGAAGCTTCAAAGACAAAGTCTGCCAAAGCCAAGAAGTGAAGACTGATTTCTTTTGAAGACTTTTGAACATGCTTTATCTGATGTACTTTTCCATAAAGCTGGACCACTTTCCACTACACCTCCGATGACTCACCAACTTTCACAAGTTGGTGAAAAGGTTCATGCTTTTGGTAACTGTACATTGAGGTCTTGAGTCTGTGCTTTCTACTTTATGTACTTTTATCCTTTTTGTAATATATTAGGATGTGAGGTATGGCATGTCATAGTCACTAGTCAAAAGGCAATCTGCGTTTTGACTCTACATTTGATTTTGTTGTTGTCTAGATCATATGTTTCCAGCTGGCTTTCTAAGTATGGCCGGCTGTAGGATGTAGTATAAAGTATCTTAGGTCCTTAGATCTTTTCTTATGCTTTGTAACACTTGTAAATAACTTGAGAGAAATATACAGCATTCTGAAAAACCAATATTTGATCTGTAATAGGGAACTTGCAGTTCCCTATTTGATCTGTTAAGTGTTCTAAACTCTCTTCTTATTGTGTGTTGTGTTGTATTGACCATTCCTTAAACAGTCCTGCAAGTTCTTTCTTCTTGACTTGGTTATCAAAACTCTTTTACTCTCCTCAGATGAATAATGACCCTTCTTAGAATGGTCTCTTTCACTCTTCTCAGAGAGAAATATACAGCATTCTGAAAAACCAATATTTGTGTTGTTTGCTTCTTGTTCTGTCTCATATTTACTTGTGTTTCAAAGTATCAAACCATATAGTTACCAGTTCCCTATTTGATCTCTTAAGTGTTCTAAACTCTCTTTTTATTATGTGTTGTGTTGTATTGACCATTCCTTAAACGGTCCTGCAAGTTCTTTCTTCTTGACTTGGTCATCCCAACTCTTTTACTCTCCTCAGATGAATAATGACCCTTCTTAGAATGGTCTCTTTCACTCTTCTCAGAGGCATCCTTCACTATATCCTCTTCATCCTCTTCAGTCATGGGGTCTATGAGGGGAAGCTCATCTTCACAAGTTCCACACCTAGGATATCTTACAGACAAGATAGTATGTGGAGGAGCTATTTCACTAGATCCCAATCCCTGCTTATTTTGATTAAAAACTTTTGCATGCAAGGATGACGATACAATGTTCTTGAAGGTCTCTTCTTCAAGAACACATTTTTCTGTCCTGGCTTTGCTGATCACAAGCTCAGCCTAGCATTCAGTCAACTTAGTTATGAGATCTTTGATCTGAGTCTTGTAGTTGGTATGCTCATGTTTAAGAGTTGAAATGATTTTCTCTAAGTCCTTTATTTTTAGTTTATAGTCATTTTCAGCTCTTTTGAAATCAGATTTTAAGATATTTAAAGACTCAAGATCAGATCTCATCTCTAAGTTGTAGGACCTATATCTGTTAACTTTAGCAATACATTCAGGTGTACAAAGATGTTCTAATACCTTGGCTTCATCATGGTCAGCCATAAGTGCTTGATTTGGAGATGCATCTTTCACCTGAAAGCTACAGTCGAATCCTCCTTCTTTAATAGCAACTACAGCTTGTTGTTTTGGCTTCTCATTCTAGTTGGCTTCATTAGTGTAGTTTGGTCTAGTTTGTGCTTGGCCACCATTTGTCCTTGGTGCCTTACACTCTCTAGCAAAGTGTCCCATTTGGTTATAGTTGTAACACTTCACCTTGCTTTTGTCCAGTCCAAACTTTCCATTGGTTGTATTACTTGGAAACTTTCTCCCTGTCCTCTTGTAGAACTTCTTGGCTCTGTGAGTGAGAAGAGCCATTTGTTGAACTATCTCATGTACTCCAGATCATCTGGATGGATATAGTCAAGGTCTTCAACGGTGAAGAGAAAGTTTCTAGAACTTTCATCAGCAGACACAAAAGCTTGTGAAGAGCTTGTCTCTTGAAATGGGCTTCCTTGAGTGTAACTCTCCCTTGGTGTCTCCGGGAAGGTGATGAAAGGACCATTTTGTGAGTTGTCAGGATAGCAGATAAGATGATGTTGTGGTTCTCTACAATCCCTTTCAACCACAGGAAGGACTGAACTCAGTTGATTGGTGGAGTTACTAGATGGACTTTGCATATTCATCTCCATCTGGTATCCACTAAGAATACCGTACAACTCTGTCAGAGTAAGAGTCTTAAGGTTCTCAGTTCTCTATATAACAACACAAAAATGTGTCCATTGTCTAGGAAGAGAGGACATGAACTTCCTTACAATAAGAGTCACTCCAACATCCATTAGGGTGTCCACAATCTCAACATACATGAAGTATTATTGAGTCATGGTTTCACCTGTTTTGTAGGTGAAGTTTTCAAACTGCTGCTTCAGGAGATCCTTCTTATTCTCTTTGGCTTCAGTTGACTCCTCATACATCAGCTTCAGTGCATCCCATAGATGTTTAGCTGCTTTGCATTTCTTGAAGCATCTATATATGGAGTTTGGAAGAGCAGTTTGAAGGGCTATCATGGCTTTCTGATCAATATCTATTCTCTTCCTGTCTTCTTCAAAATAATCAGCCACAACCTTAGGAATCATACCACCCACAGCAGCAGCTGAAGAGGTGCTTGGTATGTGAGACCCTAAGACAACAAATTCCCACATTCTGGAGTCTTGAGACTTGATAAAGCCTTCCATTCTTTGACACCAAGTGTCAATGCCTTCAGGAGTGATCAGTGTTGACTTTGTCATGGTTTCGGTTTACATATCAGCTTTTGTGAGAGATGCCATTTGAGTTGTTAAGTGTTTTGTAAGACTAAGGTATCGAAGATGGTGAGATCTTACAATCAAGAGCCTGAAATGCCCTAATACCAATTGTAGGACCGTTGAGGGGATGTTCAATACACTTAGTCTTACAATGAGAAGAGTGTTTAGAACACTTAAGATCAAATAGGGAACCAGAACTTTGTTTATGATGCTATGAACACACAAGCAAGTTAGAGACAGAAACTTAAGAACAACAAAGGAGTTTGGTTTTCAATATCGCAGTATATTGCTTCTCAAATTCTATAACAAGTGTTTACAAAGCATAAGAAATAAGTTACAAGAGCATGAGATACTTTATACTACATCCTACAGCCGGCCATACTTAGAAAGCTAGCTGGAAACATCAATCTAGACAACATAAGATCAATGTAGAGTCAAAAGGCAGATTGCCTTTTGACTAGTGACTATGACATGCCATAGCTCACATCCTAATATATTACAAAAAGGATAAAAGTACATAAAGTAGAAAGTTACAGACTCAAGATCTCAATGTACAGTTATCAAAAGCATGGACCTTTTCACCAACTTGTATAAGTTGGTGAGTAATCAGAGTTGCAGCGGAAAGTGGTCCAGCTTTATGGAAAAGTACATCAGATAAAGCATGTAATTAAAAGACTTCAGAAGAAATCTGTCTTCACTTCATTGGCTTCGGAAGACTTTGTCTTTGAAGCTTCGGAAGACTTCACTTTTGGCTTCGGAAGACATTGGTCTTGGCTTCAGAAGATTTTACACTTAGAGTATTTCTGATTCAGAGTGTAAAACTGCTGAAGAATTTCTACTTTGTACTTAAGTGCATGCATGCAGGAGAGACTTGGGTTGTTTTGGGTGTATCAGCCTTTCATTAAACCTTACAGTAATCTTTGTACAAATCCAAATTAATCAAGTGGATACTTTGAAGGAAGTTTGTTGGATCTAGAAAGGCTGGTGCAACCAAAACCAAATCACTTAGACTATTTTGGTACAACTAATAAAGGACTTCCGAAGCTAAGTGTGGAACTTCCGAAGGAAAAAGGAGCTCTTCCGAAAACAAAGTGTAAATCTAACTTCCGATGGAAAACTCCAACTTCCGAAGACAAAGAACTTACTTCCAAAGATCTAGACTTAGAATGATAGATCAGAAGTCAACTTCCGAAGTATAGAAGTCCTCAAGCCTCGGAAATATGGAAGCCTCTTCCAAAGTATAAGTGGCTTCGGAAAAACTTGTTCTTCTGAAGCCAACTTACCTTCGGAAGAAACTACTATTATCCAGTGGACATAAGTATGGTCTCCCTGGCAATCCGCTGCAGACCTCTGATATACTGCATGGCGTTTTCTCAAAAGCCATGTAGTTGACCATACTTTATTCCACTGTTTATTTTTATAAGTTAGTACAGTTGCCATCTTTAGTTGGTGACAAAAGGTAAGTCATGGACATGTCATGACTACCATATCTTAGATAATACTTTATCTAAGATACCTTAACTTTAGCATTGTAGTATATGCTTTAGTCTTAGGTTTCTAGCGGGTATCAAAGTATATCCGGCTGTAGGATCTAATATATATAGTTTCTCATTGTAACTCATGTAATATGCTTGTAAGAGTCTTGTAATACTTTGAGTTGAGAAGTAATATATACAAGTGCCTTGAAAATTATTTCTATGTTCTTTGCTACTTATTATATTATTATCAACTCTTATAAAAGACTCTACTTCATCTGATTTGAGCGTTCTATAAGCGAGTTTGAGAGAAATTCAAGTGTTTAAGTGACAAACCCGATCCTACAATTGGTATCAGAGCTTTTTAGGCTCTTGATTGTGAGATCTTACCATCCTAATCAACCTGTTTTTCACTCCTCCTTATACCACATTTGATAGGATCGGGATCTAGTTTGATCAATTAGATTAAGATTTTCAGCGGAATAAAACACGAATTAGATGAAATTTAAGCAAGAATAATATGGATATTCAATCAAATAGTGATGATTATAGAGAGACAGAGTTTTCTACAAATAGAATATTTTCATTCACGCAAATGCTTCGGTTACAAAACAATTAGGTCAACATTCCTTTTATAAAGGAATGTGACGTCAGCTGATGTCACTTGATAGTGACATCTAACTGATTTATACAAACAACTGAAAGTAGACTAAACTACTTAAGATGTCCACAACAACTGAGGACACCTTCACAAAAAGCTAAGTACAAGCTACAATTACAACTACTGAAGTTATAACATCTGAAGTGTAAGAACTTCAGATGTTTTACATAAAATAAAACTACTGAAAAGTAAACCATCACAACTACTGAAAAGAACTACTTTAGCTGTTGTGACAACTTCTGAGAACTTGGTCTTCAGACTTTGTCTTCAACTGTTGTCTTCAGACTTTGTCTTCAACTGTTGTCTTCAGACTTTATCTTCAGACTTTGTCTTCAGTTGTTATGATGTTTGTGGGACTTAAAGGTTTTTCTGATCTGGCTCATTGGTTCTTTTGGTCCAACAAACTCCCCCTGAACCAATGCAGCCAAAACCTTTAAGATTATTGAAGTCCCACTTATTGGTAGAAACATTTTCTGGATCAGCTCAGAAATCACCAAAATAAGCTCAGGCCAGGGAAGAGGTTTCAGACAATTTAATTGGCAAAGGATGAATGGGAACTCTGTCTTGGGGAATCGGACACAGAGCTGTTACCCCATTCATGAGACCTACTTCCCAATGATGAGTCTATAAGACTCTCTAACATAGGCCTCAAGTAGTACAACTTTTTCTTCCATTGTGAGTTCTTCAGCTTCACTTTCAAAGAAGAACTCAGGCCCATAATACTCTAATAAGTATTTAACATTCTTTCCATTCTTTAGCTCCACAGTAGTTATTTCTCTGTATGCAAACTCATCAGGATGAGTACCTTCAAGTAACAACTAGAGCTCATTTCTTCTTATTTCTTCAAGCTTCTTGTAGATCAACCCCTTCTTCACCATTTTGTTTTCTAGTAAAGTTTGTGGAGTCATCTTAGACTTGTAAGCTCTCTTGAAGTCATCAAGGATTTCCCAGGGTGACACTACAATGGCCAGCATTATCACAGCATCTATAGTCTTCTTTACTTGGCCATTGTATCGACTTGGAATATTCTTTCTATAAATTCTGTCACTTACTCTGGGGTCTGGCCAAATTCTCACTCTTTCTTTCTGATATTGAAATGTGAATCTGAGAGCATACAACCTCTGAGCATGTTTCTTCATAGCTTGTATGGATGAAGACTTAGGAAACTCTTTATCAACCATCCTTAACAGCTGCTCATCATGTTGTTTTTGTTGTTCTTCGTCTTCAAGTTTCACTTTTACCATTTGCCTTTGGATGTCAGGTGTGATTGTTGTTGGTTGACTCCTGGACTCAGGCATCTTTATTTTAAGAACAGCAGAGATTGGCAGACTATCATCCTCATCATCATCTTCTTCTTCTTCCATCCTCAACACCATTCTCTTCCTCTTGGGTGCATCATTGGTGGTTGTTTGAGTAGGTTTCTTGGGTAAAGGAGTTGGTTTTGAGGGTTGTGAAGTTGGTTGTTTTGGTGAGGGAGATTGTACAGGCTGTTCTAGCATTTTGGTTGTGAGTGAGGCTTTGGATAACTTTGTCATATCAGACCTTTTCCCAGCACCAGCTTCATCAAGAGCTTCTATGATCAATCCTTTGTTGAATGCTTCAGAAGAACAGATTCTGGTGGTTATCTCCAAAATACTGTCTCTGGACCATGACTTCACTTCAATGATTGGTCTTCCCAAATGCTTTGATATGAATCTTATCATAGCTTCCAGCCTTTCCCTTTCTTTCTCATTACACCACTTGCCCATCTATGCTCAATCTCTTGAATCTCTAGCCTTCTAATTTCAGAGTCAAGTTTGGCTATGTCAAAACCTTGTCGGAAGAGTTGATCAATGATCTTATCCATATATCTGCTATGTTGCTCATCAGCATCTTTGATCAGTTCTTCTAACTTTTTCTTATCTTCAGTTTGTTCAGCACTCTTCTTTCTCTTGTATGTGATCATCTCCTTTTCTTTCTTCTCTTTTTCTTCTTCCACTTCAACTCTCTTTCTTTTGTCTGCTTTCACTGACTTAGACTCCCCCTTTTTGGTTGCATTGTGTTCAGGGGTTTGAATGTCAGAAAGTCTCTTAAAAACAGCATCATCAACTAAGGGTTGAATACTTGAGGAAAGCCTCTCATCAATGGCTTGATGCACAATGTTAGTGATGATGGGAGTGATGAGAGGTAAGGAGGATTGAAAGGCAGCAACCATTTGCTCAGAGGGGTTCTGTCCCTGAGAAATGGTGCCTGAAACAGAGGCTGGTGGCACAGTTGTTGGGAGTGGCTCAGTGTTTGGGAGAGCTTCAAAAGAAGCTGCCATTTGTGGGTGAATTTGGGCAGATGGACTTGATTCTTGAGACAATTTGGCAAGCATTTCTTGTAGTCTGCATACCTCAGCCTCAAGAATGGTGTTTTGGGCTAGAACATCAAAGAAAAAGCCCAGGTCATCATCAGTGTTTGCTGAATCATCTGACCTCCTGATTAAATCAGGATGAACATGTGTTGAGTGTAGATCAGTATTCACATGTGCCCCTATTTCTTGGAACTGGGGACTTCCTGCCTAAGGATTATGTCCTTCATTGGCAGTTGCCTCTGGTGAGGTCTTAGAGATGATACCACCTTCATCCTTTTCATGTGCTGAGATAGGAGAAGAGGTAGCCTCACCAGATGTTCAAATCTCCTCCTCTACACCGGGAGATTGAACTTTGTAATCCCTATGCTGAGGGTTATCAGCCACATTATAATCCTCTCCCTCAACTGTTGAGGTTTTCCCAGTGGTAATAGGTTTCTGGGGAGGGGTAGAGGAATGTAGTTGAGTCAGCACTTGTGCAATAACCCGCAGTTGGGCTTGTAGGGGTGGTTTCAGTGGGAGATAAGGGTGAAAATGATTGCACCTGGGGTGAATGGTGCTCTTCAATGGCAATCTTCTCAAGTGAGATAGATTCCAGTAATGTGGTTTCCCCATTTTTGGTTGCATCAGGATCCTGTTGAGAGGATACCTGAGCGGTTTCAGCTGGTAGAGTCTGGGAAACTACAAGGGGATTACTACCAGTAGTTTCATCCTGCCTTTGTGTTGCAGGGGCATCATCAGGGGACTCAACTCCCTGAGTAGCCTTTTTGGTTTGTTTGGATTGTGGTTTGGAGGGGACTTTGGATCTGGAGGTTGAGGCTGTGGGTTCCTTCTGCTTGGGTTTTAGCAGTTTGGCAGCCTCTTTGAGTTGTGGGTTAGAGTTGTGCCTGGAGTATACCTCAGGCAAAAATACCATAGCAGGGACTCCAAGGCCAACAAGGCCATCAGATTTTAATTGATTAATGATTATGGCCATAAGAAAACTTGGATATAATATCCATCTGTTAGCCACAGGTTTCATTGCCAGATCTTTTAATTCCAAAAATATAATTTCAGAAAAATTTAAGCTTTGGCGTTCAAGGATAGAATACAATACCTGCTGCCACCAGGATGACATTTGATCCCATGAAGAGGTTTTCGGGGCAAGGCAGACATTGATCATATGAAAGATTAGGCGTTTAGCATCATGGAAGTGCTTCTTGGTGGTAGCACTTAGGTCGCCCTCATATCCATGGTTGATGAATGATAGATCAATCGTGCCTTTCGGGTATTTGGTGACAAAGGTGGCATCATTTAGATCTAGGGTTTGGCGAATGATAGCAGGAGTGATGACCACCTTCTTCTGGTTTACAAACGACTGGAGACTGATCGTGTCATCATTCTCACCAGTATGGACAGTGACATTTGTCCAGAATTGGCGAAGGGTATCGGGATAGATGGTTGGATTTAGAAGAAAAGCAGTTTGATACGGGGAATCAACCATCATATCAATGGCAGCATCAAACTTAGTCCAAAAGGCCGATTTTGTGAGGTAGGCAACACAGTTGTGTCGTGGTTTGATTTGCATGGTCGCCATTAATGGAAGATGAAAGTTCGGAAAACGACTTATGAAAAGTTTAAAGTTAGGGTTAGGTATTTATAGGTTATGAAGCGGCTGAAAGAAAACAACTGAAAGTTTTGGTGTGAGTCATCAATTGTTAGAAAACAACTGAAGACATGGTTTTAACTTTCAGATGTTGTAAACAACTGAAGACTTGGTGTTAGTCATCAGTAGTTTGAAAACTACTGAAGACTTGGTTTTGGCTTCAGTTGTTTTGAAATGTAACAACAGTTGTTTAAAACAATTGAAGAGTAAAATTTCTCATCAGTTGTTGTCGTCAATTCACAGATCTCAGTTGTTTCATTGACCTTAACACTTACTCAGCAGATTATCTGATTTTCAGATGTTTCATTGGTCATTAGTACTTATCTGTTAGAACAGACTTCAGTAGTTGTAACTACATCAATACTTTTCCACAAATAAAGTACTTCAGTACTTTTAAGAAATTTAGTCTTTAGTAGTTATGAAAACTGTTGAAGATAAAATAACTTATCAGTACTTATTTTTGGCAACTGTATACTAATGCTCATCAGTACTTGTTAACTGAGAGCATCTGTAGTTGTCAAATCATTCTAGCTGCAGCATACCAAGCCTTAGCACACGATTTTGGAAAGTTGCACTGTCCAAAGGCTTAGTAAATATATCTGCAAGCTCATCAGCACTAGGAACAAACTTTGGATCAATCAGACCTTTTTCATAACAATCGCTGATAAAATGATGTCTGATGTCAATATGTTTGGTCCTAGAATGCTGGATAGGATTCTTAACAATACAAAGAGCTGAAGCACTGTCCATCAGTAAAGGAGTCTTAGTCTCTGTAATGTCATAATCCAGTAATTGATTTTGAAGCCAGAGTACCTGAGATGTACAACTTGCAGCAGCAATGTACTCTGCTTCAGCAGTGGATGTAGCAACTGAAGTTTGTTTCTTACTCTGCCAAGAAGCTAAACAATTGCCTAGAAATTGGCATCCACCAGAGGTTGATTTTCTGGTTAATTTACACCCTGGATAGTCACTATCAGAGAAAGCAACTAATTTGCAAGAGTGCCCAGTGGAATACCAAAGTCCTAGAGATTGAGTTCCTTGCAAGTATCTAAAGATCCTTTTGACTGCAATCATATGGGATTATTTAGGGGCAGCCTGAAATCTAGCACAGACACAAGTTGCAAACATAATGTCTTGTCTAGTAGCTGTAAGGTACATCAAGGAACCAATCATACATCTGTAAAGAGTTTCATCAACTGCTTTACCTTTCTGATCAGCATCCAGTTGTGTGGTGCTGCACATGGGAGTAGAACAGGCTTACAATTTTGTAAATCAAACTTTTTCAACAAATCCTTTGTATATTTTGACTGATGAATCAAAGTTCCATCAGCCATTTGTTTGATTTGCAAACCCAGAAAGAACTGTAATCTCCCATGGCACTCATTTCAAATTTTTGTTGCATCAACTTAGTAAAGGCAACACATAATTGTGGATCAGAATATGCAAAAATAATATCATCTACATAAATTTGAACAAGGAGCTTATGCATGCCTACTTTCTTAATGAACAAAGTTTTATCTATGGAGCCTCTAGTGAAATTATTTTGAAGAAGAAAGTTAGATAGTCTATCATACAAGGCTCTGGGAGCTTGTTTTAACCCACAAAGAGCCTTATCAAGCTTATACACCCAATCTGGATGTTTATGATCTTCAAAACCTGGTGGTTGACACACATAAACTTCTTCTTTTATTTTACCATATATTTTGACATCCATTTGAAAAACTTTAAGATTATGGAAAGCAGCATAAGCTAAGAACAATCTGATTGCCTACAATCTGGCTACAGGGGCAAAGGTTTCATCATAATCAATACTTTCTTCTTGTGAAAACCCCTGTACAACCAGTCTGGCCTTGTTCTTGACAATTTGACCTTTTTCATCAGTTTTATTCCTAAAGACCCATTTACAACCAGTCTGGCCTTGTTCTTGACAATTTGACCTTTTTCATCAGTTTTATTCCTAAACACCCATTTAGTGCCTATTGCACACTTACCTTGGGGTAAAGGAACCAGTTCCCACACTTGCTGCTTTTGAAACTGAAGAAGCTCAAGTTGCATGGCTTCAACCCATCCATTGTCCCTTAATGCAATATGATAGTTCTTTGGCTCTTGCTGACTGATGAAGAGAGCATAAAAGCAGAAATTGGACAATTGACGTCTAGTTGAAACACCAGCATTGATGTCACCAATGATCTGAGACATGGGGTGATTCTTCAGTTCTTGGTACTCAATAATATCTGTGCAAGTGTTTGTAGGAGATTCAGCAGCAACAGATGTTGATTCAGACTCTTGAAACCTAGAATGAGATGGCAATTCAAATGAAGCAGAGGATTCAGATATTTCATCAGCATTTGTTCTGGATGGAACTGCTGAAGCTACAGGAACATCAAGTGTAGTAGACACAGGCAGGTGATCACTAAAACTTGCATTTATACCACCAGATGGATGACTAGTTGTAGGAGATGATGGATTCTTAGAATCTGCAACAGCTGGAGACTGATAAGGAACATATTGCAGTATGTCTAAATCAAATAACTCCACAGGGTTTTGTGGAATTTTGTCCTTTGGAGATTCATTAAACTTTACATGCAAGGTTTCTTCAATTATCTTTGTTCTGCAAAAAAACTCTGTATGCCTTAAAAGCAGATGAATACCCAACAAAGTACCCTGCATCCACCTTTGATTCAAACTTCTGAAGTGGATTCTTTGTGTTAAGAATATAACAAGGACACCCAAATGCTCTAAAAAAGGAAATCAGAGGGACCAAATGATGTAACAACTCATAAGAAGTCTTCATCAACCTCTGATTTACTAACACTCTATTTTGTACATAGCAAGTTGTGTTGACAGCTTCAGCCCAAAAGGTTAGTGGCAGATCAGAATCAGCCAACATTGTCCTTGCGGCTTCAATAAGGGTCCTGTTCTTTCTCTCCACTACTCCATTTTGTTCAGGAGTTCTTTGAATGCTATACTGCCTCTTGATTCCCTTTGATAAATATAATTCATCAAGAGTGTGGTTTCTAACTTATGTGCCATTATCACTCCTCACACACTTGACTAGAAGGGAGTACTGCTTTTCCACATACAACACAAAGTAGATGATGATTTGAACAGCCTCATCTTTTGAATGTAAGAAGAAAGTCCATACAAATCTGGAATAATCATCCACAATTACCAGACAGTATTTTTTCTTTGCCATGCTCATCACTCTTACTAGACCAAAAAGATCCATATGCAGTAATTGCAAGCAGGCAGTGGACTTTGGTTCTTCTATTGGAGGGAATGATACTTTTTGTTGTTTTCCTTTTAAACAAGCAAAACAGTTGTCATCACATTTGAACTCCTTTAATGGCAGACCTCTCACTAAACCATGATGAATAAGCTGGTTCATGTTTTTAAGATTCACATGACCAAGCCTTCTGTGCCATAGTTCAGATTCCTGTGGATAGGCCTTGGAGAACAGACATGGATGGCCTTTTAGATCAATTTTCTTTGATAAATCTAAGGCATATACTCTTCCAATCCTGTTGGCCTTCAGGAGAGTATATTCATCTAATATCTTGTTAATCATTCTCAGAACATTGGAAGATAGAATTCGACAGTTCTGGCTGGTGAAAAGTGCAACATGCCCTTTATCACACATTTGACTGACACTCAACAAGTTGTACTTGAGATTCTCCACATGATTAACATCATCAAATCTTATCTCACCAATTGACACAAATTCCTTTGCCGATGATGTAACCCTTAGCATCATTACCAAAAGATACAAATCCCTTCTTTCCTTGAGAGTAGTCATGAAGAAGAGAAATGCTCCCTGTCATATGCATAAATCCTCCACTGTCCACATACCAGATGCTTCTATGGCATGCTAAAGAACCCTGCATTTGTCACAAGAAATTGGTTAGCTTTTGAGACCCAAACCATTTTGGTTTTGGGTCTGTTCTCATCAATAGATTTTATACTAACTAATTTGTCATGATTAACAGCCTTTGAAGGTGGAGATGGTGCTGAAAAGGATTCCTTTGATTTTGGCTTAGTTTTCCTTTTTAGTGGTTTAATCACAGATACATCTAATTGGTTAACTCTCCCCAATAGATGTTGAACCATCATAACAAGTTGTGTCTGATTGGTTGTTAAAGCCTTCAGTTCAGCTGACATATCAGTACTTGTTTTTGATTCGTTCCTGTGACTCACCATATCCTCCTTTTTGAAAGACACAGACTTAGTCTGGTGTTTTGATATTCCATGAGGAATACTTTCAGCTGTTTTATGATAAACCCCTTCCTTCTTTTTAGATTTTTGGAAGAACTTTGGGTTATCAGATTGAGATGTTTGTGGTACAAACTTGGTTTTAAATTCATCTTTCATTTTATTAATTTTCTTTTTAATGATTTTATCTTTGTTGAATTTTGAACCCTTTTTATACCAACATTCATTAGTGAGATGATTGAATAGACCACATATTTCACATGGCTTCTTCTTCATCTTCTGTTGATCAACTGCTGAAGAAGATGAAACTACTGAACATGTGTTCTTCAGTACTTTCTTCCTCTCAGTACTTATGGTAAGTACTGAAAGATTTGTAACAACTGAGGATTTGTTCATCAGAAGTTTTCTATCAGTACTTTTGGATTTCCTGATAGACTTTTCAGCAATTATCAAACCATGTTTGTTTTCATTTGGTTTGAAATGCTCTTCAGGTGTTGTTACTTGCCCTTCAGTACTTTGAATACTTTGTGGGACAACACCTGAAATGCTCAGTTTTTCTTTGATCATGTGTTTATCAGCAGTGATACCATCAGCAGATTGATTAGCTGAGGTACTAATACTGACTTCATCCTATGATTTTGGATTATCACTTGAGGATGAGACACATGATGATGTGGTTTGGGAATTGCTTTCACCTTCAGATTTTACTTCTATCTTGGGAGTAAAATCTGTAGGAGGTACAGTGTGATTATACCCAATCCCAAACTTCACATTTGAAGTTGTTTGCTTGCTGAGAAGCATTTCAAACCCCTTGCAGGATGTTACCCAACGTTCACAATTTACTTGAGTAGCTGCAAGTGTTTCTTTGAGATTCTTATGATTCTCTAAAATGACCTCTACCTTTGCCTTTTCATCAGTGATTTGACATTTTAATTTGTAAATCTCATCATCTTTTTCTTTTAAGACAGACTCGAATTCAGCTTTTCTTTTGGAAATCACTTTCTCTAGGTCAAGATTTTTATTAAATAAAGCTACATTTTCTTCTCTAATTGAGACAAAAGCAACTATGCATGACTCAGAACACAACTTGGCCTTAGCCTCAGAAGATACCTGTGGTACCTGTGATGATGAAACATTTGAGCATGAACCATTAGTAGACTCTAGGGCCATAAGAGCAATATTTCCAAAAGGATTTTCACCACCATGTTGACCAGCACCAGAAAACAATTGTTCAGAATAACCAGAAATATCATCTGGTAAGCTACTCCAGTCAACAACCTCAGGTGTGAAAAAGCGTTGATGTGATTGAGATTGAGATTGTTGATTTGATTGAGATGGTTGAGGATCAGGTAGGGCATGTGGTTGTTGAGCTATGGGTACAGGAACCTGACTGGACTGAGGCATGTAAAAACATGGATAAGGATATGGCATTGCACCTTGAGGGACAAAAAATGCAGGAGATGTTTGAATTTGTGAATGATGATCAGAACTGGTAGAATGTTGCCCTTTGTTTTGTGAGCTATTGCTTGGAAAGGTCACAAAGGGGGCAGAAGAGTTAGATCCAGATGATCTACACTCTCTTGCAAAATGTCCAAGTCTATGGCACTTGTGACACCTCAACTTGCTCTTATCAAAACCAACTTTGGTTTTTCCAGAGAGACCAGGGAATTTTCTACCTGTCCTTTTGTAAAACTTTTGAGATCTGATATTGATTAATGCCATTTGGCTTAAAATATCCATCTCTTCCAGATCATCATCAGCAATTCCTTTCAAATCATCCATCAAAAAGCACAAATTATCAATACTACATCCTGAATTACTATCAACACCAAAAAAAGCATGATCTCCACTGTTTGAAGAGAAATCTATATGCTCATCATAGGAACTTTCTGATGCAGCATATTCTGACTCATGACCAACCAGAGCAGTATTCCCTAGTACGAAATCATCAGTGAGCTTCCCAGATGAAGCCAGTTTCGTTTTCTGTTCTATCTCTCTTTCAAATGTTAATAGTTTCCCATGAACTTGGTTAAGAGATAGATTGTCCAGATTTGCACTGGAGCGTAGGACAATAGTATATGTGTCCCATCTCTCAGGCAGGGATCTGAGGAATCTGTTGTTCATCTGACCGTTTGTATATTCATGTTGAACCATTTTTAGCTCAGATATCAAACAGGAAAATCCCTCAAACCGATGAGTCAGTGACTCACCCTTTCTATGAGAGAATGTCTCATATTGCTGGGCAAGGATATCTCTATTGTTTGCTAAGACCTCATCAGTTCCTCCAAATTGTTCTTTCAGAGCAACCCAGAGATCATGAGCAGTTTAATGATGCATAAGTCCAGAATAGATTTCATTAGGTAGTGCCATGGCCAGAATTCCATGGGCTTTAGCATCAATTTCAAACAGTTTCAGATCTTTATCTGAGTATTGCTCTTTCTTCTTCGGAACCATCTCATTGGTTTCCGGATTACTCACCATAGGCTTATATGGTCCATGAACCACTGATTTCCAACAACCTGAACTGTTAACAGACAGGTGATGGAGCATTCGGCGTTGCCATATGTTATACTCACTCCTAACAAGCATCGGAGGCTTTGTTGAAGAGCCAGTATTGTGAGGATCATTGATCGATGTAGTCATTTTAACCGATTCAAACAAGTTCAATGAAATTTTAACAAATCTAGCTCAAAAACTCAACAACTCAGTTTGAAACAATACTAATCTCAAATTAATTCAACGGAAGCAACATAAAATCAAACTCTATAACCAATTCTTGCAAATTTGCTAATTCGATCAAACTTAGATATCAAAAGAGCAGTTTCAATGATCAATTGTTAAATCGATCAATGATTAACAAGCTCTGATACCATTTGATAGGATCGGGATCAAGTTTGATCAATTAGATTAAGATTTGCAGCGGAATAAAACACGAATTAGATGAAATTTAAGCAAGAATAATATGGATATTCAATCAAACAGTGACGATTATAGAGAGACAGAGTTTTCTGCAAATAGAATATTTTCATTCACGCAAATGCTTCGGTTACAAAACAATTAGGTCAACATTCCTTTTATAAAGGAATGTGACGTCAGCTGATGTCACTTGATAGTGACATCTAACTGATTTATACAAACAACTGAAAGTAGACTAAACTACTGAAGATGTCCACAACAACTGAGGACACCTTCACAAAAAGCTAAGTACAAGCTACAATTACAACTACTGAAGTTATAACATCTGAAGTGTAAGAACTTCAGATGTTTTACATAAAATAAAACTACTGAAAAGTAAACCATCACAACTACTGAAAAGAACTACTTCAGCTGTTGTGACAACTTCTGAGAACTTGGTCTTCTGACTTTGTCTTCAACTGTTGTCTTCAGACTTTATCTTCAGACTTTGTCTTCAACTGTTGTCTTCAGACTTTATCTTCAGACTTTGTCTTCAGCTGTTGTAGACCACTTCAGTTGTTATGATGTCTGTGGGACTTAAAGGTTTTTCTGATCTGGCTCATTGGTTCTTTTGGTCCAACAACACTCAAATTGTCCCTTAACAAATCTGAAGTAGAGATGGGGACGATGACCAAAGCACCCATCATCACCCCAAAAAACTTCAGGTCATGGAGCAGACAATGGAAGGCTTCATCAGATATCAAGACAGCAAGATGTGGCAATCTATTGTTAATGGACCGTATAAGCCAAAGGTAGCTGGTGGAAACGGTGCCATGATTGAGAAAACTGTTGAAGATTATTCGAATGAGGACTGGAAGAAGCTGGACATTGATAGCAATGCTATGACTGTTCTCATGACTGTAATTCCCAACTCCATCATGGTGGGTTTTGAGCATTTCAAGTCAGCCAAAGAACTGTTTGATGCGCTTGCTCAAATGTATTCAAGCTCAAATGACTCCAAGAAGGACTCACTGAAGCAGCAGTTCGAGAACTTCACCTATGTTGTTAGAGAGACACTTAGCCAGCAATACTTCAGGTACATGGATCTCATTTCTTCCCTTCAGTCTGTGGGAATTGCTCATGAACTTAGAGGCTTGCATTACCCAATGAATGGACATTCTATTGTGTCTCTATCAAGAGAACAGAGAACCTGAATGACTCACCATGACTGAACTCTATGGCATCCTTGATGGATACAATTTGGAAATGGAGAGTAAGAGAGGTCATCAGACAAGCAGACCCTTGAGTCTTCCTGCTAGCAACGCTTTAATGGTTGCTGAAGGCTCAAGAACCTCCCAGCCTCAACAATACCTGACTTACACCCAGCAGCCGTCTTATTCTTCTGGGCCATACATCACATTTCTTGAGACTCCAAGGTCTCAACAAGCTCAGCAAAGCTCCTTTCAGGAAAGTTGTGCTTTTGTCTCAGGAAGTGGACACTCAAATTATTATCAATATTGCTTTGATGATCTAGAGTGCTTCAGCCCGGATGACGAGGAATATGTGGACATAGTCCAACAAATGGCTCTATTAACCTACAGAGCAAAGAAGTTCTTTAAGAGAACTGGAAGGCAATTTCCCCAGAACCCAATCAACTTAGGTTTGACAAAACTAAGGCCAAATGTTACAACTGTAACCAACTTGGTCATTTTACAAGGGAATGCAAGGCTCCCAAGTCTAATCCGGGAACCCCACAGGCCTCCACACATCCCTTTACACCAAAGCCCACCGGAAAGTCAACAGAAACAGCTACAATGGCTGAAGAAGTTGACTGGAGCTTCATGGTACAGGATGTGACTCCTGCTCAAGCACTCATGGCCGGAACAGATGAAAATAAGGTATTTGAACATCTCTGTACTCCTGCATGTATTGCTAAGGTTAAATTGTATCAGGACTACAATATGGAGATTAAGTCTGGTATTGAGTCTTTAAATATTTTAAAATCTGATTTTAAAAGGACTGAATCTGACTATCAAAGAAAAATTGAGGAGTTAGAGAAAACTGTGTCCCTATTAAAACACCAACACACAAACTATAAGACTCAAATAAAGGATTTAATATCCAAATTGACTGAGGCTCAAGCCCAGCTTGTCATAGCTGAGGCTCAAGCCAGGAAGTATGCTATTACCGAGCAAAACTGCCAAGCCATTCTTGCATCATCCTCTCACTCAAAACTTTGTTACCAAAACAAAGGTGTGTTTGGAACCAATGAAATTGCTCCACCACACTCCTATGAGTCTATAAGACAACCAAGGTGTGGTACTAAAGAGCAAGAGGTTCCATCTGCTGACCCACCTTCTTATGAGTCAAAGAATGATGCAACCATGGAGACCATCACAGGGAAGAATCAGGTAATCATACCCTCTCCTACCAATGGTGATCAAACCCTGACCACCAAAGCCAGAAGAAGCAGAGCTAAGGCAGCCGGAAAAACTGCCAAGAAAGTGGCTGAGTCCAAGTTGAAGATAGACGTAAAGCAAAAGGGTGTATTCATCTCAGCTGGATTTCAGGTGCTTGGAAACTCTGATTCAGGAAAAGGGTGTAGTACCAGCACTCCTGTCCTACCAAAGGATCACAAGTTAAATGGAAAGGTTGCTGATGAAGAGAAAAAGAACAAGAAACAACAATCCTCAAATTCCCAAAAGATTAACATTATGTGCATAATGTGTGGTCTGTAAAGCCATATAGCCAAAGATTGTTACTACAATCCTGCTAGCACACATTATGCAAACAATGTTAAAAATGAAAAAGTCAGGGAAGGTTTCTCATTTGGACCATATCAAATGGTTCAAGTGATGAAAAAGGGAAAGCTTGTTTCCGAAGCAAGGCTGCTTTCGGAAGAAGGTCCTTCTTCCGAAAGAAAAAAGGCTTCGGAAGCTAAAGCTGTCAAGACACAAAAGAATAAAAGAGTCCCCTTGAGACCATCCCAGATAAAGACTGCTTCGTAAGAAAAGGTGGTGAAGGCTTCTTCCGAAAAGAAAGAAGCTTCGGAAGAATGCCAAGCTACAAAAGCTTCAACAAGCTCATCCTCCATGATCAACCAAGGGATGGAATGGAAGATCAAGGAAGATGCTATAGCCCAAACCTCTTCTTCAAAGACATCCATTGAACCCCCATGCATAAATTTTGGTTCAATTATGTCACTATCATTGGAAGAACCCAAGACCAACAAGGCTTGGGTATCCAATCAAAACTAATCATCTCATCTTATGTGCAGGGACATCCATATGACAAGAATAACAATGTTTGGATTGTGGATAGTGGATGCTACAGGCACATGACAGGGAACAGATCTCTCCTTCAACAATTTCAACATTATGATGGAGGTCCTGTCCAGTTTGGAGGTGAGGCCAGAGGATATATTTCTGGCAGAGGAAGTATATCCAACGGAAAATTAAGGGTTGACAAAGTTAACTTTGTCAAATAGCTTGAACACAACCTGTTAAGTGTTTCTCAGTTCTGTGATCAAAAGCATCAAATGCTCTTCACAGAACATGAGTGCATAATCCTCAAACCCAGGATGACAATTCCTCAGGAATTGGTGCTTCTTAGATCTCCCAGGAAAGGGGATATGTACAAGCTGGATATGAACAATGCTTCCCCAATGGGAGAAGTATCATGCTTTCTTTCCAAAGCTGATGGTGATGAGTCAACACTATGGCATAAAAGAATGTGTCATGTAAATTTTAAGACAATGAATAAATTGGCTAAAAATAACTTGGTACATGGTTTGCCTAAAAAGGAATTTTTCTGCAGAGATAACTGTGTTGCATGCCTGAAAGGGAAGCAACACAGGGCATCTCATAAATCCAAAGGTGTTAACTCCATCACCACTCCATTACACTTATTGCACATGGATCTATTTGGTCCCACAAATATAATGAGCATTGGAATGAAATCATATTGCCTTGTGATTGTTGAAGGTTTTACTAGATTTACATGGGTATTCTTTTTAAGAACCAAAGATGAAACTGCTGAAACTTTGAAATCTTTTATTCTTAAAATAGAAAATCAAATTGATCACAAGGTTAAAATAATTAAAAGTGATCAAGGGATTGAGTTTAAGAACCACGTTCTTGACTCATTCTGTAACTCAAAAGGGATTGCCAGACAATATAGTGCTCCTAAAACTCCTCAACAAAATGGTGTTGCTGAGAGGAGGAATAGGACACTTATTGAGGCTGCTCGGACTATGTTAGCAGATTCAAAGCTACCTATAACATTCTGGGCAGAGGCAGTCAGCATTGCATGCTATGTGCAGAACAGGGTCCTTGTAGTAAAGCCACATGGAAAAATTCCTTATGAGCTATGGAACAAGAGGCCACCGTTCATTGGCTTTCTAGGGTCCTTTGGCAGTAGGTGTACCATACTTAACACAAAAGACAATTTGGCAAAATTTGCTGAAAAGTCGGATGATGCATCTTTGTTGGATATTCCTCTAACTCTAAAGCTTATAGAGTTTATAACATTAAAAATCAACAATTTGAGGAATCCTTCAACATTGTAGTTAATGAGCACACTCCTTGTGTTAGGGGAAATGGTCCTGATAATATATTTGATTTAGAATTGTTTCCAAACTATTCTAAACCATCTTGTGAGAATGTTTCAGCTGGATCAGGTGCTCAAAGTGACTTTGATGATGATCAACTGTTTGAGCTTCCCAGACCTATTCCAAGTTCTCCAAGAGCTGCAGCAAATCAAGTTCCCACTATTGGCAGATCTGATAGTATAACTATCTCAAGATATAGTGGAGCTTCAAAAAGCGGTTCACCTGTTGACTCTCAAATCTCTTCAGGTGACCCTGCACAACACCAAGCTGATGAAAGCAACATCTTGAAGGAACAGGCAACTGTTGATGCTGCTTAACAGCAAACAAATAATGATGTTTCACTTTCATTTAATTAGTCCTCATTGAATGAGTTTGAAACAGCAGCTGGACCAAGTGTTCAAGCTCTTGAGCAAAATATGTTCAATTTGGATTTATCTTTGCAATTTTAGGTGATTCCTAGACTTTGGATTTTACAACACTCATCCAGCTGAGAACATCATAGGGGAAGTCTCTTAAGGCGTGAGAACAAGAGGACAAACTCACAATGGGAATGTTTGCTTGTACTCATGCTTTTTATCCCAAATGGAACCCAAGAAGGTGGAAGATGCCTTGAAAGATAGTAGCTGGGTTGAATCAATGCAAGAGGAGCTGCTTCAATTCAAAAGAGAATAGTCCTGAGCAAAATATGTCCAATTTGGATTTATCTTTGCAACCGGAGGTGATTCCTAGACTTAGGATTCACAACACTCATCCAGCTGAGAACATCATAGGGGAAGTCTCTGAAGGCGTGAGAACAAGAGGACAAACTCACAATGGGAATGTGTGCTTGTACTCATGCTTTTTATCCCAAATGGAACCCAAGAAGGTGGAAGATGCCTTGAAAGATAGTAGTTGGGTTGAATCAATGCAAGAGGAGCTGCTTCAAGTCAAAAGACAAAAGGTTTGGAACCTATGTCCATTACCATCTGGTCAAGTACCAATAGGCACTGAATGGGTTTTCAGAAACAAGAGAGATAATAGAGGCTTGATTATCAAGAACAAGGCAAGACTGGTGGTTCAAGGATACACTCAAGAGGAGGCAATCGATTATACCGATGTCTTTGCACCTGTTGCAAGACTTGAGGTAGTTAGGATCTTCCTTGCTTATGCTGCATCCAAGAATTTCACTGTCTACCAGCTTGATGTCAAGTGTGCCTTTCTATATGGGGATATAGATAAGGAAGTCTATGTATGCCAACCTCCGGGATTTGAAGATCCACAGCATCCCAACTATGTGTGCAAATTGGATAAAGCTCTATATGGGCTGCACCAAGCACCTAGGCTGTGGTATGAGACATTGTCTCAGTTTCTCCTGAAGAATGATTACACTAGAGGTACCATTGATAAGACTCTTTTCATAAGGAAGTCTGGGAAAGACATCTTGCTCGTTCAAGTCTATGTTGATGACATCATATTTGGTTCCTCAAATGACTAAATGTGTAAAGACTTTGAGAGCATTATGAAGAAGAAGTTAGAGATGAGTTCCATGGGAAAAATGGACTTTTTCCTTGGAATTTAGGTGAAGCAAATGAAGGAAGGGTTTTTCATCAGTCAATCTAAGTATGTCAATGACATCTTAGAAAGATTTGATATGAAAGATTGTAAGGCAGCAAAAACACCTATACCCAGAAACCACAATCTCTGCCCTGACTCTGAGGAAAAGGATACTAATCAACATCAGTATAGAGCAATTATTGGTTCTCTGATGTATCTCACAGCAAGTAGACCCGATATCATGTTTTCAACTTGTATTTGCGCAAGATATATGGCTGCTCCAAAGGTGTCTTACCTAGTTGCTGCGAAGAGAATCCTTAGATACCTTAAAGGAGCACCTAAACTAGGTCTCTGGTATCCAAGAAATAGTGATTTCAATCTCTATGGTTACTCTGACAATGATTATGGTGGCTGCAATATCAACAAGAAATCAACATCTAGTGGATGTCAATTTCTTGGTGGAAGGATCATCTCATGGCAATGCAAGAAGCAATCCTGTGTCTCTATATCAACTGCTGAAGCTGAATGTATTGCTGCTGCTAGTTGTTGTGCTCAGCTACTGTGGATTCAAAACCAGAGGATAGACTACGGATTCAACTTCATGAGCACTCCTATCCACATTGACAACAACAGTGCTATCTCCATTACTGAAAATCCAGTGAAGCACTCCAAAACTAAACACATCGATATCAGGTATCATTTCATTTGAGATATTCATGAGAAAAATCTTATCAAGCTAATCAAAGTTGATTCAAATGAACAATATGCTGACTTGTTCACCAAAGCCTTTGATGAACAAAGATTCAAATATCTCATTACAGCTATTGGGATGATAAACCTTGATTAGTCTATCACATTTGAAAAAAAAATTAATATGTAAAGTTTTATGTCAAAATAATCTAAGCCCTGTTACAAAAGGTCTTTCTCTAAAAAATTTATCTAAGTATGAATTCTTCCGAAGAGGAATTAACCCTCGAAAGATATTTTCCATATCTTCCGAAGCAAATTCCTCCCAGGATAATTTTCTTCTCAGAAGAATTGTTAAGACTCGGAAGAAGCGATTGATTTCATATCAGATCTACTTCCAAAGCTTGTAACATTCTCCATTCGGAAAGCAACATATACTCTCGGAAGTAAAAACTTTACCTTCGGAAGTAAATTTGCCTTCGGAAGAATATTACTTTCGGAAATACTTTATACTCAGACGAAAGATTTTACTTTGTAACGGAAATCTTCTGTGCCCCACTCTGTATAAAGTAAAGATTTTGTTAATGATGTCGGATTATTTAAATGGCCTAACCTTACCGCCCATGTCACATCATTCACTGAAACCTCCCATCATCTTATCCAAACCTCCTTTAAACCGCCATTCCACCCGTTTAAATACCTCAAGCTAATCACTTTCATCCTTTTTACCAAAATTACTGCCCTAAAAGCTTTCTTCATCTTCAATTTACCCAATTCCAAACTATCTTCTTGCAACTTTCTTCAATGGCACTTAACCCTCAGCACAACCAAGTCGCACTCCTTGACTCTTCAAGGGATGCCGACTTCTCAGATATCATCTCCTTTCTAACCCAATCTTCTTACTACACTACCCTGATTGTTAACCCCACGGTTTACTCAAATCATATGTCTGAATTTTGGGAAAACGGTCAGATTGAAACCCTAAATAGGGTTCGTGTCATAAGATCGAGCATCTGTGGCCAGGAGTTGGTCATTTCTGAACAAATCATCAGGGAGCATCTAGAGCTTCATGATGAGGGCGCTCCTACAGAATTCCCCAAAGCAGATTTGGACAACACTTATATCCAAATGGGATATGGTGGAGATGTTAGCAGGTCAACCGTCTACAAATTCAACTTCTCTTACAACTGGAAGTTCCTGCTGTATGTAGTTCTTCACTGCTTGTCCAACAAATCTGGGGGATGGGATCAAATCCCATATGAACTTGGGTGCCTAGTTCATGGTTTGGTGAGAAGCCTCCACTTCAACTACTCAAGATTTATGCTGACCAATCTCATGGGAAACCTTCAACGGGACACATTCTTTATGTATCCCAGGTTTCTCCAGCACATAATCAACTGTGAGCTGGACCAGAGCAAGCTTGTCTGCGTAGCTGCTCTGATTGTTACTCAAATGAGGCCGACCAGCTTAAAAACTTTGAAGAGAGTGTCCACCAACTTCACCGGAAGAGATACTGCACTTCTTCCAGGTATGATTGAGCCAATGGCTCCTTGTGACATCCCTGTTAACCCCACAGGTGATGAACCCACACCAGCAACTACCCTCACTTTGCCAAATCTACCTTCTCTACCCATTACCTTCACTTATCAAAGACGGTCCAAACGAACCCTTGTTCAATCTTCTCTGATTGAACAAGCTCCTCATGTTCTACCCAAAAAGGCTAGAGTGGAACAATGGGCTCCCACTCAGCTTGAGGTCCAACCATCCTTCACAATTAACCTCAATATGGGTCTTGAGTCTCCTCAGTCTCAGACCCATGAGCCCGAAACCCATGCTGAAAACCCTCAGGGAGAGTCTTTATACTCCCCTGAGTAGCCAAAAAGGAACAGCCCCATCATAGGCTCAATGCCTATAGACATTGATTAATGTCCCGGGTCACTAGGTTTTACTTCAATATCTTTTACTGACCTAGTAATCGCAGTTGATGAAGAGATTATGTCTCTTCAGAGCAATGAAGTTGATCCACAACACCCTCTCAAAGATCAACAGAGCCTAGAGAGATCTCTCTCTCTTATCTCTAGCCCCCATTAGCGAACCTTTATTGAGGTGAGTCCCACTGATGTGGAGGGGACTCATGTAGATTCAGCTGCCACTACTGAAGGAGCCTCAAGGGATCCTCAAACGGTGGTAACATTACTGAGACTGAATCTATGGCAACCATGCCCTTTGATAACTTTGAAAGAGACATCATTGAGCAAGGGAAACCAGGGTGCCAAGAAACCACATCTGGTGGTGAGGATGAACATACAAAATATGTTACCTCATCTCCCTGTGATTCTTCAAAAGAAGATGAGGGAAGACTGAAACTCACCATTAAAGACCTACTTTCTAAAGACTCAAATCTTGAATCTAAGGTTAAGACTTTAGAGGATAGGTTTGCCACTCAGCAACTTAAGATTGAATATCTCAAGGCAAAACTAGCTGAGAAACAGATTGAGAGGTCTGTTAGGCACGTACCAATTCAGGTCTCTTTGACCTCTTCCTCTAGCTCGTCAAGCTCTCAGGATGATGCTACCAAAAAGGGGGAGAGTGTTCAGGGACAAAGCCAAAGACAAGAGGAGCCACAAAGTCAAGCTCTCACTTCCCTAAGCTCAAAATATCCTATGCAACAAGCTTCAGTTTTTCCTGAGCCTCCTCCAGTTGTAATTCAAATGGATCAAAGGATGCTCCAAGATCTCAATAGGTTCTTCAACAAGTTCATATTGGAATCTCTTATTGAACAGCCAAGTCGTGATCTGTCTGTGATCTACTTCGGAGCTCAAGAGCTTCAGAGGTTAAATGCACCTTCTACCACTATTGAGGAAGTTGGTCAACCTAATGTTCAAGTGGAACCTGAGATTAACTTTGAAGGGGAAACAAGGACTGATGGCCCAACAACTGAGACAGTTGGGACAGATAGTGCATTCTCACAGACTTCCGAAGAACAATTCAAAGCCTCGGAAGAACAATTTCAATCTTCCGAAGCTGAGATTGCAGCTGCGGAAGGACTATTCTCCTTATCCGATGATCGAATAGTCACGATTGCAATTCTAGAACTTGCATCTGAGGTTAATAGGGAGGATTTTCTCACCCAACCCCTAGCTCAAACATCACCATTAACTCCATCTTCCATCTCTACTACTCAACCTGAACCTTCCATCCAAGAACACCCAAACTCTAGCACTTCCGAAGACATCAAAGGAAAGAGGAAGATGACTAAGCTTCAGGAGGAAGAAAGGTTAGAAAAAATCAACAGAAAAGGTAGGCTTCCAACTGGAAAACTGCTAGCTGCCAGTAGCAAAGCAGCTGCAACCAACCAAGAGGCAGTCAACAATAGAAGAAGAGTAGAGATTATTGATAGACTTGTCAGTCTAGGAGCTGCAAGTGAAGATGTACTCCTACTACCACTAGAGGAGTTAGTTGAGCTGGAAAAGGAAACTTTTCTGCAAAAACAGCAAAGAGAAGAGGCAGCAAGGTTAGCCTTAGAAGAAGAAAGGGAGAGGAAAAAAAGGAGAAGCTGATCAGCAGCTCAGGAGGGAAAGGATAACTTTCCTAACCTGCAGAGGTTTCTCTCTAGAAGAATTATCTCCACACAACAATGATATGATCTTATGGCTCTTCAACAAAGAGCAAGATCAAATGGAGAATGAGAGAAAGAAAGCTGCCAGGGAAAAGCTGATGCTGAAGAAGAAGAAGGAAGAGGAAGCAGAACTATCTGCTGCCAAGAAGATAGGTAAGAAGGCCTGGATGAAGAGCTATCTTAGGGCTCATGGCTTCTCTGGCAGGCAGGTGGGTCCAATGTCTGAAAAGACCCTCCAGCGACATGTTAGTGACATAAAGGCTGACATTCGCTCGGGGAAGAGGAAGGAGATGTACATAAGGGGACAGGGGATGATCTTCAAATCAACTACACAACCCTAACTTCAAACCCAACCACAACCTGAACCAATTCCCTTTCCATTCCCCATCAAAACTGAACCAACCACTGAACCTTACACCCCTGAACCTACACCATCACCCCTACCAACCTCTTCACCTCAACCACCTAAACTACCCATCCTCCAACCCAAAACACTAGCCAGAACCCAAACACCTGAACCTACCCAACAACCCTTCAAACCATCCCCTTAGCCTTCTAAACATCTCTCCTTAGAGGAGTTCAAGGCAATCAAGACAAAGCTCATAAATTGCACAACCCTGAGCAACATCTCCTATGAGGAGGATTCAGTCAATTTGACTTATGTTGATGGATCCTCATGTTCCCTCACTAGAGATCAATTTCTTGATCTGCCCAGTGGAACATTGGACCAAGCTGCAAATCTCCTTGGCCTCAATTCAGACACATTGAATGAGAAAGAAAAGAAGTTAAGGAGAAGGCTGGTGACTCTGCTGGATACCAAGAAAGGCGACCGGGTGCCAAGACAACCTCTTGCACCTAGGAAGAAGATCATCCAGTGGAGGTTCGAAGACTCTTCTCACAACTTTGTTGTTGAAAGAGAGAATGGAGAGCTCAACAGGCTAAGTGCCTCATCTTTGCTACACTTAAGTAGATTTGATATTATTGAGTTAGCAGAGAAGCCATTCTCCAACCCTTCAAACTTAGATGTAGCTGCTCATATCAGAAATCATCTAGGCAGTCTTCATATGGCCGAGCTAACCGCTAGGATCAAGGTTGAAGAAGAGTTGAAACTAAGAGAGGAGGAGAAAAGGAAGGGATCAACAACCAAAAGCAAAGCCTTTCTACAAATGGTTGAAGGTCCTGAAGTTGAATCCATAGTTAGATGGGAGTATGACTATAACTACCGTCAACTAACTCTTTTCAGGGGACGCAACAGAGGGTACATGTCATTCAGAGTGATAGACTGGATCTCCTATAAACCTAATGACTTGTACAAGCTTCTCAGCACCACTTCAGGGAAGAACAAAGAAACAGACAAATATCTTCTGTCCCTGGTGTTGAAAGCTTTGAGAAGCAGAAACAAGTGAGGTTTTGGTAGCATCAGCCTAGGGGGAGTTTGTTGGATCTAGAAAGGCTGGTGCAACCAAAACCAAATCACTTAGACTATTTGGGTACAACTAATAAGGACTTCCGAAGCTAAGTATGGAACTTCCGAAGGAAAAAGGAGCTCTTTCGAAGACAAAGTGTAAATCTAACTTCCGAAGGAAAACTCCAACTTTCAAAGACAAAGAACTTACTTCCGAAGATCAAGACTTAGAATATAGATCAGAAGTCAACTTCCGAAGTATAGAAGTCCTCAAGCCTCGGAAGTATAGAAGCCTCTTCTGAAGTATAAGTGGCTTCGGAAGAACTTGTTCTTCCGAAGCCACCTTTCCTTCGGAAGACACTACTATTATCCAGTGGACATAAGTATGGTCTCCCTGACACTCCGCTGCAGACCTCTGAGATACTGCATGACGTTTTCTCTAAAGCCATGTAGTTGACCATATTTTATTCCACTGTTTACCTTTATAAGTTAGTACAGTTGCCATCTTTAGTTGGTGACAAAAGGTAAGTCATGGACATGTCATGACTACCATATCTTAGATAATACTTTATCTAAGATACCTTAAATTTAACATTGTAGTTTATGCTTTAGTCTTAGGTTTCCAGCTGGTATCAAAGTATATCCGGCTGTAGGATCTAGTATATATAGTTTCTCATTGTAACTCATGTAATATGCTTGTAAGAGTCTTGTAATACTTTGAGTTGAGAAGTAATATATACAAATGCCTTGAAAATTATTTCTGCGTGTTCTTTGCTACTTATTATATTATTATCAACTCTTATAAAAGACTCTACTTCATCTGATTTGAGCGTTCTATAAGCGGTTTGAGAGAAATCCAAGTGTTTAAGTGACAAACCCGATCCTGCAAAGTTATTACGTATTCATCTTTACTCAAAGTATCTGTGTTGTGATAGTAAGCAACTAACTTAGATTCCGCATTTGTTAGTTACCGATCTTAGAAGAAGTTCTTATTTGTTTAAACCGACCCGATCCAAAAAGTGGTATTAGAGCTTTTGGCTCTTAATTTGCTTGAAATCATTTTTCAACAAATCACATGTTTCTTCTTTTGATCACACTATCAAACACCACCTTTCCTCATGTCTTCCTACCCTTTCAATATGACTGTTGTAGCCATTTTTAGTAAACAAGATTTGGAGAATGGGACTCAGGCCAAACCTCCCATGTTTACTCCAAATGACTATGATACTTGGAAAATCCGAATGGAGGATTTCATAATAAATCAAGATATAACATTACGGTTCTCCATACTGAGTGGACCATATATCCCCATGACTCAAGCTATTGGTGAAGGTGTAGCAATAATTCCCAAAGATCCTACAAAGTATTCAGATGAAGATCTAAAGAAAATGGATGTGGATTCAAAGTTTTGTGGCTGATCAGAATGAGTATACCCAATAATATCATGCATGGCTTCAAGAAATTCATAACTACTCAAAAGTCGTAGGAAATTTTGAAAGCTAGATTTGAAGGAACGGGAGACATGAAGGAAAACAAAGATATGTCTTGAAATAGAAGTTCGAAAATTTTGGTTTCATAAGGGGAGAACCCATGACTGCTACATATCTTAGATACATTGAACTTCTAGACTCTCTAAATGAAGCAGGAGTGAAGATGTAAGATCCTTACCAAAAACATGGACAGTATACACTATGTCCATCAAAAGAATTGAGAATCTGAAGACAATGAGTCTTGAGGAGTTATATGGCATCCTTAGTGCTTATAAAATGGAGATTGATGCAGATGAAAAATTCCTGGGTAAATATTCAAACTCCTCAAAGTCATTAGCTCTCATGGCCCCTATACATAAGCCGGTTCATTATCACTCCCACTCCCAAATATATTAAACTCACATGGTGAATCATCAAGTACCTATGATCACTTATCTTGAATCTCCAACTGCTGAATCTCAGTTATCACCGTCAATCAGCAGATGAAACCAGCCAGCCTTACCATCCTTTTTAACAATCCTATCCCCAAACTCTACTTTTATGAGTGACCAAGCCAACTTCTTTCAACTCTCTAAAGAAGATCTAGAGTGCATTCATCCAGATTACCTTGAACAAAAGAATATCAACTACCAGATAGCAATGATATCATTCATGGCCAAGCAGTTTCAACAGAGAACTGGAAAGAAAATTTGTGAAGCAGAGAAGATCAGGATTTTGGGTTTAACAAAAGCAAGGTGAAGTGTTTCAACTACAACCAACTGGGACACTTTGCCAATAAATGAAAAACACCAAAGTCTAACCCATCTCCTCCAAGCTCATCAAACCATCAATAACACTCAACTGATCAAGGTTCTTCATCATCATACAGTTAAAGGAATACAACAGCAGTTGCTTCAAAAGAAGAGATTATTGACTTGAGCTTCCAAGTTGAAGATGTCACACCCATAAAGAATGCATTGATGGCTGGAAGCTCAACCTCCTTACCTTAGGTAACATCTAAACCTTGTTGTACCACTGAATGTATAGCTAAGGTTAACTTGTACAGAAATCACAATTTGGATCTAACGAAAGATGCAGAATCAATCAATCTTCTTAAAAATTACTTTAAGAAAACTGACCAAGCTCAAAAAGATAAAATAATGGAGCTTGAAAAGATTCTTTCTCAACTTAAACATGAACAAACCAACTTTGAGACCCAAATTGATGATCTCTTGAGCAGATTAAAATCAGCATATGGTGATTTAGCCAATGCTAAAACCTATGTTGATAAATATAATGTTCGAACTAAAAAGTTTGAAAAATTACTTAAATTTACTAAAAACACCCAAAGTGGTATCAAACCAAGACAGTTTTAGGGTATAATTTGTGGAAAGTCCAACGACATACACTCCAACATATACCCATAAATGCAACCTTGAGGTAAAGAAGCAAGTATCTACCGAACCCATCTATACAAAGACATCTAAAAGGACTGAGATAGTAGAGAAGGAGAAGAAAGATGGAAGAGTTGGGGATGTAGATGAAGAGGAGGAGAAGAAAGGAAAGGAGAAGGAGGAGAAAAGGAGGAGAAGGATAAAAGGAATGAAGATCTAAAGGCAAAATTAAAGCAGGATGTGATTAAGAAGATAAAATTTGTAAAAGAAAAGTCATTTTCTGTATCACATCAGCTATCTATCGAGTTAGACTCTTTAACCAAAACAAAGCTTAAATCAAAGCACAACTCCAACAAGAAGAACCACACCAGAAGTTGTTATGCTGGAACCTCAAACTCTATAGAAATGAGACCCCAACCGTACATTCAAAAGTCCATTTCTAAAGTAGTTAGAATTCACAACAAGAGGTTTCCAAAGAAGAAGATAAACTTGTCCGCTCATGCTAATTAAAAGAAAAACAAGAAGATGAGTGGAACCAAGGGAAGGAAGACTATGAAGATGAAGAAAGAGCTACAAGAAATCAGGCGGATGATGAAGCTATCAAAGCAAAAGATAAAGATCACATGCCTAATGTGTGAGGAAGACAGTCACTTTACAAAAGATTGTCAATAAAATCCCATAGCCCACTCCTTCAAACATTCCAAACACTCAAAGAAGTCTACAACCGCTAAACTACCATCAAAAGAACATATTCAGCAAAAAAATCACATAAGTGCCAAAATCAAGAAAAATTTGACACCCGTGAATGAGCTGTCGAATAAGTCAGCAGTTGCAGATAAAAAGAGAAGGAAGATGTTGGAGAACCCTTCACCATCTCCAAAAGCTTAAAAGGGTCACAACAAAAAGAAAGATGTCAAATAATCAGGCAAAGGAAAACAAGAAACCTGGAAACCAAAGACATCAGCCCAATCCTTAGTTAACCCAAAACCAGCTTTCACCCCCTCAGTAGTTACCATTGATATAAAGCTGCTAAAAACTAGAAGACCCAAGACTAAACAATATTGGGTCCCCATTCATCACTAACCAAGTTGTTTATATGAAGGATTATCCATATGCCAAAACTAACTTGTGGATTGTGGATACTGGATGCTCCCGGCACATGACAGGTGACAGATAATGTCTGTTAAATCTTGAACCATATGACGGTGGCTTGGTTGCCTTTGGAAGTGATACAAAAGGAGGATACATTACTGACAGGGGCACAGTCAGCAATGGCAAGGTAAGTTTTGATAAGTTGAACTATGTGAAAAAGTTAAATTATAATCTACTGAGTGTGTATCAGTTGTGTGACCAAAAGCATAACACTCTTTTCATAGAGCATGAATGTATCATCTTATCCACTGGTTTTGAAATTCCTAATGATAAAATACTTCTAAGAGCTCCAGGGAAATATAATATATGCATGCTTAACATGCAAAATGCATCACTTCAGGAAATGTATCTTATTTCATTTTCAAAGCTTGCTTGAATGAATCCTCTTTTTGGAACAAAATATTAGCACATGTAAATCTCAAAAATATGAATAAGCTAGTTGGAATATGTTAGTCACTATACTACCAAACAAGGAGTTTGCATGTGCTAACCACTATGTTGCTTGTCAAAAGAGAAAACAACATAAATCTTCTCATAAGTCCAAAAAAAATTTAGTCACAACTCCTTTACACCTTTTTCACATGGACTTATTTGGACCAATAGGTGTAAAGAGTTTAGATAGAAAATCATATTGCTTGGTAATAATAGATGATTTTACAAGATTCATTTGGGTTTAATTTTTAGAAACTAAAGAGGAAAATGCTGAGATTTTAAATTCATTTATTGTAAAAGTTGAGAACCAAAATGATAAAAAGGTTAAAACAATTAGATGTGACTAGGGAACTGAATTCAAAAACCACACCCTTATTTTCTATGAATTCAAAGGTATTGCTAGGAAATACAGTGCTCCTAGAACTCCTCAGCAAAATGGAGTTGCTGAGAGGAAGAATAAGACACTTATTGAAGCTACAAGGACCATGTTGTCTGACTCCAAACATCCTATAACATTCTGGGTTGAAGCAATCAACACTGCATGCTATGTTCAGAATAGAGTGTTAATAGTCAAGACACATGGAAAAACCTCTTGTGAATTATGGCATAAGAAAAGACTATTCATAGGGTTCCTCAGACTAAAGATCATTTATCTAAACTTGCTGAGAAACCAATATATGGATTCTTTGTTGGATACTCATCACAAGCTAAGGCTTACAAAGTATATAACTAAGTTGACCATACTATTAAGGAATCTAAAAATGTCATATTAAATGAAAATTTCTTAAATAGTGTTTGAAACACTCCTAGTTGGATCCTTGATCTAAATGGATTCACAAATGCATTTAATCATTTGATTGAGAATGTTTCAGTAGGCTCATTTAATAGGTCAATAGATATACAAGCCCCCAATACTGAAGATCACAGGGTAGACCAACCATAAAAACCAAGTCACATCAAGTCATCTGCTGACACAGTCCAACCACATTCAGCAGAGGTAGATGCAATTACCACAACCAGTGTGGGTCATCCATCACATGCTCATTAAGACTCCTCAGATGAAGAGTCTCATGATCATTGTGGTATGATGCGTTCATGTTTTGTATGTGTTTTAAGTGTTTAAATGTATGCTTTTAACGTAATTTCCTATCGAGCATAATCACTTTGTGTTATGTTTAAATTTTAGGCTTGGAAAGCTTAAATAATGTATTCAAGGGTTTCACAAAGACTGGACCATAAATGGATGAAAAGAGATGAAGAAAATGAAGAAATTGGTGCAGAATGAGCATACGACGTAACTTATGTCCTAATGGAAGTAAGCTACGTCCTTTCTAAAAATGACAATTTTTGGGACGTAAGACACAGGCTAACCACGTCTATCATGGGGGAGGACAAAATTTATGTCCCTAAGGACGTAACTTACGTTGTATAGTCAGATTTGACGTAATTCTTTGGATTTTGACCATATTTAAGGAGGGTATTAAATTCTAAAAACCCTAATTCGTATTGGGAGCAAAGAGGCATGAACTTTGGCCATTCTTGAGGATTCTTCAACTTCTCCAACTCATTCCGATCCATCAAAACATGTTCCAATCCGATTTTGTTGCCGAATTCACGAAGATGCAAGGCTAAACTTCTCGTGATCTACCTCGGGTAATAGGTTTCGTGTTATTAGGTTTCTGTTCATGTTCAATCTGT
The DNA here is from genome assembly GCA_025215565.1 of Flaveria ramosissima. Classification (NCBI taxonomy): domain Eukaryota; kingdom Viridiplantae; phylum Streptophyta; class Magnoliopsida; order Asterales; family Asteraceae; genus Flaveria; species Flaveria ramosissima. Next base: position 9,280,251 of record CM046038.1, on the reverse strand, counting down.
GTTAGGATTAAAATTTAGAACCTGTTAAGTTCTTTATTGAGTTTAATTTATGTTTTGATTGTTTAAACAATTGTTTTAGTAAATCTTGATTTGAATGTCATATAATTTTGCGTGAGTTGTGTGATTGCAAATTTGGTTGTTAATTTAATTGGTATGGTGTACTAAGACCCATTAAGTCTTGGTTATCTCTATCACCTAATCATTACACGTATAGAATCCCCATTAAAGATTTTTCACTAAGTTGAACTAAGCAATTACCGAAAAAACAAACCTAAATCCAGGGGTGGATTACTCTTTTTCATAATCGTCTTCTAATCAATTTTATTTACTTGCAAATTTTTTTCTTAGTTAATTTGATAATCATTCCAAAATTCACTTTTCATAGCCAAGAGGCAATAGTTTAGTGTAATTTTATACATTTTCTTACAAATCAAAGTACGACACACTGACTACTAATTCATGAGGATCGACAACCCTACTTACCCTTACTAGTTTTAGGTGAATGGGAACACACATTTTACATCTTATATGATTGGTACTTTGACATAGATCAAATTTTGATGTTGTTGCCGGGGAATTGGTGCGCATGGTGTTCTGTTATTTGATTTGTTCTTTTTTCTTTTGTTTAATTGTTCTTGATTTAAGTGTTTTATTTCTTTGTTATGGTGGGTGTGTTCTAAGTGTGCAGGTGACAAGATTGCATGCATACTCGATACTCGGGTAGGAAATCACCACTAGTGTTTGATCCAGAGATAGAATAGTAAGCAAGATATAATCGTGTTCTGCATTGATCGGGGTTACCAACTACATCAATTTCATAAGATATTGATCAAGTCGCTAATAGTTTATCGAATTCAACTCAAATGGAGAACCCAAACAACCAACCACCACCTCCTATTCAACCACCACCTCTAGTTCAACAACCACCAAATCAACCACCACCTCAAAATCCAAACCTTCCTCCAAATAACCAAAATCAAAATTGCAGGATTAGTTTTTGTCACAAAACACTTTGTTTTTATCTCAAAACCAAAATCAGATGATGATGCAGAATCCCTTCTAAGAGTTGATTATAATATACTAAGTAACAAAGAACACAAGAAAATAATTTTCAAGGTACTTGTATATATTACTTCTCAACTCAAAGTATTACAAGACTCTTACAAGCATATTACATGAGTTACAATGAGAAACTATATATACTAGATCCTACAGTCGGATATACTTTGATACCACCTTGAAACCTATGACTAAAGCATATACTACAATGCTAAAGTTAAAGTATCTTAGATAAAGTATTATCTAAGATAAGGTAGTCATGACATGTCCATGACTAACCTTTTATCACCAACTAAAGTTGGTAACTGTACTAACTAATAAAAGGTGAACAGTAAGTATGGTCAACTACATGGGCTTGGGAAAGCGCATGCAGTATCTCAAAGACTTGCAGCGGAGTGTCAGAAGGGCCATACTTATGTCCACTGGTTCATAGTAGTGTCTTCTGAAGGTTAATTAGCTTTGGAAGAACTTGTTCTTCCGAAGCCACTTATACTTCGGAAGAGGCTACTTCTTCCGAGGCTTGTGGATTTCTTCAGTTCTTCATACTTCGAAAGTTGTTGTCTTGATTTCTTCTAAGTCTTGAACTTCGGAAAAGCCAAGACTTTGTCTTCGGAAGCTAGAGTTTTCCTTCGGAAGATCCTTCAGACATGATCTTCAGAAGTTCTGTCTTTGGCTTCGGAAGAACTCCATTTGCCTTCGGAAGTTTTGTACTTAGCTTCGGAAGACCTTTACAAGTTGTACCAAAATTGTCTAAGTGTTTTGGTTTTGATTGCACCAGCCTTTCTAGATCCAACAAACTCCCCCTAGGCTGATGCTACCAAAACCTCACTTATTCCTGCTTCTCAAAACCTTCAGCACCAGGGACAGAAGATGCTTATCTGTTTCTTTGTTCTTCCCTAAAATGGTGCTGAGAAGTTTGTACAAGTCATTTGTGGATAGGAGATTCAGTCTATTACTCTTAATGACATGCACCCTTTGTTGTGCCCCCCTGAAGAGAGTTAGTTGACAGGAGTTGTAGTCATACTCCCATCTAACTATGGATTCAAGTTCAGGACCTTCAACCATTTAAAGAAAGGCTTTGCCTTTGGTTGCTGATCCTTTTCATTCCTCCTCCTCTCTCAGTCTCAACTCTTCTTCAGTCTTGGTCCTAGTAGTTAGCTCGGCCAGATGAAGACTGCTCATATGATTTCTGATATGAGCAGCTATCTTAGAGTTGGAGGGGTTGGAGAATGGCTTCTTTGCTAACTTAGCAATATCGAATCTGCTTGAGTGTAGTAGAGATGAGGCATTTAGCCTGTTTAGCTCTCCATTCTCTCTCTCAACAACAAAGTTGCGAGAAGAGTCATCAAACCTCCACTAGATGATCTTATTTCTTGGCACAAGGGGCTGACTTGGCACTTTGTTCCCTTTCTTTGTATCCAGCAGAGTCACTAGCCTTCTTCTTAGCTTCTTCTCTTCTTCATTTTGTGAATCCGAGTTGAGGCCAAAGAGAGTAGTGGCTTGGTCTAGTGTTCCTCTAGGCAGATCAAGGAATTGATCTATAGTGAGAGAACATGAGGAGCCATCAACATAAGTTAGCTTGACTGACCCCTCTTCACAAGAGATGTCGCTCAAGGTTGTACATTTAATGAGCTTCGTCTTGATCTCCTTAAACTCCTCTAAGGAGAGATGTTTGGAAGGCTGAGGGGATGGTTTAGGTGTTTGTTGGGGCTTCTTCCTCCTCCTTTTTCTTCTCCCTTAGCTTCTCCTTTGCATCTTTCTTTCTCTCTTTCCCCATTTGATCTTGCTCTTTCTTGAAAAGCCACAAGATCGTATCATTGTTGTGAGGAGACAATTCCTCTAGAGAGAAACCTCTGGAGCTTAGGAAAGTTATCCTTTCACTCCTTAGCTGCTGATCAGCCTCTCTTTTCTTTCTCTCCCTCTCTTCCTCCCAGGCCAACCTTGCTGCTTTTTCCTTTTGCTGAATTTGTAGTAGAGTTACCTTCTCTAACTCAATTAGCTCCTCTAATGGTAGCAGGAGTACATCTTCATTAACAGCTCCAAGCTTGACAAGCCTGTCAATGATCTCCACCCTCTTCTTGTTGTTGATAGCCTCCTGGTTGGCTGCAGCTGCTTTGCTACTTGCAGCAAGCAACTTCCCAGTTGGGAGTCTACCTTTCCTCTTAAGCTTCTCCAACCTTTCTTCCTCTATTAGTTCTTCCTCAGTCATCTTCCTCTTCCCTTTGGTTTCTTTGGAAGTGCTAGACTTTGGAGGTTCTTGAGTAGAGGTTTCAGGTTGAGTGGTGGTGATGGGAGCAAGAGTTAGTGATGATGTTTTAGCAAGGGGTTGCGTGAGAAAATCCTCCCTATTAACCTCAGATGCTAGTTCTAGGATTGCATCTATGACAACTAGATCATTGAATAGAGAAAATAGTCCTTCCGCAGCTTCAATCTCAGCTTCGGAAGTTTGAAATGGTTTTTTCGAGGCTTTGAGTTCTGCTTCGGAAGTCTGTGGGAATGCACTCTCTGTCCCAACTATTTTAGTTGTTGGGCCATCATTCCTTGTTTCCTCTTCGAAATCAATCTCAAGTTCAACTTGGACCTTAGGTTGACCAACTTCTTGGACAGTAGTAGAGGGTGCATTCAACCTCTAAGCTCTTGAGCTCTAAAGTATATCACAGACATATCAGGGCTTGGTTGTTCAATAGAAGATCCCATCAGGAACTTGGAAAAGAACCTATTAAGATCTTGGAGCATCCTTTGGTCCATTTGAATGACAACTGTAGGAGGCTCAGGAAAAACTGAAGCTTGTTGAGTAGGGTATCTTGAAGTTAAGGTAGAAAGAGATTGACTCTGTGGTTCCTCGTGTCTTTGTCCCTGAACACTCTCCCCTTTTTTGATAGCATCATCCTGAGAGCTTGATGAGCTAGAGGAAGAGGTCAATGAGACCTGAATAGGTACATGCCTAACAGACCTCTTAATCTGTTTCTCAGCTAGTTTGGCCTTGAGATTTTCAATCTCAAGTTGCTAAGTGGCAGACCTATCCTATAAAGTCCTAACCTTAGATTCAATGTTTGAAACTTAAGAAAGTAGGTCTTGAATGGTGAGTTGCAGACTTCCCTCATCTTTTTTTGAATAATCATGGGGAGATGAGGTAACACACCTAGTATGTTCATCCTCACCACCAGATATGGTTTCTTGGCACTCTGGTTTCCATTTCCTAATAATGTATCTTTTAGAGTTATCAAATGGCATGATTGCTGTAGATTTAGTCTCAGTAATGTTACCACTGTCCTGAAGGTCCAATGAGGCTCCTTTAGTAGTGGCAGTTGAATCTACATGAGTCCCCTCCACATTAGTGGGACTCACCTTAGTTAAGGCTTGCTGATGGGGGCTAGAGATAAGAGACTCTCTAGGCTCTGTTGATCCTTGAGAGGGTGTTGTGGATCAACTTCATTGACGTGAAGAGACATAATCTCCTCATCAGTTCCTATCAATAGGTCAGTGAAGGATATAGAGGTTAAGCCTAATGACCCGGGACCTTGATCAATGTCTATTGGCATTGAGCCTATGGTGGGGTTGTTCCTTTTTGGCTGCTCAGGGGAGTATAGAGACTCACCCTGAGGGTTTACAGCTTGGGTTTCGGGCTCATGGGATTGAGACTGAGGAGACTTAATACCCATATTGAGGTCAAAAATGAAGGATGGTAAGACCTCAGACTGAGTGGGAGCCCATGTTTTCACTCTAGTCTTTTTGGGTTGAACAGGAGGAGCTTGTTCAATCAGAGTAGATTGAACAAGGGTTTGTTTGGGGCATCTCTGGTATGTGATTATGATGGGGTGAGAAGGTAGATTTGGCAAAGTGAGGGTAGTTGCTGGTGTGGGTTCATCACCTGTGGGTTTAACAGGGATGTCAGCAGGAGCCATTGGCTCAATCATACCTGGAATAAGCTCAGTGTGTCTTCTAGTGTAGTTGGTGGACACTTTCTTCAAGACTTTGAGGATGGTCGGCCTCATTTGAGGGACTGGTAGAGCAGCTGCACAGACAAGCTGACTTTGGTCCAGCTCAAAGTTGATAAGATGCTGAATAAACCTGGGATACATATAGAATGTGTCCCTTTAGAGGTTCCCTATAAGGTTGAGCAGCACAAATCTTGAGTAATTGAAGCGGAGGCTCTTCACCAACCCATGACTAGGCATCCTAGTTCATATGGGATTTGATCCCATCCTCCAGACTTATTAGACAAGCAGTGGAGAACAACGTGAAGCAGGAACTTCCATTATATGAGAAATTAAACTTGTAAACGGTAGACCTGCTCACATCTCCACCATATCCCATTTGGGTATATGTATCATCTAGGTCTGACTTGGGAAATTCAGTAGGAGCGCCTTCATCGTGAAGCTCCAGATGCTCCCTGATGAGTTGTTCTGATATGATCAACTCCTGGCCACAAATGCTCGACCTTATTACCCTAACTCCATTTAGAGTTTCAATCTGACCGTTGCCCCAAAATTCAGCCATATGGTTTGAGTATACGGTGGGGTTAACAGTCAGAGCGGTGTAGTAGGTACATTGGATGAGAAAGGAGATGATATCTGAAAAGTCAGCATCCTTGGATGAATCAAGGAGTGCGACCTGGTTATGCTGAGGGTTAAGTGCCATTATGGGAAAAGTTACAGAGAAATGAGTTTGAACTTGGGTTAATTGGAGACGAAGGAAGCTTTGGGCAGTAAATTTGGTAAAAAGATTAAAGTGATAAGTCGGGGTTATTTGAATGGGTGAAATGGCAGTTTTGGGGGTTGGATAAGGTTAAAAGATGGTTTGGTGTATGATGTGACAAGGGCGGTAAGGTTAAGTCCATTTAAATAATCCGACATCATTAACAAAATCTTTGCTTTTTACAGAGTGGGGCCCAAAAGATTTTCGTTACACAGTAAAGTCTCTCTTCCGAGTATAAAACATTTCCGAAGGTAATCTTCTTCCGAAGGCAATTTTACTTCCGAAGGTAAATTTCTTACTTCCGAGAGTAAAAAGTGTTTTCCGAATGGAGATGTTTATAAGCTTCGAAAGTATATCTGATATGTAATCAATCGCTTCTTCAGAGACTACAAATACTTCCGAGAAGAAGATTTTCCTTGGAAAAATTTTGCTTCGGAAGATATAAAACATCTTCTCAGGGTTAATTCCTCTTCGGAAGAGTCTATACTTAGTTAAATTTCAGAGAAAGACCTTTTGGAACAGAGCTTAGATTGTTTTGATACAAGACATTACACATTTTAAAAAGGTTTTCAAATGAGATAGACTAATCAATGTTTATCATCCCAATAGCTCTAATGAGATATTTAAATCTTTGTTCATCAAAAGCTTTGGTGACAAATCAGCATATTGTTCATTTGAGTCAACTTTGATTAGCTTAATCAGATTCTTCTCCATGAATATCTCTAATGAATTGATACCTGATATCAATGTGCGTTATCTTGGAGTGTTTCACTGGATTTTCAGTAATGGAGATAATACTATTGTTGTCAATGTGGATAGGAGTACTCATGAAGTTGAATCCGTAGTCTATCATTTGGTTCTGAATCCACAGTAGCTGAGCACAGCAACTAGCAGCAGCAATATATTCAGCTTCAGTAGTGGATGTTGAGACGCAAGATTGCTTTTTGCATTGCCATAAGATGATCCTTCCACCAAGGAATTGACATCCACCTGATGTTGATTACTTATTGATATTGCAGCCACCATAGTCACTATCAGAATAGCCATAGAGATTGAAATTGTTGTTCCTTGGATACCAGAGACCCAGTTTAGGTGCTCCTTTGAGGTATCTAAGGATTCTCTTGGCAGCAACTAGGTGAGACATCTTTAGAGCAGCATGATATCTTGCATAGATGCATGTTGCAAACATGATATCGGGTCTACTTGTTGTGAGATACATCAGAGAACCAATACTTTCCCTATACTGATGCTGATCAGTATCCTCTCCCTCAGAGTCAGGACAAAGATTGTGGTTTCTAGGTATAGGTGTTTTGGCTGGCTTACAATCTTTCATATCAAATCTTTCTAAAATGTCATTGACATATTTAGATTGATTCATCAAGAACCCTTCCTTCATCTGCTTCACCTGAATTCCAAGGAAAATGTCCATTTTTCCCTTGGAACTCATCTCAAACCTCTTCTTCATGATGCTCTCAAAGTCTTTACACATTTGGTCATTTGAGGAACCACATATGATATCATCAACATAGACTTGAAGGACCAAAATGTCTTTCCTAGACTTCCTTATGAATAAAGTCTTGTCAATGGTACCTCTAGTGTAACCATTCTTCAGGAGAAACTGAGACAATGTCTCATACCACAGCCTAGGTGCTTGGTGCAGCCCATATAGAGCTTTATCCAGTTTGCACAGATAGTTGGGGTGTTGTGGGTCTTCAAATCCTACAGGCTGGAACACATAGACTTCCATATCTATATCCCTATATAGAAAGGCACACTTGACATCAAGCTGGTAGACAGTATAATTCTTGGATGCAGCATAAGCAAGGAAGATCCTGACTACCTCAAGTCTTGCAACAGGTGCAAAGACATCAGTATAATCGATTCCCTCCTTTTGAGTGTATCCTTGAACTACCAGTCTTGCCTTATTCTTGATGATCAAGGCTCTATCATCTCTGTTGTTCCTAAAAACCCATTTAATGCCTATTGGTACTTGACCGGATGGTAGCGGTCATAGGTTCAATACCTTTTGTCTTTTGAATTGAAGCAATTCCTCTTGCATTGATTCAACCCAACTACTATCTTTCAAGGCATCTTATACCTTCTTGGGTTCCATCTGGGATAAAAAAGTATGAGTACAAACAGACATTCCCTTTGTGAGTTTTGTCACACCCTCAAATTCCACCTGCGGGGTTTTACCGCGAAGCGTGTGACAAACCAGGATCTCAAACATGGTCATATCAAACGACACTATATGAGTTTAAATAAATGTTTGAACTTTAATCAGAGTAAAACATAGTTGAAATAATAACTAGTGCGGAAGCAATTAAATAAAATTTTAAACCAATACTAAAAGATGCGCAAAACACAACGCCCAAATAAAACTGTTCAATGCAAGAAAATAAATTTGTGACGCATGTCCTGAGTGAATCCTTAGCCGAGCAACCTAACCTTAAGCACTCCTGTGACCTGAGAAAACATGCTAAAGTGTGTCAACATAAAGTTGGTGAGTTCACAGGTTTAACAACAGATAATAGGTTTGCAAATGTTCGTATGGTAAAGTAATTAAAGCATATCGATAGGTAGCTAGCCTATAATCAAGTTAGTTAGCATTTCAAACTGAAGCTGACTGTTTGTAAGTTGTTTGCCTTCCCACCACGTCTAACACAGACAAAGGAAAATGTTAGGTCAATTAAACACCCGTTCGACCTCCAGTCGAGTTAGCGCGACTAACGCGGGTGGGGTTTGTCAAACCCAGTAGTACTACTCAAAATTACCTCGCTACTCATTACTAACGGTTCGAGAATGTAAGGACTTTCATATATGTTTGCACTAACGTAACAGGTGATAAACAATAATACTAAAAACCATTTATAAGTAAAGTTTGCATGTTTTCTCCCCCAAAAGGAAAGAATGTAAAATAGGGGCCGTGAAGACTCACATCGAATGCGTTGCAACAAATCATCGGGTTCCAATTAACTTGGGTTTCATTTAATATTTATTGTGACTAAATATTAGTAACGGAATTAATTATTCGGAATAGAATGATATGGTTCACGATCACGGTTCAGTTACAATGCGAGTAATCGATTATTCCCCATCTAATATATATATATATATATATCTACCACACATAAATCACGTAACATATATCCATCCAATTACGCAGAACACACATACATAGCATGCACCAACATGAACCATCCCATAGCTACACATAATTACATAAGCATGCATACATACATCGCAGAAGACAATAATAATAACACTTGAATTTACCATGGTGTCTTGAATTTATATATATCTACCACACATAAATCACGTAACATATATATAGACACCTATACTTTAAACACTACCATCTAGAAGTACATGCGAACCTATATAGTTAAATAAAATACACTCAAGACCCATGCTCACACTTATCATATTGTTCGTTTTACTCAATGCACATCACTATCAATCATACATGCATACCATCACCTAATACATTACACATCCCAATATCCATGCATGTGTCATCCAATTCACACCTACACATACTGTATTGCCATCTACAAAAAAATAATAATAATAATAATTAAATCACATGCGCCTAAATTGAATTCCCCATGCGTCCACTTGAACATCACCCCCATATTCAAACTCACACACCACCATTTACATTTAAATGCCCACACACACACACAGATATACATATATATATATATATATATATATATCGAGGACCCTTCCACAACCAACCAACGTATACACAAAACTTCACATATATACATACATCACTGCATCGTACATGAACACACATCGTGCGCACCTGACCCACCCTCGGCACACAACAAAACTCGCATACCCACAACAAACGTGTACATACACAACCCAAAAGCAAGCACACGTACTAAACCGAACATTAAACCGTGAAAACGTTCGAGATCAGACGACCGAACAGTAACCAAAACCGTACAAGTGAGACGAACGAAGAGACATACCTTATAGGCTGTTCCGGTCGGTTTTGCGGCTGTCGAGTGACGTTGATTGCCGAATGATCGCAGTTCGATCTCGATGGAACCCACAAGAGAAAATCGTCGCGTAACACGGAACGTCAGAGACTAGAAGTTGCGAATAACGGCTGCCGGAGTCTCGCACACGGTGAAGAGATAGACGTTTAGCAGCGATCGTCTATGATGGAAAAGGCAAACAGCAGCAGTAGAGTTAAGGGTTTCGGGAGGGTTACGGGAGTGAGGGAGAAGTTGGTTATTTAAGATGAATTGTAGTTCCAATTTTCCATTTCAAGTCCCCCACTTTTAACATGAATTGCATTTAAATTAATTTCGTTTAATCACATTAGAGTTACTTATTAATAGTTAATATGATAAATCATTAACATTTAACAATAACATAATTTATTTATCTTTTTTTTAAAAAAACCTATCAGTTAAAAGTTGGATAATGATAACGATAATAACCTGAAAACTCGAGTTGTCACATCATCCCCTTGTTAAAGAAATTTTCATCCCGAAAATTAGAACGTCAGATTAACGGAGGACACTAATTTTTAACAACAACAGACAGAAGATGTAGGGTTTGGTTTCTGGAACTTCTCCAATGCACCCAGACAAAGAAACATAAGAACAAAGAATATAAGGTTTCACGAGAGTTGTGACATCATCCCCTTGTTGAAGGGAATTTCGTCTCGAAATTTAAAGGAAAGTTATCTTAAGAATGAATACCTTAAGAAGTGGATGCCTGATCTTTGAACAGTTGTGGATATTTCTTCTTCATTTGATCCTCGCGTTCCCAGGTAAACTCTGGTCCACGCTTTGAGTTCCAACGGACTTTGACGATAGGGATACGACTATGTTTGAGAGTTTTGACCTCTCAGTCCATAACTTCCACTAGTTCCTCAGTGAAACACAGCTGTTCATCCATGTGTATCTCATCTAATGGAACGACGAGAGTCTCATCTGTAAGGCATTTCTTCAGGTTCGAAACATGGAACACGTTGTGTATTCCACTAAGCTCTTCGGGTAGGTTCAACTGATAGGCTACTGGGCCAACCCTTTTGACAATCTCAAAAGGTCCAACGTAGCGTGGGTTTAGTTTTCCACGTTTCCCGAAACGAATTACACCTTTCCAAGGTGACACTTTCAAAAGTACCTTGTCACCAATTTGAAATTCCAACAGTTTTCGACATTTATCTGCATAACTCTTTTGTCGGTCACGTGCTGCTGCCATGCGATTACGAATTTGCACTATCTTCTTAGTCGTTTTGTGCACAAGTTCAGGACCGGTAAGTTGACTTTCCCCAACTTCCGCCCAACAAATAGGTGATCGACACTTACGTCCATACAATGTTTCAAACGGTGCAGCTTTGATTGATGTGTGATAGCTGTTATTGTAAGAAAACTCAACCAACGGTAAGTGAGTTTCCCAGTGGCTGCCAAAATCAATTACGCAAGCACGTAACATATCTTCCAGAGTCTGTATCGTACGCTCACTCTGACAATCGGTTTGAGGGTGATATGCGGTGCTCATATCTAGCCGTGTTCCCAATGATCGTTGCAAGGATTGCCAGAAGTGAGAAGTAAATCGAGCGTCATGATCGGAGATGATAGAAATTGGCACACCACGCCGAGAGACTATTTCCCTTAGGTAGATACGAGTTAACTTCTCCATTCTATCAGTCTCTCTAATTGGTAAGAAGTGTGCGGATTTCGTCAAGTGATCTACTATTACCAAAATGGTATCGCATCCGCTAGGAGTTCGAGGTAGCTTCGTGACAAAATCCATTGAGATCTGCTCCCACTTCCATACAGGAATTTCCGGCTGTTGAAGTAGACCAGATGGCCTTTGATACTCCACTTTAACCTTAGAACAGGTTAAACATCTGCTTACATAGGTGGCGATATCAGCTTTCATGTTCGGCCACTAGTAAAGAACTTTCAGATCATGATACATTTTGTCTGAACCTGGATGGATATAATATCGAGACTTATGGGCTTCGTCCATCACTAGTTCTCGTAGATTCCCATACAAAGGGACCCATATTCGTTCCATGAAATAACGTATTCCGTCCTATTTGATCTCTAGCTGCTTTTCCATGCCTCGCATGGACTCTGCTTTCAGGTTCCGTCCTTCAAAGCCTCAAGTTGAGCATTACGTATCTGATCAGGTAATCCAGTGTGGATGGTGAGTTGTAATGCTCAAACTCGCTTTGGCTTAGGTGTCTCCTTCCGACTTAAGGCGTCAGCTACTACATTAGCCTTACCCGGATGATACTTGATCGCACAGTCATAGTCATTCAACAACTCGACCCAGTGACGTTGTCTCATATTCAACTCTTTCTGCTAAAAAATATGTTGAACTCTTGTGATCGGTATAAATGGTGCACTTGGTACCGTACAGGTAATGTCTCCATATCTTGAGAGCAAACACAACGGCTCCCAACTCTAAGTCATGTGTCGTGTAGTTTTTCTCATGAACTTTTAGCTGACGAGAGGCATATGCGATGACGTTCTCGCATTGCATTAGCACACAACCAAGACCTTGGATGGATGAATCGCAATATACTACAAAATCATATGTTCCCTCAGGTAGGGATAGTATCGGTGTCGTACAAAGTTTTTGTTTTAGGAACTGAAATGCAGACTCCTGCTTTTCACCCCAACTGTACCCGGTGCCTTTATGAGTTAATGTTGTAAGTGGTTGAGTGATCTTCGAAAATCCTTCAATGAATCATCGGTAGTACCTAGCTAACCCAAGAAACTGTCGTACTTCGGTTGGAGTCTTAGGCGTAGCCCAGTTCTTGATGGCTTCTCTTTTTGCCGAGTCAACCTGTATACCCTTCATCATTGACCACATGACCCAAGAATTGTACTTCTCGAATCCAGAAGTCACACTTCGAAAACTTGGCATACAGTTTCTCTTGTTCAAGTAATTCCAAAATCAATCGAAGATGTTCCTCATGCTCCTCTTTGTTCTTTGAATATATTAAGATGTCATCGATAAAAACGATGACAAACTTGTCCAGGTAGGGTTTGCACACGCGGTTCATGAGATCCATGAACACCGCCGGTGCATTGGTCAACCCAAAAGGCATAACCAGAAACTCATAGTGACCGTAACGAGTTCTGAATGCTGTCTTTGATATGTCCTCTTCTCGGACTCTCAGTTGATGATATCCTGATCTCAAATATATCTTGGAATAGAAGCTCGACCCTTGAAGTTGGTCAAACAAATCGTCAATACGGGGAAGAGGATAACGGTTCTTAACCGTCACTTTGTTTAGTTCACGGTAATCAATACACATGCGAAAAGTCCCATCCTTTTTCTTGACAAACAAGATTGGGGCTCCCCATGGTGATGAGCTAGGTCAGATAAATCCCTTATCTAAAAGTTCTTGTAGTTGAGTAGACAGTTCCTGCAGTTCTTTCGGAGCTAATCTGTATGGTGCTCTCACAATAGGTGCGGCTCCAGGCGTCAAATCAATCTGGAACTCGACTTGACGATGCGGTGGAAGACCAGGTAAGTCCTCAGGGAAAACTTCAGGAAAGTCACGAACAATAGGGATATCCTCGATCTTCTTTTATTCGATGGTCTTTTCTGTGATCATAGCTAAAATAGCGGTATGGCCGTTACGTAAGCATTTCTAGGATTTCATGTACGAAATGATGCCAGAGACTACACCACTTTTCTCGCCCTGAAGGGATAAGATTTCACCACTAGGAAGTGGTACACGAACGACCTTTTCACGACAGATAATCTCAGCTTGGTTCTAAGATAACCAGTCCATGCCAACGACTACATCAAAACTACCAAGTGTAACAGGCATGAGGTCTATATCTAAGTTGTGTCCCGATAGTCCTAATTTGCATCCTTTAGGAATATGTGCTGTCTCGATCAATTTACCATCAGCTAGTTCCACAGTGTAACTAGGTTCCAGTTCAGTTAAAGTTACATCTAAAAGTTTGCCAAACTTGGCAGAGATAAAGCTTCTATCAGCACCGGTATCAAATAATACAGAAGCAAAACAGTCGTTCAGACGAAACGTACCGGTAACCACGTTTTGATCATTCCTTGCCTCACCAGACCCAATTACGAAAGCTCGACCCTTAGCGCCATTTCCATAGTTGTTGTTTCCATTATTGCCCTTGTTACCATTCTTCAGTTGTGGGCAATCTTTCCTATAATGACCCTCTTTGCCACATTCGAAACAACCCCTGGTTTCTTCGCCTTGTCGTTGCTGTTGAGATTGTTGTTTATCATCAGTTCACCCTTGCAGTCTTTAGCATCATGGCCCATCCTTCCACACCTTTGGCAACGAAAACGATCACACTGGCTATGATGGTGAAAATTGCATTTGTTGCACTTTGGATACTTGCCTGCATAATTACTCGATCCCTGACCATTGTTGTTGTTGTTCTGATTATTATTTGTGAAGTTTCTAGAGGAATCAAACTTTCTGACTTGTTGTTGTTGAGTGTTATTGGAGTTTGAGGACTTGCTGGTGGTATTATCCTATTTTTGTTTATAGTCAGATGAACCAGATGTAGCGCCACGTTTAGGCAGAGTGCCCTGCGCCACTGCCTGATCGGTGAGCTTATGAGCTAACCGGATAGCTTGCTGAATAGTAACAGGATCAGCAGCTATAACACTAGCTTGAATCTGAGGAGCTAAACCATCAATATACTTCTCTATTCTTTTATAGGTCGGGGTTACCATTTGAGGACATAAAGCAGCCAACTCGTGAGAACGAGTCGTATATTCCTCAATATCAGATCCAACCATCTTAAGATTCCAAAACTCTCCCTCCAGCTTCTGGACTTCATTCCTGGGGCAGTACTCATCTTTCATCAAGGTCTTGAAGTCATCCCATGGCAGATTATTAGCAGCTTCAAGTCCTAATGTTTGGACTTGTGAGTTCCACCAAGTCAGTGCTGGTCCTTCTAATGTGCCAGATGCGTACTTGACACGGTTTCCAACAGGACAATTGCACATGGCGAAAACTGACTCAAGTTTCTCTAACCAGCAAAGAAGCGTAACAGCACCCTCAGAACCACTGAATGAATGAGGCTTACAGTCCATAAACATCTTGAATGTACAGACTGTTTGACCTGAATCAAAAGATCATAACGATTTTTGAGAATTTAGAATTCGATAATAAGTTATCGTAGAAAAAGACCAATGGGTCCGATAAACTCGAAGTTACCTTCTTGATTCTGGTTCTGATTACAGGTCTGTTCATATGCCGCAAGCACATCAGCAACACGCTCATTGATGACAGCGTCCAACTCAGCCTAGGTCATGTTAATGTTACCTCTTCCTCTCGGACGTCCAGCTCTTCTTCCAGACATGATTGTTCACGTTCACAATACACAAACATGAGAAAATATACATAATATATAATCATCATAATGTACAATGTAAATAATCATGCTTTTTACAAAACCACAACAGTCAATAATCAAATAATAATCCTTGATAAAAATATATTGTAAGGAGTACAATGTATTCAAATCAACAATCATAATTCAATATATAATCAGTTGGATGGAAACAATCCTGCCTATCTGGGTAAAGAATTTCCACTTATGAGTCTGTTATGGCACTTGCCAATGGATTCAAGGCTTTTCCTTTGGAGCTCTAAGTATTCACGTGTTCGAGTCTGGTCCTCTGATAGATTTCGAATCTATTTGGTTGTCTCAAGCATATGTCGTGTCCAACGTTTCATCATAGTTACATGGTGATGAATGATTGTTCAGGCGGATAGGGAAGATAGGGTACGATAGAAGTAGATGCAAGTGTGAAAAGAGGTAGGAGGGTAGGGTACATTCTCCCCCTTAATTGTCATTGTTAGGTGAGTCGTGCGCATTTGAGAGCTCCCCGTGCCCCGAGGTGGCGACGTTAGATTCGAGTCGACGTCTCTTCGACTCCGGGGGTGAAGAAACAGGTGTAGATGTTTGAAGGCAAGCGAGCGGAATCCTTCGTCTCTATATTAGCCGAAGATGATACAGGTGACATGGATGGTGCTGACGATGATGATATGGACATTCTGTAACGCAATGCGGGTATACCAGGAAATGTGCGTACAAAAGTTGTATACAAGTAAGAGTGTCTGTGCAATGCTAGTGTTGTGTCTAAGGCTATAGTCTAGATGCAAATGCAATTCTAGTTCTCTATAACCTGACTCTGATACCAATCTGTCACACCCTCAAATTCCACCTGCGGGGTTTTACCGCGAAGCGTGTGACAAACCAGGATCTCAGACACGGTCATATCAAACGACACTATATGAGTTTAAATAAATGTTTGAACTTTAATCAGAGTAAAACATAGTTGAAATAATAACCAGTGCGGAAGCAATTAAATAAAATATTAAACCAATACTAAAAGATGCGCAAAACACAACGCCCAAATAAAACTGTTCAATGCAAGAAAATAAATTTGTGATGCATGTCCTGAGTGAATCCTTAGCCGTGCAACCTAACCTTAAGCACTCCTGCGACCTGAGAAAACATGCTAAAGTGTGTCAACATAAAGTTGGTGAGTTCACAGGTTTAACAACAGATAATAGGTTTGCAAATGTTTGTATGGTAAAGAAATTAAAGCATATCGATAGGTAGCTAGCCTATAATCAAGTTAGTTAGCGTTTCAAACCGAAGCTGATTGTTTGTAAGTTGTTTGCCTTCCCACCACGTCTAACACAGACAGGGGCAAATGTTAGGTCAATTAAACACCCGTTTGACCTCCAGTCGAGTTAGCGCGACTAACGCGGGTGGGGTTTGGCAAACCCAGTAGTACTACTCATATATGTTTACACTAACGTAACAGGCGATAAACAATAATACTAAAAACCATTTATAAGTAAAGTTTGCATGTTTTCTCCCTCAAAAGGAAAGAGTGTAAAATAGGGGCCGTGAAGACTCACCTCGAATGCGTTGCAACAAATCAAAATGTAAGCACAAAGGATCGGGTTCCAATTAACCTGGGTTTCATTTAATATTTATTGAGACTAAATATTAGTAACGGAATTAATTATTCGGAATAGAATGATATGGTTCACGATCAAGGTTCAGTTACGGTGCAAGTAGTCGATTATTCCCCATCTAATATATATATATATATATATATATATATATATATATATATATATATATATATATATATATATATATATATATATATATATATATATATATATATATATATATATATATATACCACACATAAATCACGTAACATATATCCATCCAATTACGCAGAACACACATACATAAAATGCACCAACATGAACCATCCCATAGCTACACATGAATACATAAGCATGCACACATACATCGCAGAAGACACTAATAATAACACTTGAATTTACCATAGTGTCTTGAATTTATATATAGACACCTATACTTTAAACACTACCATCCAGAAGTACATGCGAACCTATATAATTAAATAAAATACACTCAAGACCCATGCTCACACTCATCATATTGTTCTTTTTACCTAATGCACATCACTATCAATCATACATGCATACCATCACCTAATACATTACTAACCTACACAATGCTTACACATCCCATTATCCATGCATGTGCCATCCGATTCACACCCACACATAGTGTATTGCCATCTAAAAATATAATAATAATAATAATAATTAAATCCCATGCGCCTAAATTGAATTCCCCATGCGTCCACTTGAATTCACCCCCATATTGAAACTCACACACCACCATTTACATTTAAATGCCCACACACACACACAGATATACATATATATATATATATATATATATATATATATATATATATATATATATATATATATATATATATATACATATACATATATATATATATATATATATATATATACATATACATATACATATATATATATACATATATATATATATACATATATATATATATATGTATGTATGTATGTATATAAATATATATATATATAACTATCGAGGACCCTTCCACAACCAACCAACGTATACACAAAACTTCACATATATACATACATCACTGCATCGTACATGAACACACATCGTGCGCACCCGACCCACGCTCGGCACACAACAAAACTCGCATACCCACAACAAACGTGTACATACACAACCCAAAAGCAAGTCACACGTATTAAACCGAACATTAAACCATGAAAACGTTCGAGATCGGACGACCGAACCGTAACCAAAACCGTACAAGTGAGACGAACGAAGAGACATACCGTATAGGCTGTTCCGGTCGGTTTTTGCAGCTGTCGAGTGACGTTGATTGCCGAATGATCGTCGTTCGATCTCGAAGGAACCCACAAGAGAAAATCGTCGCGTAACACGGAACGTCGGAGACTAGAAGTTGCGAATAACGGCTGCCAGAGTCTCGCACACGGTGAAGAGATAGACGTTTAGCAGCGATCGTCTATGATGGAAACGGCAAACGGAAGCGGTAGGGTTAAGGGTTTCGGGAGGGTTACGTGAGTGAGGGAGAACTTGGTTATTTAAGATGAATTGTAGTTCCAATTTTCCATTTCAAGTCCCCCATTTTTAACATGAATTGCATTTAAATTACTTTAGTTTAATCACATTAGAGTTACTTATTAATAGTTAATATGATAAATCATTAACATTTAACAATAACAAAATTTATTTATTTATTTATTTTTTAAGAAAACATATCAGTTAAAAGTTGGATAATGATAACGATAATAACCTGAAAACTCGAGTTGTCATAAGTTTGTCCTCTTCTTCTCATACCTTCAGAGACTTCTCCTATGATGTTCTCAGCTGGATGAGTGTTGTGAATCTTAAGTCTGGGAGTCATCTTCAGTTGCAAAGATAGATCCAGATTAGACATATTTTGCTTAGGAGCTTGAACACTTGGTCCAGCTGTTGTTTCAGACTCATTCAATGAGGACTGATTGAATGAATGAGAAACACCATCATCATTTGTTGGCTGTGAAGCAGCATTAACAGTGCCTGTTTCTTCAAGATGCTACTTCCATCAGCTTGGTGTTGTGCAGTGTCACTAGATGAGTTTTGAGGCTCACTAGGTGGACTACTGCTTGAAGCTCCACTATCTCTTAAGATAGTTATGCTTTCAGATCTGCCAATAATGGGAGCTTGGTTTGCAACAACTCTTGGAGTAGGTCTGGGTAACTCAAACAGTTGGTCTTCATCAAAATTGCTTTGAGTACCTATTCCTGCAGAAACATTCTCACAAGAGGGTTTAGAATAGTTTGGAAACAATTCTAAATCAAAGATATGATTAGGGCCATTCCCCCTAACATAAGGAGTGTGCTCATTAACAACAATGTTGGAAGATTCCTCAAATTGTTGATATTTTATGTTATAAACTCTATAAGCAATAAAGTTGGAGGAATATCCAACAAAGATAGCATCATCCGACTTTTCAGCAAATTTTGCCAAATTTTTGTGTTAAGTATGGTACACCTACTGCCAAAGGACCTTAGAAAGCCAATGAACGGTGGCCTCTAGTTCCATAGCTCATAAGGGGTTTTTCCTTGTGGCTTAACTACAAGGACCCTTTTCTGCACATAACATGCAGTGTTGACTGCCTCTGCCCAGAATGTTACCCTAAAATGATCTCCTAGTCGCCACTTTGTGCCCCAACCTCTTCATTTGTTTAAAACTGAATCAACCCATTAGCCTTTCCAAATCTTTTACTTTATAAGTCTGTGTAATGAAATCTGATAAGTATTGCTTGAATTTTGATATAATTTGTTAGAAGCAATGAAGTTTTTAGATATAATCATTATTTAAAAAAAGAAAAGAAAAAAAAGAGAAAAAAATGAGGAAATAATAGGCAAAATGACCACAATATCAATGTCATGTTTCAATGGTAATAAACTGTGATATAGGTCAAGTTTACCCACATTCATTGTGTAGTGTGGCTTTATTATTCAGTATGTTACGACATTCTTATTTGGATTTCATCACCTTTAGCTACTTCAAATTCTATATCCACACCTAAATCCTAAGCCTTAAATTATAACCTTTCAAAGACCTTTTGATGTGTGCATGGTTTGTGTTAATTGGTTGAGTTGCAATCATTATGCTAGCTTATGGTAATTATGAGTTGTTCTTGGTTGAGAGTACTACATTGATATACTAGCACATCTTTTGCTAGACTGGATACTAAACCGAGAAGAATGAAACTTGTGAGAGGTATGACTACATGTATAGGGAAGATTAGAAAGCTTGTTAGGCTTGGTTAGATAGATCATATTTCAAAGAGTAATATCTTTGCTTACAAATCTATAGCTTGATATCTGAAACTGTGAGTTGGGTATGAATTAGGACCTTAGCTAACAAAAGGTGAATACATGGTTGGATCGTATTTGTCTAATGATAGTTGTAGTGTTATGAGCGAGTTTTGCTTGGGGGCAAGAAAATGATAAGTGTGTGGGATGTGTGATGCATTCATGTTTTGTATGTGTTTTAAGTGTTTAAATGTATGCTTTTAACGTACTTGCCTATCGAGCATAATCACTTTGTGTTATGTTTGAATTGTAGGTGTGGGAAGCTTAAATGATGTATTCAAGGGTTGCACAAAGATTGGTTCAAAATGAGCATATGACATAACTTATGTCCTAAATGAAGTAAGTTACGTCCTTTCTAAAAATGACAATGATTGGGACGTAAGACAGAGGTGAACCACGTCTATCATGGGAGAGGACGTAACTTACGTCCCTAAGGACGTAACTTACGTCGTATGGTCAGATTAGATGTGATTCTCTGGATTTTGACCATATTTAAGGAGGGTTATGAATTCTAAAAACCCTAATTCGCATTGGGAGTAAAGAGGAATGAATATTGGCCATTCTTGAGGAGTCTTCCACTTCTCTAACTCATTCCTATCCATTAAAACATGTTCCAATACGATTTTGTTTCCAAATTCACGAAGATGCAAGGCTAAACTTCTCGTTATCTACCTCAGGTAATAGGCTTTTTGTTATTAGGTTTTTGTTCATGTTCAATTTGTGTTGGGATTAAACTTTAGAACCCGTTAAGTTATTTATTGAGTTGGGATTAAACTTTAGAACCCGTTAAGTTCTTTATTGAGTTTAACTTGTGTTTTGATTGTTTAAACAATTGTTTTAGTAGATCTTAATTTGAGTGTCATATAATGGGGTGACCCTTGAGGATGAGCCTACCCAACTTCATAAAGTTGCACTTGAGTCTGAACTCAGAAAATCAGCTATGGTGATATTTGGTCAACCGAAGTTGAAATTGAAGTCGTAGTTAACTCTAAGATGAATGTGGATACTGATGTCCTAGAAGTCACTCATGATGCTGAGAGAGCTCAGAACATTGCTGATGATCCCAACTTAGATGCTGAGGCATCAAGTGTAACTTCAAAACCTTCGGCAATCAGACTTACTAAAGTCTCTACCACTTACAAAAGTAAGAGACCTATGACTGCTGAAGAGGAAATAAAGATCGAGTCATAGAAATCAAAGGCCTGATTCTGATGACTAAGAAGGTGGAGTTGTTCCCACTGAAGGCTAAAGAAGCTGTTATAGTTCTAGAGGCAGGCAAGTCTCAAGAATCCTCAATTAAAAAGAATATCATTGCAATAATAAAGAGTGTAAAGTATTCAAGAGCTACAAGAACTGCATCTAGAGAATTCAACCGTGGTGGTGAACCCAGCACAACTACCTCAAAAGCTCCAACTAAACCAATGACCAAAGCTGTCAAGAAAGTGTTATCTAAGTCATCCAGACCATCTACCAAAAGCACTTAGAGAACAGCACCTCAACAAACTTCAATAGCTACAACTGTCAAACCAAATCCTTTGATCTCATCTGTGAAGAAAGAGAAGAAAGATGAAGAGAAATGTCTCCTAGCAGATCAACTTCATTTGAAAGGATACAATTTTGATGAGATCATGGAATGGAGCACTTCTGATTTCAAGTATAAGCTGGTAGCTACTCTCATGCTAAAATGAAGAAACCAGTTGAGTCACTTAGAAGAAAAATGGCTGAATTAGAGAAAATGAAAGGAGAAAAGGTTCAGCAAGAGTTCAGGGATAAGCAGTTCCTTAGATATTATGGTTTCTCTGGTAGACAAATAGGACCAATGATTATGTCAACTCTTGATCTGAATATCATAGGAATCAAGAAGAAAATTGATGCCGGAGAGCTTTCAATGCTTGAACAAGCCAAGGAGCAGTAGGAGGGACAAAAGGCCAAGTCAAAGAAAGTTACTCAGAAGTCCTCCCATCTACCGACTAGGCCTCCGACATCCCTTTACTCTTCATCAAATATCTCTGATGATAAGAAGCCCATCTCTTCAGTACTTGCAAAGAAGACAAAAGCTCCAAAGAAAGTAACAAAGGCAAGGATTGTTGATCTAGAAGTAGAGGAGAAGATACTCCAATGAACCAAAGTGTCGGTAGCTGGGTATCTTACTCAGATAAAGAAATTTGTTGTCAAGAGGGCTAATGGAGAGATCATTTACTATGACCGTGATAATGAGGTACTTGATCTGCCCGTTGACATTTTAGAGCAAATTATTGAGTACTTTAGCAATTTTGGATGTACAAATAACAAGTCCAAGATGCTTATGCCTAAAGTACTCACCTTAGTCAAGTCTGATGCTGGTGAAGAAGTCCTTGAAACTCCACTATCAGCACATGATCCCATAGTGGAGTGGGAGTATGATCAAAAGAAAAACACTTACTTCATAACCAGATCAGCAGCAAACCAACTAGTTTGCTTCAAGCGGTTCGAGATAGTTGACTTAACCAAGCTGAGACTAAGGAACCCCAGCAAAAATCCTGAGGCAAGGGAGGTGGAAAAGGTTTTAATGAGGATCTACAACTCCCACCTGGAAAGATCAAGGCAGGCTTTAGAGCAAAGAAAGAAGAAAGTAGAATCTAAAGCTACCAAAACCTACACACTTGCCGAACCCAGCAACCAACCAACCTCACCTCCTTATACTTCACCACTTGCTCAAACCACTGATCAAGGTTCTCCATAAGTCCAACAAGGTCCTGAACAAGCAAAATCCCCTACCCAGAGCCAATCTTAGGAGTCAGCAGATGAAGTGATCATCACTAATGTTGCTGATAGAATGAGATATGGGTTGGAGCATCTAGAAGAAGAAGAAGAACTCTCAGAATCTGAGGAAGAAGAAGACTTAGAGAACAGTGAAAAAGTGGGTCTATGATTTTAAAACTGAGAGGTTCTCTATTGAAAGGAAGAATAAGGAAAAATCTTTCTTCCTAACTGAATTGAATGTTTTGAAGCTCAGCCTTGAAGATTTGAAGACTATGCACAAGTTGATCTCTGAAAATGAAGACTTGCCTGACAAATACGAGTCCATGCTATTCTAAAGATCAAGTTTGGTAGCTAGGCTAAGTAAAAGGAAGAAGAGGAAAAAGTTATGCATGTAACTCCACTAAGAATTCATGATCCTATCACTCAATGGAGTTATAATTCCCCAACCAACACCTTCAATCTCACATATGCTGGTGTCAGCAAGGTAGAAGTCAAAAAGTATGATCTGTTCAGACTCTCTTGAAAAAACATGAAGGACTTCGTGAATCTGCCTCTTGACAACCCCTCAAGAGATAGAAGATGATACTTGTATGAGCTTCTGCCGATTAGGATGCTTGAAGGGTATAGATAGAGTTTTGGTAGAATCATCCTAGGGGGAATTTGCTGGATAATGAAGGATGAAACTGGTGAAAACTTAGGATTTCAACTTTGGCCATCAACTATCAAAACGGGCCAACTGCTGAAGTCAGGATTTCAGCATTGGCCTTCAGCTGTCGAATCAGGCTAAGTGCTAAATCAACTGCCGAAGTGCATATGCTAAATGACCGTTGATCAGCATATGTTAGGCAACTGTTGAACTACATGTTCTGAATGACTACTTATCAGCATATGCAGATCATTTGCCGATCAGTAGTCAACTCAATGAAATGTTGATCGACTACTACTAAAAACAAGTATATCTGTGTCGACCGATGTTCTGTCTCACCTTTTGTTTACAACATAGTACAACAGCTGCCAACTCTGATACACAGATAACTTGTTCTACAATAGCTTCTAAACATAGAATAGGTATTCTTATTGTTTAGTATAAAAGTCCTCACACTTGTATAGGAGATGCAAGCTTTCTAAGCCATTTGATTGTATCTGCCAAATCATAATCTTTGTACAAATTCAGATTAATCAAGTTAATACTTTGAAAGAACTTGTTGTGTATTCATCTTGACTCAAAGTATTTATGTTATGATAGTAAGTAACTAACTTAGATTCTACGTTCGTTAGTTACTGATCTTAGAAGAAGTTCTTGTTTATGTTAACCGACCCGATCCACCAAAGCCTATTAAGGTATTGGGCCCAAGGCCCATATTAGTTTGATAGGGCAAAGCCCATTGTAGTGTGTGGGCCATGTGGGTTTCTAAAAAAATTTTACGGACCCAAAAATTGGGGTTGTCATACTAAGTCACCACACTTGTTCTTTAGGTCGAAGGATGATATGTTTATCAGGTGAATTCAGATTATCAAGCCGTTATTGTTTTATAAAATATAATAAGGAAAGAAAAATGATGAATAGATTATAATAAATATTAGAATAAGCAAAGAACATAACTAACTAATCTATAAAATAATAATCAATTTAAATCAATAAATCTGGCTTCATTTTCTCCGGTTAGTATTAAGAGTATGTTATAAGAATTAAGAAGGAATGTGACTTTAAATAGAAAACCTAATTTAAAAAATTACATGTTTTATTGTCCGCGGATGTTGTAGCCGCTTACATGTTTAATATGGACCGTCAAATCTTGTTGTGATTGAATCTAAGTAAGTGGTTACCTTATAGAAGGGGAGGCTATTATTAGTTACATCCTGATGCATTCTATATAAAGCTTTATCAAGTATGTAGACCCTATTCAAATGATTAGGATCCTCAAAGCTTAGAGAGTGACATGCATATGCTTCTTTATCATACTTTTCAAACAGAAAGCCTTTTGAGGCTCATCTAATATATTGTAAAACCTTTAGATATAGCAAAAGCTAGAAAGATCCTTTAAACATAACAACTGGAGCAAGCATCTCTTCATAATCTATTCTCTCTTCTGAAGTGCAACTGTAACATCCTAAATTTTTATAAACTCTGTTAAAAAAAGAAATAAGATTTTGGGTTTTGGGTAAGGTATGAGGACCAAATGTGACATGAAGAAAATATAAATACCAAAAATGTCACTATTAAAGGAAAGGGGCGCCTCCCTTGCCCTTCCTGCATTCAAAGGTTTTTAAAAAAGGCAAAGAGAGAAAGTGATGTTAGAGATAGAAAGCTTGCATAGTTGAAGAAAAGGTCAGGTTTTTAGCTTGGATCGTCATATACCTATGTTCCTATAGTGATTATAGATTGAATGAGGTGTTCAAGTTAGTATTTTTTTTATATGAATGATGTAGATTTCTGTTCATACTCATCCTGGTTCTAGAATTCTTGAGAAGATGATCAAAAGATAGGTTCTAGATCCCCATTTTTATATGATTTATGTTGTTTTTGGATGCTAACCATGACAGTTAATAGAGTTCAATGTTAAAGTTTATGTTTTTATGGGTTTTGGTATTATATGTATGGGTGACTGGTAGGTTTATAGTATGAACCCTAAAATATTGATAAGTTGATCTGAAATGTGATATTAAATGGAAAGAACATGTGTTTGTAGATTCAGGTGGTACGTATTCACCCGTAACTGTTGATGTTCACCCGTATGTGATGATTGGCCAAAAGAGATAGTCCACCATTATGTGCCACACTTAAAACTTATTTTAAATGTTAGTCACCTGCATTAGAGTTTATTCACTTGAAGTTGACTTGGTCACCCATAAGTGAGTGAACAAGATAGTACACCTACATGTGACATTTACTTTGAAGATTATTCTAAGTGTTATCTAAATATTCTATAATTCATCCGAATGTAGTACAGTTCATCCAAATGTAACACCGTTCATAAAACTTGAATTTTGTCACCCACACTTGATAAGTTACTTACATCTACCCATACTTAGCCAGATTTCATATCTCAAGTTCACCTGAATATGGTACCAATTACCTATTAACATTGATACCAATTGGTTTACATGAATAATAATAAAATAAGTACCTTCTATTATAACTTTCCATGTATAACTAAATCAAAAGTAAAGGTCATAGGGCTATTTCTATCTACTCCTCAAAGCATCGTTCTTCTATAGCTCATTTAGGTTCTTGTATAGTTTTCTAGAGTGAGTCTTCTATGGAAGGCAATCATGTTCTCAAAGTTGTAAATCCAATGCTTATGGAGTCTAATCAAGATTCCCCCTTATAATCAAACGAATACCTAAAATATATGCTCAAAACGTATCAACATAAAGTTGGTGAGCTCAAGTTTTCATAGTATAATATTCATAAACATACATAGATATACATAAGTAAAACAAAGTTATTGGTGAACGACAGATGTATCACAACAACCCTAGACCCGGATGAACCTCCCAGTGCTAAAACATCCCCTAACCTATACCCCTTATTGTTATGGGCTTAAGTGTGCCCTGATAAGCATTTTTAATCTGCACTAATTTATGACAAAATGATTATTGAATCTTAATAGGGGTTTCCCTATCATAAGGCCTCATTGTGTGTGGAGGATTCCCTAAATAGTACTATCCACAAATCACGCAACTCCTCATGGAGTTAATGATTGTGCTCACATTCAAGGACAAGAGCAGGTAATATTTCACCATAAAATAAGTTTTAAGAGTATGTATTCTACCCAAAAGTTTAAAAAAAGGGTTCATGAGACTTACCTTAGCCTGTTCTTGTGGTATGTGTTCGGGATCTAGAGTGCTACCAACCAGAAAGGTTCCTAAATTCATTTCATATGTATTAGTTTCTCATTAGTCAGTCATCTAAGCCCAACCCATGAGTTTTAGGTTTGCCTTATATGAGTTGGTGATTTTTATTACGTGTGTTTAATTGGGTTTAAGTCTTTGAGTGTTTGAAGTCTTGACTTGGATTTTGTTTAAGTATAGGTTAACATGTTATCATTACTATTTATGATAGTTGTTATAAGTGTTTTTTTATTCCTAGAACATTAAGGTTTCACTTATTGGTAACTTTGGTCCCTAAACTTTGCTAAGTTGATATTTTTAACCCTAAAGTTTAAATTTTTGCACTTTAATTAATTTGGGTGGTTTTTATTATTTTGAGTGAGTCTTGGTATTGGAATATATTAATATATTTTTATTTGACCTCCTTTAACTGTTTTTAGAATATATTTTTCAAGTTGGCGTTTTATGTCGGTTAAAATAGGAAATTCCATACTTAAAGTTGTTAAGTAGTCTAAATAGTATTCATATTTTAATGATAATTTACTTTGAGTATTATTTACTCTCTGGAATATTAATGTTATGATTATATAGTTGGTGAGTTGGTTATTATATTTTTAAACGTGTCTCGGACTGCGTTTCCGACGCGTTATGTAGTGTACTTTTAAATTCAATGGTTTTATTAATTTTTTAGTTGTGTTTAAGTTTATGATTCATAATTTACCGAAAATATCAAATTCTATAATTTGGATAATAAGTCTTTAATTATTTTATATTAACGGTAAATTTTGTATATATTACTAGAAAACTCTATAAATGCTAATATTTGATTTTTAACTTATTTTCATTATTATTAGGCCATTAGATACTAGAACTTTAGGTCTTAAGTTGTTCTTGTCGATTTTAACGATTTAACGCTCGCGGTTCGGTTTTTTACGGGTTTTCGGATTTGGGTTGGATTTGGTCATAATTGGTCATAGATGACTTTATATACTTATAAAAAAATTTAGGTTCTGGATTTTTCATGATTTTAGCTTAAGATCTTGTTTTTTATTATTATTTCTATTTTAACATGAATAAATTTTATGTTTTTGCTTACTAAGCAACAAAATTCTAAAAATTATGGAACTTGATTTCTAGGTTTTCTTAACATTATTCATTTTTGACATTTTTGTTCTATTCTCTAGTTAGACCTGTAAAATGTCCGTTAAGTCTCAGTTTTGATATATTAAGTATTTAGTTATGTTTTTTTCCTTCTGAATCAGACCTATAAGATAAATAACATATAAATAATTCCAAACTTTTAGTAATTTATGTCCCCGAATTTATTTTTGTATTTTTCTCAAACATATATATATTTCAAGCTTTTAAACTTTATATAAAGTATAAAATGCACATCCATAAATCATAATATTTTATATCTAACTTATATTAGTCATGATTCAAAAGCATTTAGACTATGATTTTGAACTTAGTTTACATTTATATTTTTGCGTTAACCAGGTTTTTCAGGTAAACTTGTTTTATTAAAAACGTGTTTGTGATCAACGAGGCTAAGTGAGAAAAATTTTACCATTTAGTTATTGAAAAATAAGGTATTTTCATGTGTTTTCGGGTTTAGACGGGTTACCATGGCGTGTGGAATGTTTGATAGAGTTCAAGGGCTAATGTAGGATTTAGTAGTTTGACAAAATATACAAGCTAGGATTTAGTAGGTTTTGTAATATCTTGTGTAAATATTTTATAAGATAAGCATGCATGTAATTAATTATATTAATATGTGTGTGGATTATGCATATATATTATATCTCCCTACTCTAATACAAGGGTAACTAGGGTGGACATGTGTCATCACAACATTCCACCTTACCAAAATTTTTCTGCTTCTCTCTTCTATTAAATATTTTATTAATTAATTACTAATAATAAATTAAGAAAATATCTTTTTATTAATATGTTTTCAAACCTGTGTATTAATACACGGTTTTACTAACACTAGTATGTATATATATGTATATGGTGTGTTTGTATGGTGTATGTGTGTACATGTGTGGTGTGTGTGTCATATACATGTATATGTGTGTGCATGCATATAAATTTTTATCTTATTATAGATTTGATCAGATTTATAATAGATTTTGAGTGGATTTTGTAAGATTTCATAATTTGCATGAGATTACTTGATGTTTATTGGTTAGTTGGTAGTGATTTGGTCAAACATAGATTTATAAAAATATTAGTTATTCTATATATTATTCATGACTTGTATTTAAAATATTCACATCTTGAGTTTTTATATATTTATTAATTATCTTATTTATTAAACTTGATTTGTTTTTTAAATGTTAATAAATTTTTAGTAAAGCTGTATTTATTTATTTAAGGGTAAGTAAGTATATTTGATAATCTTTGGTTGTTGGATAAGTATATGATTTTATTATAGTTAGTGATTTTAATATATTTAGAGTTTATATTTTTTGATTTTTATTAACTCAATACTTTTATTATTTTATATTTTCATATTTCACGTTGTTACTTTTGTGAAATTTTAATCTATTGGTTGGTATGGGTTCCCTTAATTACGATGATAGTTTATTGGGCCATAATGATTTATTTTATATTTTACTGAGGTTGGGTTTTTATAAATTGTTTTTATTTGATTGGCTCAAGCCCATTTTGGTATGTGGGCCAAAATTCATTAAAATGTTAGTGAATTCGAGGTGTATTAAGGTATTGGGCCTAAGGCCCATATCAGTTTAATAGGTCAGATTGTTATAGTGTTTGGGTTCTAAAAAAAATTTATGCGCCTAAAATCGAGGTTGTCACACATAATGAGACTGATAGCTAACCAATAGTATAATTCTAGTACAATATATGCAAAATTGTATCAAACTAGATAGAGAGACTTATAGGAATACTTCATAGCAAGCATGAAATTCAGGACTACACCCACCAAGATTTTGATCGTTGGATATTGACCATGACGTCTCGTATATAAAGAAGGGTAACCTCCCCCCCCCCCAATTGCATCCTTCCTTCCTCTTCTTAGGAACAATCCTAACCTTTTGTGAGTATTACTTTCTAAACTCCTATTATAAAACCTATTATGCAATCACATATCATTGTGTAACTTGATCATCAATTTATGATAATCAATGCTACACCAAAGGATCTATTTGTTACACATTATATATCTGATCATTGACAATTTCAACGTTACTATCTAGGTATGATCCAAAAAGTTACACATTGGACAACAACAAAGTAGTAACATGTAATGGTTTCATGTTATGATACATAACCATAGTTTATTTAGTGATGATTTTACAGAAATAATTAATTAAAAGGGGGATTAAACATTAGTTAACTAATTAAACATTTTAATGATTTAAATTTTTTAAAAGGCTTACCTAATTAAGAGTTAATTAGTAAGCCACAAGTGTTTGATAATTAAAAATTAATTGTCAAAGTTTTTAAGTGTTAAGAAAGTGGGGACCAAAACAATACATTCAAGTACTAAACATATAAATTTGTAATCCTCCCCAATCCCGTTGTCGTCAACCACAACCCCCCCCCCCCCCACACAATCGCTTTATACCAATCTATGGTTGTGTTTTGTTTTAACGCGTGTATATGGATACCTAATTTGGGTATTTAATTAACAAGATTAATTGATTAAACACTTCCGCTCACTTTAATAAATATTTCTATTTTTAGTGGATTTCGGGAAAATATGTAATACTTATTCTTATATTTTAGAAACTGATATCAAACAAGATATTGGCTTTAGCTTGTTGTTTTAAACCCATGCCCAGTACACAGGGGACCTGGGTTCAAACCCAGGCATTCCGTACTATTTTTTATTTGATTATAATTTCTAGAAAAAATGTATTAAAAACGTTAAATTGGCATAAAAGTTATTTTTTTTAAATACATTCCAGAAATTATTATTTCTGAAAAATTCTAGACAATATAATTTTCTTATATTTTTCTAAAGGTTTTAACCTTATAAAACCATTATAAAAGTTATTTAAAATTTATAAATCAAACTTAAAATATTTGAAAGCATTTTACAAATCATTTAAATAATTAATGATCATAATAGTTATTAAAATATTCGTCAATGCCAAGGTTCGAACCTTGTATGTCCAAGAGAGGCAAAGCCTCTCAACTCTCCCTTGACCACTAGGATAAAAGATCATTGGCAATTAATTTAATTAAATAAATTATTTTATTTTCAACACTTTGATATTCATTCAATACTATAGATTAAATGTTCTATTTCACTAATCATTATCTTCAATTCCAAATATTTAATCACCTCATTCTATTTAATCAAGATATATAAATACATTATTTTATTTAAATAATTTGTTAAACCCGAATCCTAATAGAAAACTTAAATCCATATATTGTCCTTAAATCATAGTATTATTTTAACATCAATACACCCTTCCTTAGGTCAAATTTAGAAGAAACCATTAGTGTCTAATCTAAGCATATCATTATTCAAATCATATATCAATATGAGTATTCATAGCCCATTTTCACGTTTTATATTTTGCGGAAATCATGTAATTCATATTCAATTATTGTTATTCATTATTATCTATTTCAAAATTCAATTCAAGATATGTGTTGATGAAGCAACCAAAAACTTAAGAATTCAGCAATGGTTGTCAACTGCCGAAATCTGTCAAGTGCTAAATTCATTTGTCGATCAGCATGTGCTGAATAACTGTCGATCAGCATATGCTAAACCACTACGGATAAGCACTTACCTGATATGTTGTTGATCGACTACTACTGATCAGCACTGAACTTCATGAGTTGCTGATCAATTGTTATTCAAGACAAGACTGTCTGTACCGTTGGTTGTTGTATTCTACCTTTTAGAGACAACATAGTACTAAAGTTCCCTAACTCTAATGTGTCAATTGTCTGTCTTATTATACATTCTAAACATAGAATAATTTATTCTTATTGTTTAGATTTCATAGTATAAAACCCTAATACTTGTATAGTAGTGGTAAGCTTGTTTAAGCCACTTGTGTATCTACTGAATGTAACTCTTTGTGCTTAGTTTTAATTAATCAAGTGAATACATAGAAACAACATATTGTGTACTTATTTTTACTTAAAGTATTTATGTTTGTTAGTATTAACTTATATTCCGCATTTGTTAACCACTGATCAAATAGAAAAGTCTTGTTAATCCATAACCCCGATCCAACAACATGTTATGTTAATACTTGTAATTATGTGTGCATAGTTAGATAAAATAGATAATAACACAATCATTAATTTATGCAATCATGGTAACAATGATAGATCTATTAGTTTGATAAACCTACCCCGTATGGTTATTTGAGTGGTGATGCTAGATCTATTGGTTTGACAAACCCATCCTATTTGAATATTCGAGTGGTGATTAGAACCGGATTCAATCAATCAATCAAAAGGCTTTGTCTGGATCGAGTCAATTCAATCATTTGGTTTGATTGTGTTTAGTTTGTCTTTTATGTTACACTATTGCATTTTTAAGTCTTAACATAATAACATTATCATGTGGATTAAATTGTTTTCAATTAATTTAATCAATGTATATATGTATGTCAAACCTGCGATTACTCACCAGCTAATTCGTTACCTAACTCGTTACTTTTTTCACATGATTTCAGGAATACAGATTAGTGGACTTTTAAATGCACATTTAGGGCTTGGACTTAGTCAAAAATTAAAGGCAATATTATTATGTTTACTTGCATTTTTAATTGATTGTAATGTATTGTTTGATTAGATTATTCAATGAAAATAGAATTTAATACTATTTCAACGCAATTACTACCATATGCTATGGTCAATCAATTCTCATTCGTCTGCCCCAATTATTCCGCTATCAGTTGGGGTATGAGATAAACAAGAATTGCATGAAGAAACTTTAGACTGCACGAATATTAGATTTAACAAGTCAAGATTCTTTTGATGATGCAAATCATGTTTGAGAGGAAAGTTGAACAAAACTCCTTTCACTAATGTCAATCAAAAGGCTAGGGATCTGTTAGGACTTGTACATATAAATATATGTGTCCATTCAGATCAATGAGCAGAAATAGAGAAAGGCACTTTGTCATATGCACTGATGATTTCAGTAGACATGGTTATAGTTATCTCATTAAGCATAAACATAAAACGTGAGATGCAGGTAGGCGCCACAACTGTATAAATTGAGAAAATTAGTGATGAATCGTCTAAGTGGGAATATGTTAGACATAGATGTTCTCTCATCGATAATTTCAATGTCACTATCGAGGTAGGATCCAAAGAGTTACACATTGGATAACAACAAAGTAGTAATGTGTAATTATTCCATGTTATGAACTACGTTTTAATTAGTAGTGATTAATTATTTAGAGAAATTATTAATTAAAAGGGGATTAAACGTTACTTAATTAATAGTTAATTGATTAAACATTTTAATGATCAAAGAGGTTTAGAAAGGTTTACCTAATTAACAATTAATTAGTAAACCACAAGTATTTGATAATTAAAAGTTAATTTTCGAAGGTATCAAGTGTCAATAAACAGGGGACCAATACGATTCAGGGACTAAACATGTAAAATTCTTTTACATAAAATAGGGGATTAGGGGAAATCCTAATTCCATGTCCCATTGTCGTCAATCACAACCCCTCTCCCTACCACCCGTTCTTCTCAACCGAACACCACCAACAACAACCACCACCGTCATCGTCGAAACTTGTTTCAAGTTGCAAATGTTGATACTTTTCGTGATTGGATATCTAGCGAGATCATTGATTACTTTCGAGGCGTAAAGTTTTGAACTTCGGCGTCAAGGTGTAAACTATATACCAATCTATGGTTGTGTTTTCTTTTAACGCGTGTATCTCGATACCTGATTTTGGTATTCAATTAATAAGATTAATTGATTAAACGTTTCTGCTCAATTTAATAAAATTTCTACTTTTAGTGATTTTAATTTGTTAAAGTTAACCTACGATACCCAACACTCTTCTAGTAGGCTATCAACCACATTTGATGTTTGTAATGTGATTATGAGCTTAAATATGACTTGGACCAACTAAAATGATAAGCTGGATTGACACTTATTGCAACAACTACAAACGTCTTATACATGCTTATGGTTTAATATGGCATGGCTGTGATGTTAAAACATCTGCGTACGCGCACATGTTTTTATTTTAGATTACTATATAAGTATATGTTTTTCTATTTTATTTCAGTTAAAGAATTTCAAAACATATATTTATAAGTAAAATCATTAAGAAAAAATTTTGGTTTCTTGTATGTTTAAATACACAACTAAAATTGGTAATATGTTATTTTTAGATGGGTTATATTTTTAGAATTTCTAGTTATTGTCCATGATAACGAAAACCAACTTATCCACCCTTGGTTGGATTTGACAGGAACCTAAACGCCCACGAGCTAATCCAACATTGGTTTGTCTACTTGTCATGCAACTTTTCTAAACTTGCTTTTTTTGAAAATGAGAAAAAGGACAAACTTATATTTAAGTGTCAATGCTAAACACGTTTTTTACTTTTTTTATCTTTTACTAGTTTTAATAAACCCGTATGTTACACGAGTTAAATAAAACAAAATATTAATACGATTAAAATTTATTAATTATAAAATGATATTTTAATATATGTTATGACTAAAATTACATATAAGAAATTACTATAAGTAATAAAACAGTGATATCAACATTTTAAAATTTTGTTTTTAACTTTTTTTTCAAAAAATAAACATTTTGTTCTAAAAACAAACCGTATAAAATTTTATTTTTAAAAATTTTCTTATTATAACTACCAAATTTAATTATTTTTTTGTTTTAAAAATTTAACTTTCAAAAAATACCAATTTTTAAATATTTTGTATTTTTAAAAAAGTTTTATGCTTTAGAAAAATGTATTAGTTATAAAAAAATTATAGTTTTATAAATAACATTAATAAATAGATCTTTTTCTTAATTTATTAAATCTAAAAAAGTATTAAATAAAATTATTCGTAATTAAAGTAATTATTTAATAGGAGTGAAAGGTGGGAAATTTTGGTGAGAATGATTGTGGTGTTGACATGTGTCAACCCAAGATACTCTTTTATTAGAGTAGGAAGATTTTAACAATCCTCATAATTACCTTTAAACATACAAAACTCATAACTTTAAGGTTACGGATAGCCATGGACCGCACAAAACATAAAGTAAGACTGTGTGCATCAGTTTACGAAGCGATCTGGCCTCTCCCAACACCCTACCACAAAGCGGTATTTAATTCAAGTGACGGGAAACAATTTATGCCAAAAAATGCCCAAAAAGAATAACTTTCTGAAATACAAAATTAAGTGTACAACAAAACCACAACAAATAGTTTAGTTAACAACCTTAACAGCCACAATGACATACACACTCAGGATCTAAAAAAATGTAAACTTTGTTACATTCGAATTCAAATGCATTTACAATGTCTTACACATATAAAGTGCATTCATGAAAGTTACTTACTGTTATTATATATGACTATATAGGGAAAAACTTGTATTGAAATCGAAGTATAAACACGGAGTCTCCAGGCTGTCGAGGTTCATCATCAACAATGACCGCCCTTTGTCATCAAGACATTCCCACATCCTAAGACATAATAAGCTCAAACTGATACATTTGTTTGGTTTCAGCATCTACTTGTCACTTGTGTAGTTGTGTTTTGTTTTGCAAAAATTACATATATATATACACACATTGATTACAGTTCTTATATATATTCATTCGGCATCCTTAACCTCAGCTTCAACATCAATAACAGTTCTAGATGAAGCCTTTCCTGCAGAAAGCATGTAGCCATATCAATGGTAACTCATAAAAGAACACACATCATAAAACTGGTGCACCTTTCTTTGATCGAGAAAAGAAGTCGCTGAATGCTTCATCAAATAATGTAGATTCCTTGGAAAACTTCATGCGATCCCTTACAAACTCATCATCGACCACTGAAACCCAATATAAATTCAAAGATTCGTCTCTTAAAAAATGTTACATGTATGAGCATTGGCAGAAAGCATATATTAAACTAGTTGTTGACTCAAACACAACAATTTTACCTACAAATGGTTGACTACAATAGGGACACAGCTGCGGTTCATCGTATAACATAGACCTGCAATTAACAATATAAGCTCAAGTTAGAAACAGGATTGTACACAGGCTTAAGAAACACAATAACATAAGAATCAGACCGTGTTTCTTACTCAAAAACCTCAAATTCATTTCTACAATTAGGACACTGCAAAAACCAAAAGACTCCGGATTAATTTTGTGAAAATGACAGAAGCATCAGTATCAGATCGCGGTTCTTACTTTGATTTCAACCATATTATTTCTTGCCCACCAAATAAGAGCTCCAAAGCCCACAACTAGAACAAACACCACTACAAGCTGCCATCAAAATCAATCATATTAATCAGAAATGAAGATCATCCACATGTTGGATTGTTGGAAGCAACTAAATTAAACACGAATTCAAACACAATTGAACATGAATTTGAACACTATTACATCAAATTCACAATCTTTACGGCGCAATATGATTCTTCAAACTTCAATTTAGATATCAATTTT
This sequence comes from Flaveria ramosissima, assembly GCA_025215565.1. Taxonomy (NCBI): domain Eukaryota; kingdom Viridiplantae; phylum Streptophyta; class Magnoliopsida; order Asterales; family Asteraceae; genus Flaveria; species Flaveria ramosissima. Next base: position 9,243,973 of record CM046038.1, on the reverse strand, counting down.
CACATGATCAATGATTGAAGCTAAAAAGCTACTAACTAGACACTTAAAAATCAGAACTTGAATCTAAATTTACATACCCAAAATGAAACAAAAGCATCTATTATCCAACCGAGTTGCCCACTCAAAGAAAGATAAATCAAGCCAACAGCCAAAGCAAGATTTCCCAAAACCCTTGCTGTGCCACCGTCGTCTTTCCCACCGCCACCGCCACCACCACCACCGTCGCCGCCGTTGGATTTAATATTATTAAACCTAACAAGAACCACCCTTTTGGTCTTCTTCTTTATCTTCTCATCAAATCGATCTTTTTCCTGTAACAATTTACTACTGGATTGAAAAGCCAGTGTAAAATCTTGTTGATGGTAACAACAAACGTATCTCTTGGTAAAAGAATTCGTGGGTTCTCGCAGTTTTGGATCGTAAAAGTTTTGTCTTGGGGTTTTGTAATCCGAGAATTTGGAGAGAATTTGGGGGATTATCGTCATCATCGTGGCGAACATGATGAAGGTTTATGAAAAATGGAAAAGACCCTTGGTTTCTTGAAAAGAACATGTGTCTACCGTTACTCTGTTAGAACAATCAATTCGGTAGTAGGTTTTAATCGTTTCCTTTCTAGTCAAACTTAATAATCAATTAAAACTACACGAATTGTTTATGTGGTTTAGAAAAAATTGAAATTACATATTTAACTCTACAAATTTACTAAATTATATTATACCAAACTTATAATTTTAATTACATATATCTTTTTATAAAATTTAATTATTTACATATATACTCAAACTAAAATTTTAATTGCATATATTACCTTCATTAAACATAAATATACATATATAGCCATATGAATATATTTTATTAAAAAGAGTAAACTATTATTTTAGGCCTTATGGTTCGATGAAAATTTCGATTTCAATGCAAAAGTTTTTATTGCACTAACAGTCCAATAGTTTTAACGTTAGTTTTAATTTCAACCAAACTACCCAATGTGGATATCAAATAATAGAAAAGAGTAAATTATTACTTTACTCTAATAAGAAAACAAATTAAACAACACATTCATTTTCTTAGGGGTTGTTTGGCAATATCTAAATGATTAAGGTAGTCTTTGTTTTTTTTCAAAAAGCTCTTCCTTACCTCTTCATCTGTGCGCACGCAGACACGGGAAGAGGTTTTCAGTGCGCAGTCTGTTTGATTTTTGGAAGACATTTCATTAAAAAAACGTTTTCCAGACGTCTGCGTGGAGAAGATGTGGACCTACCACTTCTAACCTCTTCTCAACCTCTTCTCACTTCTCATTAACTCCTCCCCACCTTGAAATCCATCTTCACTTGTCAAGAACTCTTCTCCCATCTTACCTTTCCTCTCACCACCGCCCCACCTCCCCCCAACCGCTGCCGCGCCGCCACCGCCCGCCCCAAACCGTCGCAGCTGCCCTCCCCTGTGTTGCCCTCCCCCTCCGCTGCGCGCCCTCCTCTCTGCGACCATCCCTGCGCCCGCCCAACCTGCGTCGTCGTCCCTCCGCCGCCCCCCTCCCCCCACCTGCGCCCGCCTCCCCCTCCCCCCACCTGCGAGATGCACCAAATTGTAGAATTAGGGTTTCTATTTTGGTAGGAGGCAGAGAAGAAGAAGAAGAAAAAGAAAAGAAGAAGAAGAGATCAAGAAGCCATGGGTGGAGGAAATTCTCAAAAGTCAAAGATGGCCCATGAGAAGAACTTGGAGAAAGGCAAAGCCGCTGCTAAAGGTCCGATTTTCCACCCTTTTTTTCTTCCGATCGATGAAATGCAAGGAACATGCTGAAGCAAAACATCCAAAATGTGACCTTTACACTTGTTTCCCTGATCTGAAAAAATATACCATCAATATTTGAAGGTTTTATGTGTGACACCCGGTCAAACCAGGTCAACGCTCGAGGCTATTTTAAATAATAAATTTATATTTATTAATTGTCATACCATATTAACTAAAAACCCTACGTTAACGTTTTAACGAACCTTGAAACGTTTAACTGTTATGTATACTATTAATAATAATACTACTGCTACTAATAATATTATTAATAATAATGATACTGTAATAATATTATTATTATTATTAATATAATAATAATAATAATAATGATTATGGAGATGGTGCATGGATAACACCTATCATCCATAAAATCTTGCACAATCCCTATATACACCCACACTTCACTAACCCTTTTATTTCACCACCACCCCTTCCACTTCCACACCACCACCACCCATCGGTTCCCACCACCATCGAAACCACCCACCGCCGCCTGCATCGCTGCCTCCACCACCTACAACGACCACCACCAGCAAACCTCCACCACCTGCCGCGACCACCACCACCAAACCTCCACCACCTGCCGCAACCACCACCACCAAACCTCCACCACCTGCCGCGACCACCACCTCCAAACCTTCACCACCACCGCGACCGTCACCCCCCCAACCAATGAACACCTTACTTTCCCCTCCCCCTCTCGACTGCAACCATCAACTATCACCACCATCACCCGTCGCAGCCCATCACCACCACTATAAATCTTCATGTACATTTCTCTCAAGCTTCAAAAAGGATTGTAGTTGGAATCTAAGTGTCCTAAGTGTCGATTTAGTCTTAAGGTATACTCATTTCTAGACTAGATCATCTACATTCATTCATGCATGGGTGATCAAGATGAAGATCTTGATGAACCCTAGTTTCACCCACTTGATGTTGACAAAAGATAATGTTTTTGAGGATTATGAGCATTGAAACATATTTTGAAATGAGTTATAATCTGAAATGTTATAGGATAGGTTACAAGTTGATGAAATCATGTTATTTGTATGATTTGGGTTTCGTAAGAATGTATATATATGTATGTATATGTCGTGTATGTGTGTATGCATATGTAAGTTGGGAAGTTGATGGATTATAGTCTCATAAGAAAGGATAAGATAAGAATATAGGATGAATGAATGATGATAGATATGATGCCATAGGAAAGTGATTAAGTTGAAGTAATAGATAGTATTGTTTGTCATGAAAAGAAAAGATCAAGATAAAATGTTAATATAAAGTTTATACTTGGACACATTATAAGGTTACAATAAAATGAAAAGTTTGATTGACAATAAATCGAGAACTAGAACCAGAATTTAGACCGTACATAAGACTGACGGGATGTTATGACAAAAGGACTTGACTAGGACGATACTGAGACATCAAGACGTTACAAAATTCAGACTATACAAAGCTAAAATAAAATAATATGTACATTTTAAGAAAATAACGATGAATAAAATATATATATATATATATATATATATATATATATATATATATATATATATATATATATATATATGTTGATGCATGTATGTCCCTAGATCATGATATGAAATGTAATAGATCTTGTTTGTCTGATTATGATGTAATGTGAAGTGATTAATGAAATGATATGGATTGTTTGTGATTTGTAATGTCTAATATTTCATTAATGAGTCGATATTGAATTGGTTAATTAGGTTTGTGATTGTTTGAATGGTTACACATAATGTTATATTAATTAATACATTCAAACTTAACTTAATGAAGTTCTCATGCGAATGGCCCATGCGAATGGACCACACGCATGAATAACTTCATACGATTGACTCAGTCGCACGACTGAACCAGGAGACTGGATCAGTCGTATGATTGACACATAAGATTGGCTCAGTCGCATGACTGAACACTCAGTCATGCGGATGAATCAACCGCATGGTTCAATCGCACGACTGAACCATACTTATGGTTTAGTCGCACGAATGAACAATACTAACCTATAAATACAACCCAATTCGTGGAAAACCGTAAGCATTCATTCTATTTCAACTCCAGACGTACCCTAGCCGTCCAGAAGCCTCCCAATTCGTTCTCCAAGTTCACAGAACACATTAGATCGATTCCCAATCGACTTCTAACGTTAGATTCAATTCTTGATTGATTCTTCGTGTGTTCTCACTGATTGGATCGCCAATCAAATAGGATTCCGCACTATTTGATCTGGTTTACATGCTAATCACTAGGTATTTCGTTCAAATACCAGGTCCTAACAAGTGGTATCAGAGCTTTGGCTCGTGATTACGTGTGATTCAATCAAGATTGCATAAAAGTTTGTGTTTTTACACAAAAAACGCAATCTTTGGTGTCAAAAGTGATCTTGGACGTTCCCTGCTCATCAAAGTTTGGTTTCTACGGACTTAGGCGATTAGACCTTGCGAAAATTCGAATTTTTACGGCTAAACCACGTTTAACCTAGAAATTTTCGCAAAACAGCAACTTCAGTCGCACGAGTGACCCATTCGCACGACTGGACTCCATTCGCATTGCCCATACGCACGATTGGACTTAGTCACACCTTCATTCGTACGATTGAACAGTTCGTTCGTAGTGCTCATACGCATCAACTTCATTCGCACGACTGAACCGATCGCTTAGTTCAGCCGCACGATTGAACCAGTCGCAGAGTTCATCCGCACGACTAGACCATTCGAATCCTTCAGTCGCACCAGTGACAGTTTGTTTTATTAGACTTAAAGTTATTCGCCATGAAAGATCAAATGTCAGCCTTTACTGCTGGGAAGGACTCTAGGATACATAACCTGCTGTTGTTTGAGAGTGAGGTGGGTAATCATAATAAACCACCAAAGCTCTTAACGTTAGATGAGTTTCCCCACTGGAAACAACGTTTTGAGATCTACCTCAATGGAGTGGATCCGAATCTGTGGGAAGCCATCGAGATTGGATATAGTACACCGGTGGGAGCTGATGGAGTTAAGTTAACGTTAGGAGGGATGACGGACGCGCAGAAAGTTAAATACAATGCAGAGAAGAGAGTTTATGCATTGATTACACAGTCTATCCCCAAAGACATCTTCCACCAGTACTCAGAGAATAAGCAGTCAAAGAAACTTTGGGATGAGCTAGAAAAGAGGTACGACGGGAATGCTTCGTTGAAGGCAATCAAGGCTAAGGAGTTAAAGAAGGAATTCGATAACTTCTCCTCGATGGGGAACGAGAGTTTAGACGATGTCATAGATAGATTTTACCATCTGATGAGCGAACTGCATACACATGGGGTGACCACTACCATGGAAGAGAAAGTTACTAACTTTGCAGACGGATTGCCTGAAAAGTGGGCTTCATTCGTGTCTAACCTGAGACAGAATGGAATGCTGGCAAACCGGATATTAATGACTTCATTTTAAGTTGCGAGAAGAGGCACTTAGGATGAAGTACAGAGCTCAGAAGTCTTCGTACACTCAAAATCCAGCTTTGTACAACGCCACGCCTCAAGCTAAGACATCTGGAGCACCTCTCCAGACTGCATTTGTGTCTAGCTCATCGGGTCCTTCACATGCGTCTCCTTCAGGATCAGACACGTCGGGATCTTCTTGTACCCACTATATTGGATCTGAAGCAAGTGCTACCAAACTGAAGACCGAGAACCTCGGTAATGTGACTGTGGAAGTAGCTCGAGAGCATATGGATCTTTTGGCTGCAGTGGTTCATTCTTATGATGGACTTGTTGCCGGGAAGATTGGAAACTGCCATCTGGCAGACGAGGACTACGAGCAGGTGGACGAAATGGAGCTTGAGAGGATGGACATAATGTGGGCCTTAGCTAGTGCTGTCCGGAGGGCGAAGAAGTTTGTTAAAAAGACCGGACAGAACTTGGTAGCTACTAAGGATACCACATTTGGCTTTGACAAGAGCAAAGTGACCTGCTTCAACTGTGGGGAGAAGGGGCACTTCAAAAGAGAATGTGTCAAGCCTAAGAAGACGGGTAACGGGAACCCATTCTCGTCCTTCACTCGCCAAGACAAGCAAGCTTCTAGTTCTACTTCATCAAGCAAGGATCCAAAAGCCTTGACTGCTCATGATGATGAAGGACAGGATTGGAGCTTTAGGTTTGTCTCACCAGGGGAATCAAACATTGCAAGTGTAGAAGATATTGACGATGATTCCGTTAGTGAAGGAGATCTAGCAGTTGAGATAGGGATGTCACATAGTGAAGAAGCAACTGCAACCGAGGTCAGTTACAAGCCTAAAGAGGAGACTGCCACGTCAGAGACAGAAAAGACAGAATCACCAGAACCAGAGACATCTGATGCTGCGTTGATGGCTAACTCTTCTGAACCAACTCAGGTAAGTACTACTGACCAAATGTTTGATAATCATGCTTGTTCTGATTGTGATTCTTTTAGGAATAGCATAGATGAAAAATTTGCTAGGTTATTAGATCATAATGATAACTTAGTAAAAGATTTGCAACTGTGCACTGAGGCTAATAGAGTATTAAAACAAAATGAGCATAGTTATAAAGAAAAGATAGACCTTTTGACTAAACAGCTTAGGGAAACCGAAGTAGTTGCATTTAACCAAGCTAATGACATTAGGTACTATCTAAACTCCCTAGAAGACACTAAGAAGCAAAAGGCAGTTCTAGAAGTAGAAGTAAACTCATTAAAACAGAAACTGCATAGTTGGACTAGTTCTTCACACATAGTTCAACACTTAGTGAGAGAAAGAAACAACGGGGAGGGATTGGGTTACAAAGTGGTTCCACCACCACCTGAGACCTTGATGAACACTAAGACTAGACCAATTAATAATAACCCCATCAAGGATCACGTGGTGTCTACTCCTCTTGTTAGTGATCCAGATTCCTCATGTTCATCTATTGAATCTGGAAACAAGCAAAAGGAGGCCACTTCAAAGGCAAAGGGTAAATTGCCTTGTGTTAATCTGGAAAAGGAATTTGAAAAGGTTAACTTAAAGTCAGGGTCAAATAAGTCAAATCAGAACCTAAAAAGACTTCTAATGTTAATCTTTCACATGTTTCAAGTCAAAAACCAGTTAACCAAAAAGAAAAAGATGTTAATCAGGTTAAAACAGTTAACTTTGTTAAACCATAGAAAACATCAAAAGAACCAGAGTCAAAACCTAAAGTGATTGATGTTACTAGACTGTCACCACTTCTCCACAAAGAAAGTTTAATCATAAAGTTGATAGCAGGTCGTGCTACAACTGTGGAGAATGTTGACACATTGCTTCCTATTGTCCTTTCTATCAAACACCTAGGAAGAAGATTGAACTTCAGGATTCAAAGCCTAGGCCTTCTAAGAGGAGTTCTCTGACTCCACCTAGAAGAACTAGTGAACCTAAAGTTCAACCTGTAAGCCAGTCGACTGTTTATCATAAACAGGCCTTGCACAAATCTGGCTTATGGAAAGAGAAGTCATCCTCTGTGTCTGATAATGATGACAAGAAGAAACCTGAGCTACCCTCATCCTCTAAGGGTCAATGGGTGGAATTTATGATGTGTGATGCCTCTGGGAAACCCAAGCCAGTAAAGGCTTGGGTTCCTAACCTAAACTAATCCTTTACTTTGTATGTGCAGGGTGTTCGATACAGTGCTGAAACAACACGTGGATTGTAGACAGCGGAGCATCCAGGCACATGACAGGAAATAGGGCCCTTTTATCAAACGTCAAGCAAATAAAAGGAGGGCATGTTTCGTTTGCTGGAAACAAGGGAGGCTATATCACAGCTCAGGGAGAAGTGGGGAATCAGAAAGTTAAGTTTGATAAGGTGAACTACGTTCAACAACTTCAAAATAACTTACTTTCTGTTTCCCAAATCTTTGATAAGGGATTTAAAGTCATCTTCGACAACAAGAAGTGTTACGTGCTAAATAAAGACTACGTGATCCCAGAGGACCAAGTTCTAATGACTGCTTCAAGATATAAAGACCTTTATGTTTTGGATCTGTCAACAGCTTCTACAACGGATCATGAGGTTCAGTGCTTTCTATCTAAAGCTACTGAGAAGGATTCCATCTCCTGGCATAGGAGAATGGAACACATTAGTCAAAGGAAGATGAATCACTTGATTCAGAAGGATCTTGTGAGAGGAGTAAATGTCAAGAACTTTCAGCTTCCTGACTTTTGTGTAGCTTGCAAGAAAGGCAAACAGACGAAGAAGTCTCATAAGGAAAAGAAAGTTCATTCAATAGAACTTCCTCTTGAACTTCTTCACATGGATCTATTTGGTCCAGCCAGTACAAAGAGCATTGCAGGCGACTTGTACTGTTTTGTGGTCACTGATGACTACTCAAGGTTCACCCGGGTAATGTTTCTAAAATCCAAATCAGAAACATTTGAGTCATTCAAGGGGTTAGTAACCACACTGGAATCTCTCTACAAGCTGAAGGTTAGACAAGTACGCTCAGACAACGGGACAGAATTCAAGAACCAGTGGATGGAGGCATACTGCAAGGAAAAGGGAATTGTGCATCAATTCACTTCTGCCTACACGCCTCAGATGAATGGCGTTGCTGAGAGAAAGAACAGAAGATTGATAGAGACAGCACGAACTATGCTAACAGACTCGAAACTGCCTATCCAATTCTGGAATGAGGCAGTGGCGAATGCATGTTATACACTGAATCGAGTTCTTATAGTCAAGCGCCACAGAAAAAAATGTTACGAGCTACTACAAAGACGCAAACCGAATTTGGAGTATCTTGAACCATTTGGCGCGCCGTGCACACTTTTGAAGAAGACACAAGAAGGTAAATTCAGCGAGAAGGCGGATGAAGGAATTTTTCTAGGATACAACATACCGAACAAGCGAGTTTACAACAACTCAACGGGTCTAGTAGAAGTGTGGTGTAATGTTGATGTTCAGAGATATACCACACCACCTACTGGCAAAGGACCCGCCTACTTCTTCGACTATGATGGATTCTTCAAGTCCTTCAACATCCCTCTCTCTCCCTCGGATGACGAGTTAGCTACTAGAATGATGTATGATATCTTGAATACACCATCTAGCTCACAGGGAGAATCATCTACTCAGTCAGGGGGAGTAGTCGATGACAGTGACTCCTCCTCTAAAGATGAAGCTGAAGAAGATGACTAGAACAGTCAGGAGGAACAGGTTCCAGTTCTTGAAAGTCCACAAGCATCTACCAGTGATGCACCTTCGACTTCGGAACCTCAAACTCCAACTACCTCTGATGCAGAACCAAATGTTCATAATCTTGGCTCTGAGGTAGCTGTTCCTACTACTCCAGGATCACGATTAAACGTCTATCATCCCCTAGACAATGTCATTGGTGATGTCAGATCAGGAGTACAAACCCAAAATCAGCTTTATTCAGCTGATTACGCCTCGGTTATGGAGAAGGGTTACATTCATGATGGTGCTTATCGGTGTTTTGTCTCGCAGTTTGAGCCAAAATATGTCAGTGATGCACTAAATGATGAGGCGTGGGTGAGTGCCATGCAAGAAGAACTTCTTCAGTTCAAGAAGTTAGGTGTATGGACTCTGGTTGATAGACCTAAAGGTGCTAAAGTCATTGGCACCAAATGGGTCCTGAAATGAAAGAAGGATGACCAAGGGGTCATTATCAGGAACAAAGCTCGATTGGTGGTTCAGGGTTTTCGCCAAGTCGAGGGAATTGACTACAATGAGGTGTTTGCACCCGTGGCAAGGATGGAAGCCATTGGTATCTTCCTTGCCTATGCATCGTACATGAAGATTAAAGTCTATCAATTAGATGTGAAGAGTGCATTCCTTCATGGGGAAATCAGAGAAACAGTCTATGTCAGTCAACCCGAGGGATTTGAAGATCCTTATCATCGAGATAGAGTCTACAAACTTGACAAGGCTTTATACGGGCTTCATCAAGCTCCAAGAGCATGGTATGAGAAACTCTCGACTCATCTTGTGAAACACGGCTTTCACAGGGGAGTCATTGACTGCACGCTGTTCATTAAAGAAAAAGATGGCGACCTACTGCTCATACAGATCTATGTTGATGACATAATCTTCGGTTCAAAGAACGAAGAGTTATGCAAAGAGTTTGAAGCAGTTATGAAGAAAGAGTTTGAGATGAGTGCTATGGGGGAGATGAAGTTCTTTCTCGGGTTACAGGTGGATCAGACACCAAATGGGATCTTTCTACATCAGACCAAGTATGTAGGAGACATTCTTCAGTCGTTTTGACATGGAGAATGCTTCTGCTGCTGGGACTCCACTTGCTACGAATCACGACATAGCACCTGATGAAAATGGAGATCTTGTAGATGCCACGATGTACCGAGGAATGATTGGATCCCTCATGTATCTCACTGCCTCAAGACCTGATATCATGTATGCTACATGTTTATGTTCTAGATATCAGGCTAAGCCTAAGGTCAACCATCTGATCGGGGTCAAAAGGATTTTTGTTATCTGAAGGGTACACCCACACTTGGGTTGTGGTATCCTCATGATGATGACTTTGAGCTCACAGCGTATAGTGACTCGGATTACGGGGCTGCAAGATGAACTACAAGTCTACATCAGCAGGGTGTCAATTCTTTGGGAGAAGATTAGTTACCTTGCGGTGTAAGAAGCAGACATCGGTTGCCTGTGAAGCCGAATATGTTGCTGCTGCAAGTTGCTGTTCACAAATCATCTGGATTCAACAGCAAATGCGGGATTACGGTTTAAAGTTCTCTTCTACTCCTATTTTTGTTGATAACTCTGCTGCAATTGCAGTAACTAAAAATCCGGTCCAACATCCTAAGACCAAACATATCGGTATTAAATACCATTTCATAAGAGACTGTTTTGAAAAGAACTTAATTGATGTGGTAAAAATTAATACTGAATTTCAACGCGTTGACCTCTATACTAAAGCCTTTGATAAACCAGTTTTCAATATTTGCTAGAGGTCAACGGCGTTAAAAAGAAAAGTGATGTTATTCCTGATGATGATAATGTGTAGTCCGATGTAGTTTAGTTAAAGTTTTTCTTTTTTATTTTATTTTATTTATTTTATTTTAGTCTGTTTAAATTAAACTCATGTTATTTTGCTGTTTATTAAAATCCTAAAATAATTAAACCAGTTGTGATTTTAGTATTTTAGGGGGAGAATATGTCAGCAAGTAACATTAATAAAAAAAAGAAAAAAACGAGGGAGAAGGAGTGAATAGCTGATATAAGGTAGATCGTATCTGTGATACCGATTCAAACCCTTTGGAAAATGATAGTACACAGGAACAAATCAAGAGGGACTTAAAATTAAATTTAGAAAAGATGCAAAAATTCAAAGTATAAGTCTGTGTAGTCTAAGCAATATAAAAGGGAAGATGATAGAAAAACTGGTAACTCCTAAGGTAACACAACGAGAGTAGACCTAGAGGTTGCTAGACCACAAATGATATGTCGGTAGATTCAACACAATAGATGATTAGACCTGACTGGTGATATCAAGATCAAACTAAGTTGTTCAACTGACTATGGGCTTCCATCTTATCACTGGTTAACACAATCAACAATATTCCAATAAGGGGTAATGAGCATGTAAACGCCACAAATGTGTGCGGATGATCATAAATAGAGCAAAGCAAGAAAAAAAATGAAAGACAAATGCTATAAAGCTAATGACTTATGTTGTTGGTGCATTTTGTGCAAAATAAAATTGAGCTGCTCTAACAAGGAGATAGGTTGTGTGCCTCTCTGCTGTGCGATGGCACTGACCTGAGGATAAGCATAACCTAGATATTCTAGAATTCATTGTTGTTTGCCGCCTCTCTGCTGTGCGATGGCACTGACCTGAGGACTGGCTTCTCTTTGAAAGCTCTAAGAATAGTCTCTCTTGTAAAAATACCCGTAGACCGCTCAAAAGCTCCTGAGGAATGTTGATTACCATATAAGTGTGGGATCCACAAATGTTAGTTGAAATAATTAAACCTAAAACAATCACCAGTTTGTGTCAAAATCTGTGTATGGATTTAAGTGGACAAACATATTGACAATCATTGTGGCTGCAAGTTCTTGAAAGTTCAAATCAATGTGGAAATCTAAGAGTTCCAGTATGATTTCCTAAAGTTGCTAACGACTCTGATGAACACCAAGAATTGAGCATCAAAAGATTTTGATAACAAGTCTCAAATGATTTGACTTGCCTGTATGATTCCAAAATTGAATTGGTCCAGGTGTGGTCAATCTAAGTTGAAGCTGTCTATTCCGGAACCAAATCCAGTAGATTTCCATCTTAGGATTTATCTCTCACAAAAAGCCAAAAACAATTCTTATTTTTATTCTTTAGTTTAATTTTCTAAGTTAGTTAGTCGTTTTAGTTTGTTAGTTTGTCGGACTACATCAGGAAAATCAGTAAGGAATCAACTCACTAAAAGGGTCATGTCTGAGATGACCACATGTGTCTTAAAAGTTTAAAACAGTCACGTCTGAGGTGACAAAGTGTTTAAAAGAGTCACGTCTGAGGTGACAAATTGTTTAAAAGGATCACGTCTGAGGTGATCAAAAAGTTTTCAAGTTAAAATGATCATGTCTGAGATGATCAAAAGCTCATAACGTTAATTTCAAAAGTTAAAAGGATTTTAAATATAAATTGGTCAAAATGGCAGAAAAATTACTAAGTGTGACCCATTCGCACGATTGGACCATGAGTATGGACCAACCATGCGAATGGCTCCTATTCGCACGACTGGACATGAGATTGAGCCATTCACACGAATGGCTTATCAGAATGACCCATTCGACCGATTGGAAGGGGGCGAATGAGTCAGTCGACCGACTGAGACTCATTCGGTCAACTGAACATGCGAATGAAAGGTACGATTGAGTCAGTCGACCGACTGAACCTAGTCGGTCAACTGCATGCGACTGACTGGGCCAATCGCACGATTGAGCCTCAGTCGCCCGAATGAACTGAGCGAATGAGGCCAGTCGGCCGATTGAACTCAGCTTCAGTATTTAAAGGGCACAGTCGATCGCATTTCACTCATCACACCCCAATCGCTCTGAAATCGCACACTATATTGTTACTCTGCCAAAATTCATTAGACCTTGTTTTCTCATTGCTATCGATTCACTGACGTTCGCTATTGATTATACAGGTAGATTGAAGTCTTATTTCACCGAAATCAGAAGGATTGAAACCCTAATTTGGTGATATTCGAATGAAAACAAGAAACGGACTGAACTTGACCTAATAACCTACTTAAACTATGCAAAATGTTAAAATTAAGGTTAATAGGTTATTAGTAACAAGAATGCGAGTCTGTTGAACCGGTAATCCATGTTAAATCATCTGTTTTGATAAAGATTCGAACAACAGCTGACTGAACTGTGGGACAGGTGACTGGTCGTCCGGATGAACTCCAATCGCACGATTGAATCTTGCGATTGGGTCGATCGGCCGAATGAACCATGCGATTGAGCTCAGTCGGCCGACTGAACCAATCGCAGACTCAGTCAGCAGATTGAACCCAATCGCATGTCTCATTCACCCGAATGAGCTCAGTCGCATGAAAGGACAGCCGACTGACTTCAGTCGCATGATTCATTCGCACGAATGAATCAGAATGAATTTCAACGTTACACTTAGAACTGAGTTTTGATGTATTATGTACTAATGGTTATGTGTCATGTGTTTCAGGAAAATGGCTAATAGATGGTCCATTAATCCAAAGCACAACATCTGTGCTCACTTGGATCATACTACTCGGAACGAGGCCGAGTTCACAGAGATTATAGCTTTCCTAAGACGTTCCCGGATCCATAAGGCTATCTCTACTCCTCGCACGCCCTACAGATCACTACACCAGGCATTCTGGGAGAATGCCTCTGTGGATCGTTCCTGTGAGCCCTACAGTATTCGGAGCTCTATTCTGGGTCATGATATCGAGGTCACTGCTGCTAATATCCAGAGAGTTCTAGAGTTTGGAGATGATACAGATCACCCTACCAGATTACATCCATTGACTGTCCGAGGATGCTTTCTGATGATCAAGTACGCTGGGGACATAAACTCAGGTGTGCTCAACAAGAGCAACCTGTGCCCCCAGTACAAGTACTTAGCTCATGTGATCCTTAAGTGCATTGCTTCACGGAGGGGTGGGTTCGACGACTTATCAGACCAGAACCAAAATGCCTACGTGGCACTGGTGCTGAACCACCCCTTCAGCTTTTCTAGTATGATTTTCTCTTACCTAGTAGAGAACTTGGAGGGTAAAGGGAAGGAGGGGTTTTGTATGTACCCCAGGTTTTTACAGATGATCTTCAACGAGAAGCTACCACATCTTCCCAAAGAGAGTCATGATGCGGTGGCGCTGGAGATCATGGATGACACGACTCTAGGTCGGATGAGGGTGTATAGGGGCAAGCAGGTGAAGCCCCAGGTTAAGAGGTTGATTGGCCACCTGGCCAACAAGAGATATGTGGCACCGGGGAGGCGCAAATGGCGTCATGAGGATAGTGATTCTGATGATGAGAGGCTACTGCTCCCAGAGCATGACTCTGACGATGATGATAATGGGGACGCTGGGGACGATATGCCTACTCCACCGAGAGGCACTGTGTCTGATGTTATACCTCCAGTGTCTGCCCCAGCTGGAGATGTTGCCGAGTCAACAGGATTTCATCAGGATTTTGTTCCTGGTGCGGAGGAGGAGGAGTCAGATGAAGAGCCCCTAACGTGAACTGTGGGAAGCAAAGTTGTTCCCACAGAACATGGGCTAAGGGTGGTTGGTGAACACCCGAGAGACTCCGGAGAGACTGATACTGACCCGAGTTATGCATCGGGGTCAGCTAGCAGGGTTGTAGGGGGAGCATCCACCTCAACGGGGACGAGGAGGAAGAGGATGGCTCAGCCCCATGGTCAGAAGAAGAAGAAGCGTCGGTTGACCTTCGTTACCACCACAACCTCTACTGCTACCACCACCACTACCACTTCCACAGCCACACCATCCACCACCACAGCCACCACATCCACCACAGCTACCACAGCTACCACAGCCACCACCATACCTCCCACCACAGTACAGATTCCATCCACCACCATATCCTTTACTCCCACATCACCTCCACCATTTCACAGACCCATCTTCACTACAGCCACCACCACCTCACACCAAGCAGGACCTTCAACCCATCCCTCACACACTTATGGATCACCTCTACCTCCAATCGGGGTAGAGGAACAGCTGTCTGCGCTCAACAGGATGGTGTTGCGCTTACTAGCTGCAGATGAGGAGAAGGCTGCCCAGATTCGCCAGCTTACTGACCTGACTGCTGCACAATCTCACCAGATTGTAGAGCAGGCTCGAGTTATAGAGGAGCAAGCCTAACAGATGGCTGCATAGAGCACTGAGATAGCCCAACTCCAAGCACATAGTGTCACATCAAGCAAGAAGATAGAGGAGTTGGAGGAGGCAAAGAAGACTATCATGTTACAGCTGAAAGGATCTAAGGAGGAGCCCTTGAAGATCAAGGAGGGGGATGGAGATGATGGTGATGATGATGATGAAGATGATGATGAGGATGATGAGGATTATACAGAGGCGGAGGAGGAAACTGAAGGGGAAATGACATAGGAGAAGGACGATGATGATGAAGCAGAAGGAGGGGATGCAGCTGCATCGGCCTCTGTTTCAGGTCAAGAGAGGAGGTCAAAGAACAGACAAGACCAATCAGCCTCTACCTCTGCTCCTCCAAGTGATGAGCCGATGATACAAGACAAAAGTAAAGACTAGATGTTTATGTATTTATTTACTTTTGTATTTGAATCATGTATTGAAAACTATGTATTTAAAGTTTATATTAAGTTAATGCATTTCTGTTTGATTAATTACTAATGGTTGATATGTTGAATGTTTAAATCAAACAGATCCAAATTACCAAAGGGATGAGTTTGATGTTGCTCCCTTTCAGCAGGTCAAGACTCAGCTAACAATGATTCTTGATCTGCAAGGGATCGTAAGAAGGTCAGTGAGTTACACCCCTGAAGAAGGGGAAATAATTCATGACCTATCAAACGAGCAACTCGCAGAGATTTTCAAGCTCAATCCAGATGAGATAGTGAAAGATGCTCTGACATGCGATTCGACTAGTGACGAAGAGCTCAACAATGTTGATGAAGTCGAGATTGAAGATGTCACAGCCGAGGATTACCCTCAGTACGCTGACAATGAGGGAAATGTGGTCCCCAATCTGGGTGAATCCCTCGTCAACGATACTTTTGAGGTGTTGAACAAGATGGAGCAAGAAACAGAGAGAGCAGAAGGAACAGCCCAAGCCTCAAATGATGATGTCGACATTCGAAAGGCTGAGTGGGTTGCATGTTTTGAAGAAGTTAGAGCCCAACGTGCTGCACCGAAGAAGGATGCCTACACCAAACTCTGCAGAGTCAAGAAACATCATAAGGTGTCCGGCAGGATCATAGCATGGGCGTATTTTGATGATCTTAATGTTTATGCAGTTAAGAGAGAACAGGGCATAGAGTACTTCAGATTCCCACATGATCTGAAGACTCTACTAGGTTTTAAGCTCAACCAGCTGGCTAAGCTAAAGCTTTTGTATGCTGACCCGAGGAAGATGTCAGGCTGGTTCGAGGCTGCCCTAAAGAAGGAGTACCACACCAGATGGGTTAACTTCAGACCCCAACAGCCTACTAGGTATATAAGAAGGTCTGAGGTTGATGCCATTACTGGCAAGCCCAAGATAGTGTTGAAGTGGAGTCCTCCGCGCACAATGTCAAGAATCCCACTCAGGGAAATGCCACAGGACTTCACTCCACACTTTAAGTGGTGGTACTATGATTGGAGAACAGCAGAAGCGGTCATAGTCCTAAGCAAAGAGGGACAAATGGATACGATCAGGGTATTCGACCCGATGTGGCTTACTAACTTATCGGCTAATGATGTCTATACGCTATACAAGTGGCCACTGTTCTATGACACGCAAGATATTGTACAAGCCCTCCAGTTCCAGAATGTTATACGACTCTGCTTCGCGTTTGAGATTCACGCAGGAGTCACAAAAGAGGAGAAGTACAAGAAATACAAGGAGGTTATGCAGAAAACAAGAGATTAGAGAGATCTAGGTCCAAGGGGGAGTTTGTTGATGCATGTATGTCCCTAGATCATGATATGAAATGTAATAGATCTTGTTTGTCTGATTATGATGTAATGTGAAGTGATTAATGAAATGATATGGATTGTTTGTGATTTGTAATGTCTAATATTTTATTAATGAGTCGATATTGAATTGGTTAATTGGGTTTATGATTGTTTGAATGGTTACACATAATGTTATATTAATAAATACATTCAAAATTAACTTAATGAAGTTCTCATGCGAATGGCCCATGCGAATGGACCACACGCATGAATAACTTCATACGATTGACTCAGTCGCACGACTGAACCAGGAGACTGAATCAGTCGCATGATTGACACATAAGATTGGCTCAGTCGCACGACTGAACACTCAGTCGTGCGGATGAATCAACCACATGATTCAATCGCACGACTGAACCATACTAATGGTTCAGTCGCACGAATGAACAACACTAACCTATAAATACAATCCAATTCATGGAAAAATGTAAGCATTCATACCATTACGACTCCAGACGTACCCTACCGTCCAGAAGCCTCCCAAATCGTTCTCCAAGTTCACAGAACACATTAGATCGATTCCCAATCGACTTCTAACGTTAGATTCAATTCTTGATTGATTCTTCGTGTGTTCTCACTGATTGGATCGCCAATCAAATAGGATTCCGCACTATTTGATCTGGTTTACACGCTAATCACTAGGTATTTCGTTCAAATACCAGGTCCTAACAATATATATATATATATATATATATATATATATATATATATATATATATATATAAAGTAAACAACTTCAAATTAACAGGTTTAAAATCAATATGTTTCGTAAAAATAATGTATGTTTTATTAATTAAATAATCTCAATAATTTTAAAGGTTTGCTTTATAAAAAATATAAGAAATTTTGTATAAAATTCACTATTTTACAAAATTATTAATTAAGCTTCGAGTAATCTACATCAAACTAATATATATATATATATATATATATATATATATATATATATATATATATATATATATATATATATATATATATATATATATATATATATAATACAAGTATGAAAAATTATGATTTTATAACATAAAACACTTAGATAGGAAAATGATAGTTGACGTAAGAACTAAACATAAGGACAAGTGATAGTATTAGATTACCTAGAATACGTTAAGATTCGACATTAGTTTATAAGGCAGGTAAGTTATAACTCATATATTTTCTTAAGAAAAGTAATAAACTTTAACAAAAAATTGACAAAATATTTTAAAATGATAAAGACGTTTTATCTTTAAAATTAACTAAATAAGTTGGGTGAAAAGCATTCTTATAAGCATGGATTATCAAATATTGATCAAGTTATATATATTTAGGGTTTTGATAAATCAGGATCCTAACATATTGGTTTTTTTCTTTGATCACATTCAAGGTGAGTTCTTCGGCCCCTACTTTAAATATTGTTTTATTTAAACCGTTTTGGGGGGAAAGCATGTTGAACATTATTTTCATATATATATATGATGGGTAGAACGGGAATTAATATATGTTATGAAGGAATAAGTTGGGTCAATAGTATAAGTGTATACTATTGAGCCCTTAAATCCCCCCATAATCATTAACCTCGGGGAGGCCACAAACTATATTGGTAGATCTATCGGGTTAGAAGGGCCCGCTCTCGCGACCAGTCGCACTGGTCAGGTTGTAGCGAGAGAGTTTATATGTTTGGATTGTTGTGGGGCAGACGTGTTTCTTGGCTTGATTATGGACTTATAACCTAAATTAATCATAGTACCTAGCTAGTCTATGTTGAGTATATTATATCTCGCTACGTCATATCGTTTTGAAAACCGAATGTTTGTAAAAGTTAAAACCCCGAATGCTCACCAACTTTACGTTGAGTGTTTCTACCTTTCATGCTTTCAGTCGTAGGTAAGCTCTGTATGGATTTACTGAATGTGTCTTTGGAAGGTCAAACGTGTCGGTTGATTTCAAAAAGTGATAACCTAACAAAAAGGATGTTATTGTTTTGACTAAGTAATGTGATTGTAAATTAAACTGATTATCACTATGTTACGTTGAAAAACGTTTAAATAACAGTTCTTTCTTAATTAACTGTAAAATCATCCGCGTTTGACTATAATTGTTGGGTTATTTCCAACTTCCGTTAACACCATGTTACGCGACCTTCCGCTGCGTTTCTCGGGGAGTGCAGAAGTTGCTTGTTAAAACCTAACCTTGACGGCGGAATCGTCGAGATGTGAGGGTTAAGATTGTTCACAACCACATAACGCTATTATTTAATCCAAATATTATAATCATAAGTTTCAAATGTAACATTACAAACATAAGTCTCGAATATGAAAATAACATAACATAAGATGCAAATTATTCAAGGAAATCCATTTATTTAACTAGGTCCAATCCTAGATGTGAATAAGCTTCAAAGATAGCATCAAACTTGGGCGTTTCCTGAAACATGTTAAAAATAAAAGGTCAACGTAATGTTGGTGAGATTTCCATAGTTTTCATACATAAATAGGTAAAAGATGGCAATTCATGTCATAAGTTAGTGAATAAAGTAACTAGGGATGTATGACAGATGTAACAATCAAACCTTGACAGTTTACAAGATTCAACGTTTACAAGTTTATACGATTAGCTAAGTGTACTTGGATTAACCAAGCAGGATTGTCAGGCTTATAGATCTATGACGTCGCCAGGCTAGCAATAGTTAATGATTGCACATATAATCGTCAATACATGGTAATTACTAAAAACAACTAACCACAACATACGAGTGAATTGCCAAGTGTTTACAAGAATCAAACGTTTTACAAGTTCAATGATTATAAGGTAATATGTTTCACCCCAAAGTGTAAAAATATGCAAAAGGGGTATAGAAATACTCACTTGGCAATAGGATATATAATTGATGAATAAATAGAAAAATAATAGTCAATGTTCCAACGTGAACCTTCTCAAGGTACCGAAATGTATACATATTTACAAGATTAAAATTTACTTATAACAAGTTTAACGAATTAACGAGGTTTAGGGTTTTAAGTGAATTTTGTGCTTTGTCAAATAATTATATTTTTAGCAAATGGAACCAGTTATGTTTCCTTGGGATCAATATATTTATATATTTTTAGAAAAACATAAAATAAGAACCACATTTATAACAATTCATAAAATCTATAAAGTTTAAATAAGTTTTATAAAATAAGTACGATTTGAATAATAATTTAAAAGCAATGTGTAAACTGGTATTTAAGATCTAATTTTTTTAAAAGAAGAAACTAACCATAACAATAACTTTAAAATACTAAACAAATACATAAATAAATAAAAAATACAAAGGTATTTTGTTTATATTATTTATATATTTTATTATTATTATTGTTTTTTTATAAATAAATTACAAAAAATAATTATGTGATTTTAAGCTAAACAAAGGTTTGGAATTTGATCTTTTAGGATCTTTAGAATTTTTTTAATAATAATTTTGGAGGCCAAAAGACAAAAAAATAAGTGAGGCTCCCCGGGTTCGAACCGGGGACCTCCTTTGTATGGGTCAAGTGTCTTACCAGTAAACCAAAGGCCGCGGCCGCGTTTAAAGATCGTTTCAAAATCTCAAAACACAAGTTTCAAAAGATCCCCAATTTCCCCAAGAACCCCAATTTGATCCAATTGAAAGCTAAATCGAAATCGTTTACTGCAATAAGCATGGGGCTTTGATTCCCCATTGAATTTCGAGCATATGAGTGTGTTTAATTACCGGATTCGATGCTTAGAAGAGGAGAACGGGTACTGACGAGCCATGACTGACGCTTGAGTATGTTTGATATGAAATCGTTGATGTTAATCAAATTACACTCGTGTGAAGCTTAAAAGGACCGTCACGAATGAAAGCCCTCTGTCAGTTTTAGTTAAGATCGACCAAAAGTTGAAGAACAGTACGGTTGCAAGTCGCGGTGAAAACGATGATTGAATGTGAAGTGTGTGTGCGTGTGTGTTTCAGATGAAATTGACTGATCTATTCGATCAATGATTATCGTTTAGGTTAGTTTAATTGTACTATTATGATGCGTAAATGCTCGAACGGCTAGAGAGTTCAAGGCTACAGTTACCCTCTCGATTGGGCTCCGTAACCGGCGTTTAAATGTGTTTAATTGATGTGTACAAGTTCGAAACGTGTGCTAGGAAGGATGGGGAGCGATTTGGGATCACGAATCGATCCAAAATCAGTTGTTTTGGAGTCGCCGGAGTATTGGCCGCCGGTGGCCGGAGTAACGGGCGGTAGGGGAATTTGGGCTCAACTTTCGAAAATTACACAAATGGCCCCTTTGGTTTTGACTTTATCATTTCATGTGAGAAACTTATGTTTTAAGTTCCTAAATTAGCAATAAAGCCCCCAAGACTTCTTTTAAACCTTTTTAAGTTTAATAAACAAGTTGTTATTATTGATAATAATAATATTATTATTATTTTTCTTAGTTATTATTAGTATTATAATTATTATGATTTTTATCATTATTATTATTATTATTATTATTATTATTATTATTATTATAATTATTATAATTATTATTATTATTATTATTATTATTATTATTATTATTTAATATGTAACAATTAACATTACCAACTTCCAATTTAAAGAATTTAAGACAAATTTAAAAAAATAAATATAAATAACTCATCAATTTTAATAAAATAACAACAATGGTGGAGGATCGGGTTTTGTCACTTAACACTTGTATTTCTCTCAAACTCACTTATAATATCACTCAAACAAGATGAAGCAATGCCTTTAACAAGAGTTGATAATAATATAATAAGTAATCAAAGCAACAAGCAGGAGTATTTTCAAGGTACTTGTATATATTACTTCTCAACTCAAGATTACAAGACACTTACAAGCATAGAACATGAGTTACAATGAGAAACTATATATACTAGATCCTACAGCCGGTTATACTTGATACCAGCTGGAAACCTACAACTAAAGCATATACTACAATGCTATAGTTAAGGTATCTTAGATAAAGTATTATCTAAGATATGGGAGTCATGACATGTCCATGACTTACCTTTTGTCACCAACTAAAGATGGCAACTGTACTTAACATAAAAAGGTAAACAGTAGATTAAAGTATGGTCAACTACATGGCTTTTGAGAAAACGCCATGCAGTATCTCAGAGATTTGCAGTGGACTGTCAGACAGACCATACTTATGTCTACTGGATAATAGAAGTGTCTTCCGAAGGTTAACTGGCTTCGGAAGAACAAGTTCTTCCGAAGCCACTTATACTTCGGAAGATGCTTCTATGCTTCCGAGGCTTTAATGACTTCTTTATACTTCGGAAGTTGACTTCAGAACTTTGTCTTCAAGTCTTGATTCTTCGGAAGTAAATTCTTTATCTTCGGAAGTTGGAGTTTTCCTTCGGAAGTGTATTTTACACTTAGACTTCGGAAGAGCTCCTTCTTCCTTCGGAAGTCCCACACTTGGCTTCGGAAGTCCGTTGTATGTTGTACTCAAAATCTTCTAAGTGATATGGTTTTGGTTGCAACAGCCTCTCTTGATCCAACAAACTCCCCCTAGGCTGATGCTACCAAAACTTCACTTATCTCTACTTCTCAAAGTTTTCAGCACCAG
This sequence comes from Flaveria ramosissima, assembly GCA_025215565.1. Taxonomy (NCBI): domain Eukaryota; kingdom Viridiplantae; phylum Streptophyta; class Magnoliopsida; order Asterales; family Asteraceae; genus Flaveria; species Flaveria ramosissima. Next base: position 9,221,355 of record CM046038.1, on the reverse strand, counting down.
GGACAAAAGATATTTGTCTGTCTCTCTGTTCTTCCCGGAAGTGGTGCTGAGAAGCTTGTACAAGTCATTCCTGGATAGGAGATCCATTCTATCACTTTGAATGACATGTACCCTTTGTTGTGACCCCCTGAAGAGAGTTAGTTGACGGGAGTTGTAGTCATACTCCCATCTAACTATGGACTCAAGTTCAGGACCTTCAACCATTTAAAGAAAGGCTTTGCCTTTGGTTGCTGATCCTTTCCTTTCCTCCTCCTCTCTCAGTTTTGACTCCTCTTCGACCTTGCTTCTTGCAGTGAGCTCGGCCATGTGAAGGCTGCCTAGATGATTTCTGATGTGAGCAGCTACATCGGAGTTTGAGGGGTTGGAGAATGATTTCTCTGCTAACTCAGCAATATCAAATCTGCTTAAGTGTAGCAGAGATGAGGCATTCAGCCTGTTAATCTCACCATTCTCTCTCTCAACAACAAAGTTGTGAGAAGAGTCTTCGAACCTCCACTGAACTATCTTCTTTCTGGGTACAAGAGATTGTCTTGGTACCCTATGTCCTTTCTTTGTGTCCAGCAGAGTCACCAGCCTTCTCCTCAGCTTCTTTTCTTCCTCATTCAATGTATCTGAATTGAGGCCAAGGAGTCTTGCGGCTTGGTCCAAAGTTCCTCTTGGCAGATCAAGAAACTCATCTCTTGTGAGGGAAATTGAGGATCCATCAACATAAGTCAGGTTGACTGTATCCTCCTCATATGAGATGTCGCTTAGAGTAGTGCAGTTGATGAGCTTGGTTTTGATCGCCTTGAATTCCTCCATAGAGAGATGTTTGGAAGGCTGAGGGGATGGTTTGATTGGTTGTTGGGTAGGTTTAGAAGTTTGGGTTCTGGGTAAGGTTTTAGGTTGGATGATGGGTAGTTTAGGTGGTTGAGGTGAGGGAGTTGGTAGTTGTGATGGTGTAGGTTCAGGGGTGAAAGGTTCAGGTTCAGTTTTGATTGGGAAGGGAAAGGGTATTGGTTCGGGTTGATGTTGGGTTTGGATATTGGGCTGAGGGGTGGCTTTGAAGGTCATCCCCTGTCCTCTTCTATACATCTCCTTTCTTCTCCCCGCACGAATGTCAGCCTTGATGTCACTGACATGTCGTTGGAGAGTCTTCTCAGACATTGGACCCACTTGCCTGCCAGAGAAGCCATGAGCTTTAAGATAGTTCTTCATCCAAGCTTTCTCACCTATCTTCTTGGCGGCAGACAGTTCAGCCTCTTCTTCTTTCTTCTTCTTCTCTACCAGCTTCTCCCTTGCAGCTCTCTTTCTCTCCTTCTCCATTTGATCTTGCTCTTTGTTAAAGAGCCATAAGATTGTGTCACTATTGTGTGGAGACAACTCCTCTTGAGAGAATCCTCTGGAGAGTAGGAAAGTGATCCTTTCTCTCCTGAGCTGCAGATCAGCTTCTCTTTCTTTTCTCAGCCTTTCTTCTTCCAAGGCCAACCTTGCAGCTTCTTCTTTTTGCTGTCTTTGCAGCAAGGTTGCCTTTTCAAGCTCTATCAGCTCCTCTAATGGTAGCAGGAGTACATCTTCCGAAGCAGCCCCTAGACTGACAAGTCTATCAATTACCTCCACCCATCTTCTATTGTTGATTGCCTCTTGGTTGGCTGCAGCTGCTTTTGAACTTGCAGCTAACAGTTTCCCAGTTGGCAGTCTTCCTTTCCTTTTAAGTTTCTCCAACCTTTCTTCTTCCTGAAGCTCTTCCGAAGTCATCTTCCTTTTGCCTTTAATGTCTTCGGAAGTGCTAGACTTTGGTGGTTCTTGGGTAGAAGATTCAGGTTGGATGGTGGAGGTAGGAGCTGAGGTCAATGCAGATGTAATAGCTAGTGGTTAGCTGAGAAAGTCCTCCCTATTAACCTCAGATGCAAGTTCCAGAATTGCATCTGTGACTATTAGATCATCGGAAAGAGAGAACAGTCCTTCCGCAGCAGCAATTTCAGCTTCGGAAGTTTGTGTTGGTTCTTCCGAGGCTTCGAATTGTGCTTCGGAAGCCTGTGAAAACACACTTTCTGTCCCAACTGTTTCAGTTGCTGGGCCATCAGTCCTAGTTTCCCCTTCGAAATCAATCTCAGGTTCCACTTGGGCCTTAGGTTGACCAACTTCCTCAACAGTGGTAGGAGGTGCATTCAACCTCTGAAGCTCTTGAGCTCCAAAGTAAATCACAGACATATCCGGACTGGGTTAATCAATTAGGGACTCTAAAAGGAACTTGTTGAAGATCCTATTTAGATCCTGAAGCATCCTTTGATCCACTTGAAACACAACTGGAGGAGGCTCAGGGAAGATGGCAGCTTGTTGTCTTGAGCTCAAAGAAGTAAGAGCTTGACCGATGGAATCCTGTCTTTGGCTTTGTTCCTCAACATTCTCCCCCTTTTTGGTAGCATCATCTTGAGAGGTAGATGAGCTAGAGGAAGAGGTCAAGGAGACTTGAACTGGTACATGCCTAACAGATCTCTCAATCTGTTTCTTAGCTAGTTTGACCTTGAGACTTTCAATCTCAAGTTGCTGAGTGGCAGACCTATCCTCTAAAGTCTTAACCTTTGATTCAAGGTTTGAGACTTTAGAAAGTAGGTCTCTTATGATGAGTTGCATTATTCCCTCATCTTCTTTTGAAGAATCACGGGGAGATGAGGTAACATACCTAGTATGTTCATCCTCACCACCAGATGTGGTTTCTTGGCACCCTGGTTTCCCTTGCACAATGATGTCTCTTTCAGAGGCATCATAGGGCATGGTTGCCGTAGATTCAGTCTGACTATCGTTACCACTGTCCTGAGGATCCATTGAGGCTCCTTCAGTAGTGGCAGCTGAATCTACATGAGTCCCCTCCACATCAGTGGGACTCACCTTAGTAGGGCTCTGCTGGTGTGGGATAGAGACAAGAGGTTTCTCTAGGCTCTGTTGATCCTTAATGGGGTGTTGTGGATCAACTTCATTGCCTTTGAGAGACACAGTCTCTTCACCAGCTCCGGTCAATAGGTCAGTAAAAGAAAAGGAATGAAGACCTAAGGACCCGGGACTTTGATCAATGTCAAAAGGCATTGAGCTCTCCCTTGGTGGCTGCTCAGGGGAGTATAGAGACTCACCCTGAGGGCTATCAGCAGGGATTATGGGCTCATGGGTCTGAGACTGAGGAGACTCAAGACCCATATTGAGGTCAATAGTGAAGGATTGGTGGACCTCTGGCTGAGTGGGAGCCCCTTGTTCCACTCTAGCCTTTTTGGTTTGAAGAGGAGGGGCTTGTTCAATCAGAGTAGATTGAACAAGGGTTCGTTTGGTACGTCTCTGGTAGGTGACATTGATTGGAGGAGAAGGTAGATTTCGAATGGAGAGGGTAGTTGCTGGTGTGGGTTCATCACCTGTGGGGTTAACAGGGATGTCACAGGAGCCATTGGCTCAATCATACCTGGAAGTAGTGCGGTATCCCTTCCAGTGTAGTTGGTAGACACTCTCTTCAAGACTTTGAAGATGGTCGGCCTCATTTGGGGAGCAGACAGAGCAGCTGCACAGACAAGCTTACCCTGATCTAGCTCGCAGTTGATTATGTGCTGTAGAAATCTGGGATACATAAAGAATGTGTCCCTTTGCAGATTTCCCATGAGGTTAGTCAGCACAAACCTTGAGTAGTTGAAGCGCAGGCCTTGTACCAACCCATGAACTAGACACCCGAGTTCATAGGGAATTTGATCCCATCCCCCGGATTTGTTAGATAGGCAGTGAAGAACCACATGTAGCAGGAACTTCCACTTGTAGGAGAAGTTGAATTTGTAGACTGTAGACCTGTTTACATCTCCACCGTATCCCATTTGGAGATAAGAGTTATCTAACTCAGATTTGGGGAATTCCGTCGGTGCGCCTTCATCATGGAGCTCAAGATGCTCCCTGATGATTTGTTCAGTAATGACCAACTCTTGGCCACAAACACTTGACCTGATAGCACGAACCCCATTTAGGGTTTCAATCCGACCATTTGCCCAAAATTCGGACATTTGGTTGGAGTAAATGGTAGGGTTTACGGTCAGTGCTGTGTAGTATGAAGATTGGGCTAAGAAAGAGATAATATCAGAGAAGTCAGCATCCCTTGAAGAGTCAAGGAGTGCGACCTGGTTGTGCTGAGGGTTTAGAGCCATTTGAGAAAGATAGCAGAGGAAAAGTTCTGAGAGAGGTAAATTGGAGAAGAAGAAAGCTTTTAGGGCAGTGAATTTGGTAAAAAGAGTGTAAGTGATTAACCGGAAGTATTTAAATGGGTGAAATGGCGGTTTAAAGGGTGGTTTGGATAAGATGATGTGAGGGTTCAGAGGATGATGTGACAGGGGCGGTAAGGTTAAGCCATTTAAATAATCCGACATCATTAACAAAATCTTTACTTTTTACAGAGTGGGGCCCAAAAGATTTCCGTTACACAGTAAAATCTTTCTTCCGAGTATAAGGTATTTCCGAAGGTAAAGTTCTTCCGAAGGCAAATGTACTTCCGAAGGTAAATAAATTGCTTCCGAAGATACATGTTGCTTTCAAGTGGAGAGTATTAAGTGCTTCGGAAGTAGATCTGAGATAACCTCAATCGCTTCTTCCGAGACTTAGTACACTTCCGAGAAGAAAATTATCCTATGAGAAATTTGCTTCGGAAGTTATACTGGATATCTTCCGAAGGCAAGTTTCTCTTCGGAAGAACTTATACTTAGTTATATAAGAAAGGATCTTTTGTAACAGGGCTTAGATTGTATTGACATAAGACTTTACATATTGAAAAGGTTTTCAATTGAGATTAACTAGTCAGTGTTTATCATCCCAATAGCTGTAATGAGATATTTAAATCTTTGTTCATCAAATGCTTTGGTGAACAAATCAGCATATTGTTCATTTGAATCAACTTTGATTAGTTTTATAAGATTTTTCTCATGAATATCTCTAATGAAATGATACCTGATGTCAATATGCTTTGTCTTTGAGTGCTTTACTGGATTTTCAGTGATGGATATAGCACTGTTGTTGTCAATGTGGATAGGAGTGCTCATGAAGTTGAATCCATAGTCAATCATCTGGTTTTGAATCCACAGCAGCTGAGCACAGCAACTTGCAGCAGCAATGTATTCAGCTTCAGCAGTTGATGTAGAGACACAGGATTGCTTTTTGCATTGCCATGAGATGATCCTTCCACCAAGAAATTGACATCCACCTGATGTTGATTTCTTGTTGATGTTGCAGCCACCATAATCACTATCAGAGTAACCATAGAGATTAAAATCACTATTTCTTGGATACCAGAGACCTAACTTAGGTGCTCCTTTGAGGTATCTGAGGATTCTCTTGACAGCAATTAGGTGAGACACCTTTGGAGCAGCCTGATATCTTGCACAAATGCAGGTTGCAAACATGATATCAGGTCTACTTGCTGTGAGATACATCAGAGAACCAATGATTGCTCTATACTGATGTTGATCAGTATCCTCCCCCTCAGAATCAGGGCATAAATCATGGTTTCTGGGTATGGGCGTCTTTGCTGCTTTACAATCCTTCATATCAAATCTCTCTAAGATATCATTGACATACTTAGATTGATTGATGAAAAACCCTTCCTTCAGTTGCTTTACCTGAATTCCAAGGAAAAAGTCCATTTTTCCCATAGAACTCATTTCGAACTTCTTCTTCATAATGCTCTCAAAGTCTTTGCACATTTGGTCATTTGAAGAACCAAATATGATGTCATCGACATAGACTTGAACTAGCAAAATGTCTTTCCCAGACTTTCTGATGAAGAGAGTCTTGTCAATGGTTCCTCTAGTATAACCATTCTTCAGAAGAAATTGAGACAATGTCTCATACCACAGCCTAGGTGCCTGGTGCAGCCCATATAGAGCTTTATCCAACTTGCACACATAGTTTGGATGCTGTGGGTCTTCAAATCCTAGAGGCTGGCATACATAGACTTCCCTATCTATATCCCCATATAGAAAGGCACACTTGACATCAAGCTGGTAGACAGTGAAATTCTTGGATGCAGCATAAGCAAGGAAGATCCTAACTGCCTCAAGTCTTGCAACAGGTGCAAAGACATCAGTATAATCAATTCCTTCCTCTTGAGTGTATCCTTGAACCACCAGTCTTGCCTTGTTCTTGATAATCAAGCCTCTGTCATCTCTTTTGTTTCTGAAAACCCACTTGGTGCCTATAGGTACTTGACCAGATGGTAGCGGACATAGGTTCCAAACCTTTTGTCTTTTGAATTGAAGCAGCTCCTCTTGCATTGATTCAACCCAGCTACTATCCTTCAAGGCATCTTCCACCTTCTTGGGTTCCATTTGGGATAAGAAGCATGAGTACAAGCAGACATTCCCATTGTGAGTTTGTCCCCTTGTTCTCACACCCTCAGAGACTTCCCCTATGATGTTTTCAGCTGGATGAGTATTGTGAATTCTGAGTCTTGGAATCACCTCCAGTTGCAAAGATAGGTCCAAGTTGGACATATTTTGCTCTGGAGCTTGAATACTTGGTCCAGCTGTTGTTTCAATCTCATTCAATGAGGACTGATTGAATGAAAGAGAAACATCATCATTTCTTTGCTGTGAAGCATCATTAACAGTTGCCTGTTCCTTCAAAATGCTGCTTCCATCAGCTTGGTGTTGTGTAGGATCACCTGAGGAGACTTGAAGATCATCAGGTGAATCCCTTGTTGAAGTTCCACTATTTCTTGAAATGGTTATACTGTCAGATCTTTCAATAGTGGGAACTTGATTTGTTGTTGCTCTTGGAGAACTTGGAGCAGGTCTGGGAAGCTCAAACAGTTGATCTTCATCAGAATTGCCTTGAGCACCTGTTCCAGCTGAAACATTCTCACAAGATGGTTTAGAATAGTTTGGAAACAATTCTAAATCAAAAATATGATCAGGGCCATTCCCCCTAACACAAGGAGTGTGCTCATTAACTACAATGTTGGAGGATTCCTCAAATTGTTGGTTTTTAATATTATAAACCCTGTAAGCTTTAGAATGGGAGGAATATCCAACAAAGATAGCATCATCTGACTTTTCAGCAAATTTTGCCAAATTGTCTTTTGTGTTAAGTATGGTACACCTGCTGCCAAAGGACCTTAGAAAACCAATGAACGGTGGCCTCTTGTTCCATAACTCATAAGGGGTCTTTCCATGTGGCTTTACTACAAGAACTCTGTTCTGCACATAGCATGCAGTGCTGACTGCCTCTGCCCAGAATGTTAGAGGCAGCTTTGAATCAGCTAACATAGTCCGAGCAGCCTCAATAAGTGTCCTATTTCTCCTCTCAGCAACACCATTTTGTTGAGGAGTTCTAGGAGCACTGTATTGTCTGGCAATCCCTTTTGAGTTACAGAATGAGTCAAGAACAAAGTTCTTAAACTCAGTCCCTTGATCACTTCTAATTATTTAACCTTGTGATCAACTTGATTTTCTATTTTAAGAATAAAAGATTTTAAAGTTTCAGCAGTTTCATCTTTAGTTCTTAAAAAGAATACCCATGTAAATCTAGTAAAATCATCAACTATCACAAGGCAATATGATTTCCTTCCAATGCTCATTATACTTGTGGGACCAAATAGATCCATGTGCAATAAGTGTAATGGAGTAGTGATAGAGTTAACAACTTTGGATTTATGAGAAGACCTGTGTTGTTTCCCTTTCAGGCAAGCAACACAGTTATCTTTGCAGAAAAATTCCTTTTTAGGCAAACCATGTACCAAGTTATTTTTAGCCAATTTATTCATTGTCTTAAAATTGACATGACACATTCGTTTATGCCATAGTGTTGACTCATCACTATCAGCTTTGGAAAGAAAGCATGATACTTCTCCCATTGGGGAAGCATTGTTCATATCAAGCTTGTACATATCCCCTCTCCTGGGAGATCTAAGAAGCACCAATTCCTGAGGAATTGTCATCCCAGGTTTGAGGATGATGCACTCATGTTCTGTGAAAAGCATTTGATGCTTTTGATCACAAAACTGAGAAACACTTAACAGGTTGTGTTCAAGCTGTTTGACAAAATTAACTTTGTCAACTTTTAACTTTCCGTTGGATATACTTCCTCTGCCAGAAATATATCCTCCGGCCTCACCTCCAAACTGGACAGGACCTCCATCATAATGTTGAAATTGTTGAAGGAGAGATCTGTTCCCTGTCATGTGCCTGGAGCATCCACTATCTACAATCCAAATGTTGTTATTCTTGTCATATGGATGTCCCTGCACATAAGGTGAGATAATTAGTTTTGATTGGAAACCCAAGCCTTATTGGTCTTGGGTTCTTCCAATGAGAGTGACATGATTGAACCAAAATTTATGCATGGGGGTTCAATGGATGTCTTTGAAGAAGAGGTTTGGGCTACAGCATCTTCCTTGATCTTCCATTCCATCCCTTGGTTGATCATAGAAGATGAGCTTGATGAAGCTTTTGTAGCTTGGCATTCTTCCGAAGCTTCTTTCTTTTCGGAAGAGACCTTCACCACCTTTTCTTCCGAAGCAGTCTTCTTCTGGGATGGTTTCAAGGGGACTCTTTTGTGAGTCTTTGCAGCTTTCACTTCCGAAGCCTTTTTCCTCTCGGAAGAAGAGTTTTCTTCCGAGACAAGCCTTGCTTCGGAAACAAGCTTTCCCTTTTTCATCACTTGAACCATTTGATATGGTCCAAATGTGAAACCTTCCCTGACTCCTTCTCTTTTAACATTATTTGCATAATGTGTGCTAGCAGGATTGTAGTAACAATCTTTAGCCATGTGGTTTTGCAGACCACACATTATGCATGCAATGTTAATTTTCTGGGAATTGGAGGGTTGCTGTTTCTTGTTTTTTTTCTCCTCATCAGCAACCTTTCCCTTTAACTTCTGATCCTTTGGTAGGATAGGAGTACTGGTACTATACTCCTTTCCTGAATCAGAAGGTCCAACCACCTGGAATCCTGCTGATATGAATACACCCTTTTGCTTTGGGTCTATCTTCAGCTTGGATTCAGCCACCTTCTTGGCAGTTTTTCTGGCTGCTTTAGCCCTGCTTCTTCTGGCTTTGGTGGTCAGGGTTTGATCATCATTGGTCTGGGAGGGCTCAATTACCTGTTCCTTCCCTGTGATGGTCATGGTCTCCACAGTTGCATCACTCTTTGACTCTTTACAAGGTGGGTCAACAGATGGAACCTCTTGCTCTTCAGTACCACATCTTGGTTGTCTTACAGACTCATAAGAGTGTGGTGGAGCAATTTCATTGGTTCCCAACCCACTTTTGTTTTGATAGCAAAGTTTGGAGTGAGAGGATGATGCAAGTATGGCTTGGAAGTTTTGCTCAGAAATAGCATACTTCCTGGCTTGAGCCTCAGCTGTGACAAGCTGGGCTTGAGCCTCAGTCAATTTGGATATTAAATCCTTGATTTGAGTCTTGTAGTTGGTGTGTTCATGTTTTAAAAGAGATACAGTTTTCTCTAACTCCTCAATTTTCTTTGGTAGTCAGATTCAGCTCTTTTAAAGTCAGATTTTAGCACATTTAAAGACTCAATATCGGATTTAATTTCCATATTGTAGTCCTGGTACAACTTAACCTTAGCAATACAAGCAGGGGTACAGAGATGTTCATATACCTTGTTTCATCTGTTCCTGCCATGAGTGCTTGAGCAGGAGTCACATCTTGAACCATAAAGCTCCAGTCAACTTCTTGAGCCATAGCTGCAGTTTCAGTTGACTTCCCATTGGGCTTTGGTGTAGAAGGATGTGTGGAGGCCTGTGAGGTTCCCGGGTTGGACTTGGGAGCCTTGCATTCCCTTGCAAATGGCCAAGCTGGTTACAGTTGTAACACTTAGCCTTGCTTTTGTCAAACCCAAACTTGCTAGTGATTGGGTTTTGAGGGAATTGCCTTCCAGTTCTCTTAAAGAACTTCTTCGCTCTGTAGGTTAGGAGAGCCATTTGCTGGACAATGTCCACATACTCTATGTCATCTGGACTGAAGCACTCAAGATCATCAAAGCAGAACTGATGATCATTGGAGTGTCCACTCCCTGAGACAAACGCACAGCCCTCCTGAAAGGAGCTTTGCTGAGCTTGATGAGACCTTGGAGTCTCAGGGAATGTGATGTAAGGCCCAGATGAACAAGATGGCTGCTGGGTGTATGACAGGTACTGCTGAGACTGGGAGATACCTGAGCCTTCAGCAACCATTAAAGCGTTGCTAGCAGGAAGGCTCAAGGGTCTGCTTGCTTGGTGACCCTTCTTACTTTCCATTTCCAAACGGTATCCATCAAGGATCCCATAGAGTTCGGTCATGGTGAGAGTGTTTAAATTCTCTGTTCTCTTAATGGAGACACAGTAGAAAGTCCACTCATTGGGTAGAGCACTCATGAACTTTCTGGTGTCTCTAAGTTCTTGAGTGATTCCCACAGATTGGAGGGAGGAGATAAGATCCATATACCTGAAATATTGCTGGCTAAAGTTTCTCCAGCAACATAGGTGAAGTTCTCAAACTGCTGCTTCAGTGAGTCCTTCTTTGAATCATTAGAGCTCGAGTACATTTGAGCAAGTGCATCAAAGAGTTCTTTGGCTGACTTACAATGCTCAAACCCCACCATGATGGAGTTTGGGATTGCAGTCATGAGAACAGTCATAGCATTGCTGTCTATGTCAAGCTTCTTCCTGTCTTCATCGGAGTAGTCTTCAACAGCCTTCTCGATCATGGCACCGTTTCCACCAGCAACTTTTGGCTTGTACGGGCCATTAACGATGGACTGCCACATCTTGCTATCCTGGTATCTGATGAAGCCTTCCATTCTTCTGCTCCAAGACCTGAAGTTTTCAGGATCGATGATGGGAGCTTTGGTCATCGTTCCCATTTCAACTTCAGATTTGATGAGGGCCATTTTGAGTGAGGTATAAGGAGGAGTGAAAAACTGGTTGATTAGGATGGTAAGATCTCACAATCAAGAGCCTAAAAAGCTCTGATACCAATTGCAGGATCGGGTTTTGTCACTTAACACTTGTAATTCTCTCAAACTCACTTATAATATCACTCAAACAAGATGAAGCAATGCCTTTAACAAGAGTTGATAATAATATAATAAGTAATCAAAGCAACAAGCAGGAGTATTTTCAAGGTACTTGTATATATTACTTCTCAACTCAAGATTACAAGACACTTACAAGCATAGAACATGAGTTACAATGAGAAACTATATATACTAGATCCTACAGCCGGTTATACTTGATACCAGCTGGAAACCTACGACTAAAGCATATACTACAATGCTATAGTTAAGGTATCTTAGATAAAGTATTATCTAAGATATGGTAGTCATGACATGTCCATGACTTACCTTTTGTCACCAACTAAAGATGGCAACTGTACTTAACATAAAAAGGTAAACAGTAGATTAAAGTATGGTCAACTACATGGCTTTTGAGAAAACGCCATGCAGTATCTCAGAGATTTGCAGCGGACTGTCAGACAGACCATACTTATGTCTACTGGATAATAGAAGTGTCTTCCGAAGGTTAACTGGCTTCGGAAGAACAAGTTCTTCCGAAGCCACTTATACTTCGGAAGATGCTTCTATGCTTCCGAGGCTTTAAGGACTTCTTTATACTTCGGAAGTTGACTTCAGAACTTTGTCTTCAAGTCTTGATTCTTCGGAAGTAACTTCTTTATCTTCGGAAGTTGGAGTTTTCCTTCGGAAGTGTATTTTACACTTAGACTTCGGAAGAGCTCCTTCTTCCTTCGGAAGTCCCACACTTGGCTTCGGAAGTCCTTTGTATGTTGTACTCAAAATCTTCTAAGTGATATGGTTTTGGTTGCAACAGCCTCTCTTGATCCAACAAGTTTCTTCTAGATCATCAGGATCAACCTGATACATATCCTCCATAGTCATTCCTTTACCTTTCAATTTACCAGCAACAAGAGCTTCATAGCTCTGAACAAACATTCCAAAAGGAGCCATTGTTTCAGATGGAATTGAAGTTTCAGCATTCACCTTAGAATTTCCCAATTATTTTCCAACATGACTATTCCCACTCGAGAAATTACTTGTATTGTTCCCTCCTTGAATTGGATTTTGAATGTGAGAGTTTGCAGCGGATGACAACAAAGCAGCATTTTGAGAAAAACCAGATGTGGGCATCATAGTCTGGTTAAATTCTCTTCTTTTCATATCCAACTCAAAAGATTTCAACTTGTTAATGATATCCATCAGCTTATAATCTGTAAAACCTCTTTCTTGTTTGAGCATCCTCACTTGAAGACTCCACTGTGGTGGAAGAGAATCGAGAAGCCTATTAACTTGTTCACTGTTGGAGAGTCTTTCATCATACTTCTTCAGAGTGCTTGAGACGGTTAAGAAACGATTTGTAAGATCTGTCAAACTTTCATTCTTGTATCCTACAAACGAATTGAACTCCTTTTCAGCTTGAATACTCTTGTCTTTCACCAACACTGCATTCCCATCATAGAATTCACAGAGAGCATCATAAAGGGATTTAGCATTTTTATGCTCTGCAAAACGATTGTAGATGTCTGGAGCCAAGCAGAGAGTTAGAGCACCAAAAGCTTTTTGATCACGATCAATCAGTTTCAGATCTCTTTCAGTATAAGAAGATGGGTCTTTGTTCTGAGAAACGACATCACCAACCGTAACCGTAGTATATGAGGACCTGAAATAATCGATTCCCATTGATTATGATCTGTGTAGAAAAAGAAAGCTTTGAGACATCTCTTCCAATCTTCAAAATTATCTTCATTAATGAGTCTTGGAGGCTATTAGGAGCAACACTTTCAAGATCCGCAAGTGTAAGAGTAGTTAATTTCGACATGATAGTTTCGGCAGAAAAATTGATAATTTCGCTGACAAATTCGCTGAAAGAGGTGACTTGGTTAACAGTTTCGCTAAAACAATACTATCGCAGACACTTTCGCAAAAACAGACACTTTCTCTTGCAATTTCAGCAGCACTTTCGCTTGAACAGATACAACAATTGCTTAGTTTCACTGCTAACTTCGCAGGAAACAAGCTTGAACTTTCGTTCAGAAATAGATTCGGCAACAATTTCGCTTGATGATTGGTCAAAAACACTAATGAACTTTCGTTCAAGGGAGTACTTTCACTGAAACTCTATAAAACAACTTCTGATCCAAAATAACTCATAATTTCGCTGGATGAAGATGACAGTTTCGCTGTAAGAACAGTAGTTTCGCTGGTCGATCTCAAAACCCTTTTTCACCTCAAAATCAATCTGAAATCATCCAAACCTCAATGAATTTGAGATCTGATGATTGTAGAATCTTCCTCAATCAAGAACAAGCATAATTCAATCAATTTCCATGCCAAAAACAGCTGATAATCCAATGAAAATTGATTGAAACTAGATATTGACCAAAACCACAAAAACTCAACAAATCAAGAGCACTAAGGCTCTGATACCATATTGTTGGTCCATGTGATCGATGAACAGTACAATTGATATGATAATTTGATCAATATCAAACACACAATCCAAACAACAACAATTGAGAATGAATAAGATGAATCAAGACATAATTGGTACTCAAATGAACAATCTCACTCAATAACAACAAGCACAATTGTATTTCAATGAAGTAACTGCTTAGAAATGGTAGCTTGCAACAGAATTCCTCGATTAGGGTTTTGCAAGCTTACCATACAAAGTGAAATGACAATAGTATATATAGCAGTCATAGTTTCGCTGACAGTTTCGCTACCAGCGAAACTGTCATGCCGAAACTATAGTTTCGCCCGGCAGAACACAAGTTCGCCGGGTAAACCAAAACAGCAAACTGTGAGCGAATGTATAGATTCGCTCACAGTTTCGCTGGACTGCCAAAACTGCTAATTACTAACAAAATACAAAATGAAACTAACAAAAGTCCTATTACAATGTAAAGTAAACATCTATACTAAAGTGAGTCCAACCTAACATGATCTTCAGATATTTATAACTTGAAAATGGATTTATTAGTGACGTTTATTATATATAAAAATGATATATTGGGCGGTTTCGAAGATGAAAGTTTTAAATAGTTTTTAAAGTTAACACATGATTACAACGAATGCACAAGCACAACGATGATAATGCACACATGATATCCACATAAAGATTTAAATAAAGATGAGGAATGATCGATCAAAGAATAGTTAACAGAAAACCACGTTACTTGATCGACCTTAAGGTGACGGATGTCATAGTATCCCCCAGTTGAGAGAATTTCGTCCCGAAATTCAGCTGGAGTTAGGTCCAAGAGTGTCATCCTCGAATAAATGTGGATATTTGAGTTTCATCTGATCTTCTCGTTCCCATGTAAACTCTGGCCCTCGTTTTGAATTCCACCTTACGCGAACAATAGGTATCCTACTACGCTTCAGTTGCTTGACCTTTCGATCCATGATCTCAATGGGTTCCTCAACAAAATGAAGCTTTTCGTCAATCTTGATTTCCCCGATTGGCACGTGAAGGGATTCGTCAGCCAAACACTTCTTGAGGTTTGACACGTGAAAAGTATCATGCACACCGCTGAGTTCTTGTGGCAACCTCAATCGGTAAGCCACTGGACCGATTCTTTCTGTGATCTCGAATGGTCCAACGTATCTTGGGGCTAACTTCCCTTTCTTTCTAAATCGAACGACTCCTTTCCAAGAGGAGACTTTGAGTAAAACTCGGTCCCCAACGTTGAATTCTAGAGGCTTCCGACGGTTGTCGGCATAGCTCTTTTGGCGATCTCTTGCGGCTTTCAGTCGGTCTTTGATTTGAAAGATCTTGTCAGTTGTTTCTTGAATGATCTCTGGGCCGGTTAGCTGACTTTCACCAATTTCGGCCCAACAAACGGGAGATCTGCATTTCCTTCCATACAACGCTTCGAACGGAGCACACCCAATGCTTGTATGGTAGCTGTTGGTTGACTATGATTTTGAGCCTGAGTACTATGAAGTTGATGAACGACCCCTGACATACGTGGCCAAGAAGGGCTCTTCGGATAGTGATGTGTTTGAGCTTGAAAAGGAAGAATGGTTTGTAAAAGAGAAAGAGGCTGAAGAGGTGACCCCATTATTCCAACATATACAAGGGTCAAGCAGGAAAGAGGTAGATAAGAAGATCATAAGCTGGAAGTACAACACGAGACTGAAAATGTTTATGATCAAAATGAGAGGTGGAGGGATATCATATCTACACAAAAGGAAGGCGTTCAAGACCTTGCCGAAATAGGATCTAAGGAGGTTGGAAGATATTCCAATGATAGATTCTCATCTAAGTGAGCGATCCAAGATGTTGGAAGAGGAGATTAAGCAGGGGCGAAATGACAATTTTAGTCCTTTGGATATATGAAGGCAGAGAAGAGGAGGTCCAAAAAGGACAAGGACTTGGAGACAGGTAAGGGGCGGATTGTGCTAAGGGTTAAGCCCCCAAAAACAGTGAACGGTGAGGATATCCGATCCCCTCCCCAAAGGCTTCAGAGGTTCAAAAAGTGGTTCTATGAAAACAACACGGGAGAGGTTGTGATTAGGATTAAGGATGGAGTTGAATCTAGACTTTTTGATCCAACGGAAGTATTATCATTTTTTGATGAGGATTTGCTGGTATTGTGTGAAAATCATATTAAGGCCGAGGCAGGAGCAGAAACGAGACAAGAGGCAAGCCTATTCATGAAGGTTGCCAACAAAGCCCGAGGGGTTATAGTTGAAGTTAGAGAACTAGCCGAGAGGATCCGTGAGTTGGATGAGGTGAGGATGGATGTGCAGAATTTGACTAGATAGTTTGAAAGAGCTAGTGCACATGGTGAAGATGTTATTACAGCACGAGCAAAAGCTGAAGGAAGATCCAAGGTAGGAGTAGATTCAGGAGCTAGTGCGTGAAACGAAAATGATCCAGTGGGTGAGGTCCAACCTAGGGGGAGTATTGAATATCAAGATTAGATTGGACTCACCTTAGATTAGCTTTTGTTTATGTTTAAATATAATAGGTTAAATGTTTGTTTACTTTTATAAGTGTGATAGTTATTTGTGTTTTGCTGCCCAACGAAACTATGAGCAAAACTGCAGTTTCGCTTATAGTCAGCAGTTTGTTTCACCCGGCGAAACTATGTTTCTCAGCCAGGGGAAACTAGGCTTGGGCATGATAGTTTCGCTGACTGCAAAACTGTCAGCGAAACTATTACCTCTATATATAAAATTTGTTTCATTCATTGTACGCAACCTTGCAAAACCCAAATTCGTTTGATCCTTGTTGCAAGTGCATTTTGTAAGCTGGAATTACATTGAAATATTATCGAGCTTTGTTCTATTAATTGTATTGGCTTTGATTTGTTTACTTTTGAATACTTTTGGTCTATTCTTCATCATCAAATGTTTCTATTATGTGTTTGTTAGTGATATTGATCGATTCATTCAATCAATTGTATTGTGATTCGATCTGTTTGGGCCAACAGAAAGATTCTAGTTTCTCAGAGGTTTGCCAATTTATGGCTCTATCCAACTACTTCACCTCCTTAACCATTGATCCTCCACTCTAAGAGGATCATCTGTTTGAATTGTGGAAGACGTGTCAAGAGGTCATAATGGATGGGGAGAAGGCATTGGACGTTCCCATTGCATCACCGCTAAAACATCATGTATTGCACGAAATACTAACTAATTAACGTGTATACAGAATCAAATAGTGCGGAATCCTATCTGATTGGCGATCCAATCAGTGAGAACGCACGTCGAATCAATAATGGACTGAATCTAAACGTTAACAACGATATGGAATCAATCTAATGCGATCTATGAACTTGGAACAGGTTCTTGGAGGTTTCTGGACGACTAGGGTACGCCTGGAGTCGAAGTGATATCAATTGTCCCGTTTTCCACGAATTAGGTGGTATTTATAGGTTAGGGTTGCTCATTCGGGCGACTGAACCATTAGTATGGTTCATTCGTGCGATTGAGTCACGCGGTTGGTCCATTCGCACGACTCAATGTTCAGTCGTGTGACTGAGCCAATCTCATGTTACAATCATACGACTGATCCAGTCTCCTGGTTCAGTCGTGCGACTGAGTCATTCGCATGAAGTTGTTCATGCGTATGGTCCATTCGCATGCGCCATTAGCATGAGCACTTCATATTACTAAGTTTGAATGTATTCATTTGTCATTACATTATTAAGATTCATTCAAACAATCACAAACCTATAATCAAGTCAATATGCGTTAAACAACTCATTAATGAAATATTAATCATTATAAACACAACCAAACATTTTCATTTCATTAAGTACCCAACTATTACATAACCGTAAGACACTAAAGACATATTACATGTAGTTCCGAAGAAACTAGGGACACATGTACCAACAAACTCCCCCTTGGACCTAGTTTCATCTAATGTCTTACCTTCTTCATAACCTCTTCATAATTCTTGTACTTCTCTTCTTTTATAATCCTGCGTGTATCTCAAACGCAAAGCAGAGTCGTATAACATTCTGAAACTGTAGAGCTTGTACAATATCTTGAGAGTCATAGAATAGTGGCCACTTGTATAATGTGTATACATCATTTGCAGACAAGTTTGTTAGCCACATCGGGTCAAATACCCTGATAGGATCCATTTTTCCTTCAATATTCAAGACTATGACTGCCTCTCCTGTCCTCCAATCATAGTACCACCATTTAAAGTGTGGAGTGAAGTCCTGTGGCATTTCCCGTAGTGGGATCTTAGACATGGTGCGCGGAGGACTCCACTTTAGCACTATTCTTGGTTTCCCAGTTATGGCATCAACCTCAGACCTTCGGATATACCTCGTAGGTTGTTGAGGTTTGAAGTTGACCCATTTGGTGTCGTACTCTTTCTTCAGAGCTGCCTCAAACCATCCAGACATCTTGTGTGGATCAGCGTATAGCAATTTCATCTTCGCTAACTGGTTCAGCTCAAATCCAGGAAGAGTCTTCCGGTCGTGTGGGAACCTGAAGTACTCGATCCCTTGCTCACGTTTAATTGCATAAACGTTGAGATCTTAAAAATATGCCCATGCTATGATTCTGCCCGACACCTTGTGATGTTTCTTCACTTTGTACAGCTTGGTGTAGACAGTCGACTTTGAAGCACTTCGTTGGGCTCTTATCTCTTCAAAACATGTAGCCCACTCAGCCTTTTTGATATTAACTTCAGCATCCAAGGCTTGGGCCTTATCTTCAGTCTTATTTGACTCTTGTTCCAGTTTATCCAGAGTCTCCAATGTTTCACTGACTAGATTGTCTCCCAGATTGGATTACCATTACCCACATTGTCAGTGTACTCTGGATAGTGCTGGTCCGTGACATCTTCGATCTCGATTTCATCCACATCGTTGAGCTCGTCGTCACTTTCCATATGGACTGTTGGAGCGTCTTTCACGATCTCGTCGACATTGAGTTTGAACATTTCTGCTATTTGCTCGTCAGAGAGATTGTGAATGATCTCTCCTTCTTCAAGAGTGTACATCACCAATCTCCTGACTATACCCTGCAGATCAAGAATCAATGTGAGCTGAGTCTTGATCTGTTGGAGGGGAGCAACATCATATTCATCCCTCTGAAAGTTTGGATCTGCTTGATTTAGACATTCAACACAACAATCATTAGTTAATAATCAAAACAGAAACATCAACATTAAATATAAACATTCATTACATTAATGTGATACATGATTCAAATACATATGATTTAAATAACAAAACAACTAAGTATTACTCTTGTCCTGGATCACATTCTCTTCTGCTGACGGGGCGGTTGTGGAGGCACTTTGATCTTGTGCTTTCTTTGTCCTCCTCTCACTTGCAGGTGTGTCACCCGCAGCAGATGCGTCTTCTTCATCGTCATCAACATCATCATCACCAGCATCATCACCAGCATCAGAATCATCCTCGATGTCATCACCATCGTCATCATCATCATCACTGTCATCATCACTATCATCTCCATCCCCTTCCTTGATCTTTAAGGGCTCTTCCTTGGATCCCTTGAGCCGCAACATGATGGTCTTGTTGGTGGTCTCCAACTCTTCTATCCTTTTAGCTGATTGGGCATTCTGCTCCCAGAGTTGGGACATCTCTTCGCGCTGTGCATCTATCATCTGGACCTCCTGCTCTATCTGTTGTGCCTACTGAGATATCTGCAGAGATTGGGCAGCAGTAAGATCTACTAGCTGACGAATCTGAGCAGTCTTCTCGTCATCGGCAGCCAACAGCCTCAACACCATACGGTTAAGTGCCGAGAGCTGTTCCTCTACCCCAGTAGGAGGTAAAGGTGATCTAGATGTATAGACAGGGTGTGATGATGGGCCGGCTTGGTGGCTAGTGGTGGTGGTGGTGGTGGCAGTGGTGAAGATTGGGGTAGGTATAGATGAAAGTGGTGGTGGAGTGGTTGTGGTAGATATGGTGGTAGATGGAATGGATGTAGTGGTGGGTGGTGTGGTAATAGTGGTAGAGGGTGTGGTAGTGGAGGTGGTAGTTGTGGTGGTGGCTGTGGTGGTGGCTGTGGTGGTGATCAATGTGAATCTCCGTCTTTTACTCTTCATCCCATGAGGCTGAGCCATCCTTTTTTTTCTCGATCCCTTCAAGGAGGATGCTCCCCCTTGGCTGCTGGGCTGGTTTGGGGTGTAAGATGGATCAGTAATAGCCTCCCCAGACTCACCTGGCGTCCACCTACCTCCCTAATCTCTCTCTCGGTGGCAACCACTTTGCTGCCCACCATCCGAGTCAACGGCTCCTCGTCCGACTCATCCTCCTCTTCAGCCTGAAAATCCTGATGAAATCCGGCTATCTCTGCTCCTCCATGGGTGGATGATGGTGATATGACATCGGTAGGAGTGGCCCTAGAATGGGTGGGACCAGTATCACCACCATCACCACTGTCATTGTCATCAGAATCATCAGATGGGGGCACAATTGGCTCAGAATCCGAATCACTATCATCGTGACGCCACTTCCTCTTCGCTGGCGCCACGTAGTCCACTCTACTTAAATGTCCAAATAGTCGTCTCACAGGGGGTTTCACTTGCTTTCCCCTGTAGACCTTCATCCTACCCAAGGTGGTATCGTCCATCACCTCGAGCACCACCGCGTCCTCCTTCTCCTTTGGTAGCTAAGGGAGCTTCTGATCTATGATCATCTGAATAAATCAAGGGTACATACAAAATCCCTCCTTCCCCTTCCCCTCAATGTTCTCCACCAAGTAGGTGAAGATCGTCCTGGAAAAGCTAAACGGGTGGTTCAGCACCAACAATGCGTAAGCGTTCTTTATCTGATCTGAGAGCTCATCAAACCCTCCTTTCCGAGAAGCAACACACTTCAGCAGCACATGTGCGAGGTAAGAGGGTGTAATCGAGTGGGACAGTCAGCATGATCCCCGAACTGCAGCACCGTCCGAGGATCATCCTCGGTGATCTCTATAACCTCTCCAAATATCGAACTCCTGATGCGATGAGGCTCTGAGGACCTATCAACAACTGCGCCTTCCCAGAAGGCCTGTTGAATGGAGCGGTATGGTGTACAAGGAGTAGAAATGGCATAGAAGATCCTAGATCTCCGGAGAAAAGTGATAATGCCCGAAAAGTCAGCTGCGTTCCTGGACATCAGATCCAGATGAGCACAGATGTTGTGCTTGGTGCTCATAGTCCAACGACTAGCCATCTGTTACACAATGAGTATAAACATTAGTATCAATCGATGAGTAGTAACTTGAATCATTTTGAACTTGAAATTTTTTTGTTCTGTCATGCGAATGAGACTGTGCAACTGAGATCAAGTCGTGCGAATGAGCAGTGCGACTAAGATCCAGTCGTGCGAATGAGCAGTGCGACTGAGATCCAGTCGTGCGAATGACCTCATACGTATGACTGAACGTGCGACTAGGCTCATACGTATGCAAACTCATGCGTTTACACCAGTCGTGCGACTGAACTCATACGCATGGTTCAGTCGTGTGGTTTAGCCGTTCGCATACCTCAGTCGTGCGACTAAAGTTCATCAACCTGTCCATTCGCATGACCGTCTAGCAGTTCAATTCAAATTCAATTTTTGACCAATTCTTAAGATTAGACATCGTGTTTTGGTTCATTAGACTCGCAATCACTCTATTTAGCACCTAACAACTTTGATTTCGATTTTCGGTTCTTGGTTAGGTCCGAATGTCAAGATTTTGGAAACAAATTGAGTGAAATAGAGGTCGATTGCACCGCATTATACCTATATAATCAGTGCAAATCGTCAGTACACAGCAATAAATGGTATAGAATGATCAAACAGAAATTTTGGCAGAGTAACGACGTGTCGTGAGAATTATGGCTATTTTGAGAGTGATGAGTCTCTGCGATCGACTCCCCCTCTTTTTATACTAAATCTGAGTTCAATCGTACGACTGGACCCATTCGCACATTTCATTCGGGCGAATGGACCTCAGTCGTGCGATTGGATCAGTCGCTCACCTTCAGTCGTTCGACTGGAGTTCAGTCGTGCGACTGACTCATTCGCACACTCTCATTCGGCCGAATGGCTCATTCGGATAAGCCATTCGGTTGAATGGTCCATACTCATGTTCATTCGGCTATAAAAGGCATGAGTATGGTCCATTCGTACGGTTGATCCATACTCATGGTCCAGTCGTGCGAATGGGTCATACTTATGAAATTTTCTGAATTTATGACCATTTTACATTTAAACCTTCTAAACTGTTGATTTAACATTATGAACATTTGATCATCTAAGACATGATCATTTTAACTTAAAAAACTTTTAACCACCTCAGACGTGATCCTTTTAAACACTTTGTCACCTTACACGTGACCCATTTACCTTTTTGAAACCACGTGTGGTCACCTCAGACGTGACCCTTTTACATTTGAAAACACGTGTGGTCACCTCAGACGTGACCCTTTTAGGTGATTTACTCCCTTACTGAATTCCATGATGTAGTCCGATATTAAACAAACTGAATTGACTTAACTTAAGTACAAAACTAAACTTGTTTTTGACTTTTTGGGTGAGGTGTAAATCCTAAGATAGAAATCTAATGGATTCGGTTCCGGAATAGGCAGCTTCAATTTATCTTGACCATAACTGGACCAATTCAATTAGAAATCATACAGGCAAGTCAAATCATTTGGGACATGTTATTAAAAACCTTTTGATGCTCACTTCTTATTTTTAATCTAGAGTCCTTAGCAAATTTAGGAAATCATACTGGTACTATTAGATCCCCACATTGATTTGGGCTTTCAAGAATTGTAGCCACGATGATTGTCAGTATGCTGGTCCTCTTAAATCCATACACAGATTTTCAACACAGACTGGTGATAGTTTAAGGTTTAATTGTTTCAACCAACATTTGTGGATCCCACGCTTATGTGGTAATCAACATTCCTCAGGAGCTTTTGAGCGGTCTACGGGTATTTTGACAAGAAGAGACTATTCTTAGAGTTTTCAAAGAGAAGCCAAGCCTCAGGTCAATGCCATCGCACAGCAGAGAGGCGGCAAACAACAATGAATTCTAGAATATCTAGGTTATGCTTATCCTCAGGTCAGTGCCATCGCACAGCATAGAGGCACACAACCTATCTTCTTGTTAGAGCATTTTTATTTTTCCTTTTGCACATAACGCACCAACAACATAAGTTATTAGTTTGATAGTGTTTGCTTTTCATTTCATTTTTTTTTCTCGTGCTTTGCTCTATTTATGGTCATCCGCTCACATTTGTGGCGTTTATTTGCTCGTCATCCCTTATTGGAATATTGTTGATTGTGTTGACCAGTGATAAGATGGGAACCCACAGTCAGTTTAACAACTTAGTTTGATCTTGAAATCACCAACCAGGTCTAATCATCTATTGTGTTGAATCTACCGACATATCATCTGTGGTCTAGTAACCTGTAGGTCTACTTTCGTTGTGTTACCTTAGTAGTACCCAGTTTTGCTATCATTTTTCCTTTTATATTGCTTAGACTACACAGACTTATACTTTAAATTTAGCATCTTATCTAATTTAAACTTTTAAAGTCCCACTTAATTTGTTCATGTGTACTATCATTTTCCAAAGTCATTGAATCGGTATCACAGATACGATCTACTTTCTATCACCTTGCCTCTCCTTCTCCCTCGTTTTTTTTAATGTTACTGGCTGACCTATTCTCCCCCTAAAATTCTAAAACCGTAGCCGATTTACGCTTTTTAGGATTTTAATAGACAACTAAATAACATGAATTTAATTTAAACAGAAAATAGAATAAATAAAGGAAAAAAAAATTAAAAAAATGGACTAAATGCATCGGACTACACATGGTCAGCATCTGGAATTACATCACTTTTCTTTTTAACGCCGTTGACCTCTAAAAAATATAGAAAACGTGGTTTGTGAAAAGCCTTTGTATAGAGGTCAGCGCGTTGAAAATCAGTGTTTATTTTTACCACATCGATTAAATTCTTTTCAAAGCAGTCACGTATAAAGTGATATTTTATGCCGATGTGTTTGGTCTTAGGATGTTGTACCGGATTTTTAGTTACTACAATTGCAGCAGAGTTATCAACAAAAATAGGAGTAGAAGAGAAATTCAAACCGTAGTCCCGCATTTGCTGTTGAATCCAAATGATTTGTGAACAGACTTGCAGCAGCAACGTATTCGGCTTCACAGGTTGACAATGCAACCGAGGTCTGCTTCTTACACCGCCATGTCACTAATCTCCTCCCAAAGAATTGACACCCTGCTGATGTAGACTTGTAGTTCATCTTGCAGCCACCGTTCCGAGTCACTATACGCCATGAGCTCAAAGTCATCATCATGAGGATACCACAACCCAAGTGTTGGAGTACCCTTCAGATAACGAAATATCCTTTTGACCCCTATCAGATGGTTCACCTTTGGCTTTGCCTGATATCTTGAACATAGACATGTAGCATACATGATATCAGGTCTTGAGGCAGTGAGGTACATGAGAGATCCAATCATTCCTCTGTACTTGGTTGCATCGACTAGATCACCATTCTCATCGGGTGCTACATCATGGTTTGTAGCAAGTGGAGTCCCAGCTGCAGAAGCATTCTCCATGTCAAACCGACTGAGAATATCTCCTACATACTTGGTCTGATGTAGGAAAATCCCTTTTGATGTCTGATCCACCTGTAACCCGAGAAAGAATTTCATTTCTCCCATGGCACACATCTCAAATTCAGCCTTCATTACTGCTTCAAACTCTTTACATAAATCTTCGTTCTTTTACCCGAAGATGATATCATCAACATAGATTTGAACAAGCAGCAAATATCTTTCTCTTTGATAAACAGTCTGCAATCAATAACACCTCTACGAAAGCCGTGTTTCACATGGTGAGTCGAGAGATTCTCATACCAGGCTCTTGGGGCTTGATGAAGCCCGTATAAAGCCTTGTCGAGTTTGTAAACTTTGTCCCGATGATATGGATCTTCAAATCCCTCGGGTTGACTGACGTACACTGTCTCTCGGATTTCACCATGAAGGAATGCACTCTTCACATCCAATTGACAAACTTTAATCTTCATATACGATGCATAGGCAAGGAAGATGCGGATGGCTTCCATTCTTGCCACGGGTGCAAACACTTCATTGTAATCTATGCCCTCGACTTGTCGAAATCCTTGAACTACAAGTCGAGCCTTGTTCTTGATGATGACACCTTGGTCATCCTTCTTGCATTTCAAGACCCATTTGGTGCCAATGACCTTAGCACCTTTAGGTCTATGCACTAGAGTCCATACGCCTAACTTCTTGAACTGAAGAAATTCTTCTTGCATGGCTCTCACCCATGCCTCATCATTCAGTGCTTCACTGATGTATTTTGGCTCAAACTGCGAGACAAAACAACGATAAGCACCGTCGTGAATGTATCCTTTTTCCATTACGGAGGCATAATCAGCTAATTTTTGGTCTGCACTCCTGATCTGACATCCCCAATGACATTGTCCAGGGGATGATAGACATTTAATGTGATCCTGGAGTGGCGGGAACAACTACCTCAGAGTCAAGATTATGAACGTTTGGTTTTCTGTATCTGAGGTAGTAGGAGTTTGAGGTTCCGAAGTCGCAGAGGCATCACTGGTAGATGCTTGTCATTTTCCACAGCTTCATCTTCTGAGGAGTAGTCACTTGCTTTGAGTTCTCCCCCTAAGTGGTGTGACGAGTCACCTTGTGAACCAGATGATGTTGAATCTAGTGACGGTGAGTTCAAGACATCATACATCATCCTGGTTGTTAACTCTTCGTCAGAAGTGGAGATAGGTATGTTGAAGGACTTGAAGAATCCATCATAGTCGAAAAAGTAAGCGGGTCCTTTTCTAGTAGGTGGTGTGGTGTATCTCTGAACATCAACATTACACCACACTTCTACTAGACCCGTTGAGTTGTTGTAAACTCTCTTGTTCGGTATGTTGTATCCTAGGAAGATACCTTCTTCAGCCTTCTCGCTGAATTTTCCCTCATGAGTCTTCTTCAGTAGGGTGCACGGTGCGCCAAACGGTTCGAGATACTCTAGACTAGGTTTACGTCATTGTAGTAACTCGTAACATGTCTTGCCATGGCGTTTAACTACCAGAACTCGATTTAACGTGTAACACGCATTTGCCACTGCCTCATTTCAGAATTGGATAGGCAGTTTCGAGTCTGCTAGCATTGTCCGTGCTGTCTCTATCAAGCTGCGATTCTTTCTCTCAGCAACGCCATTCATCTGAGGCGTGTAGGCAGAAGTGAACTGGTGCACTATTCCCTTTTCCTTGCAGTAAGCCTCCATCCACTGATTCTTGAACTCGGTTCCGTTGTCTGAGCGTACCTATCTTACCTTCAGCTTGTAGAGAGACTCCAGTGTAGTTACTAATTCCTTGAAGGACTTAAATGTTTCTGATTTGGATTTCAGAAACATTACCCAAGAGAATCTTGAGTAGTCATTAGTAACCACATAACAGTACAAGTCGCCTGCAATGCTTCTTGTACTGACTAGACCAAACAGATCCATGTGAAAAAGTTCAAGAGGAAGCTCGATGGAATGAACTTTCTTTTCCTTATGAGATTTCTTAGTCTGTTTGCCTTTCTTGCACGGCACACAGAAATCCGGAAGTTGGAAATTTTTGACGTTAACTCCTCTCACTAGATCATTCTGGATCAAGTGATTCATCTTTCGTGGATAAATGTGTCCCATTCTCCTATGCCAGGAGATGGAGTCCTTCTCAGTAGCCTTTTACAAGAAGCACTGAACTTCATGATCTATTGTGGAAGCCGTTGAAAGATCCAAGACATAAAGATCTTTATATCTTGAAGCTGTCATCAAAACTTGGTCCTCCGGAATCACATAGTCCTTTTTCAGGACATAGCACGTCTTGTTGTCGAATATAACCTTAAAGCCTTTCTCACATATTTTGGATACAAAATGTAAGTTGTTTTGAAGTTGTTGGACGTAGTTCACTTTATCAAACTTTACTTTCTGATTTCCCACTTCCCCGTGAGTTGTGATATACCCTCCTTTGTTACTAGCAAATGAAACATGCCCTACTTTTATTTGTTTGACGTTTGATAAGATTGCCCTGTTCCCTGTCATGTCCTGGATGCTCCGCTATCTATAATCCACGTGTTGGTTTCAGCACTGTAGCGAACACCATGCACATTCAATTTAAAACATTAGTTAAGGTTAGGAACCCAAGCCTTTACTGGCTTGGGTTTCCCAGAGGCATCACACATCATGAATTCAACCCATTGACCTTTAGATGGTGAAGGATGATCAGGTGTCTTCTTGTCCTCATTATCAGACACAGAGGTTGACTTTTCTTTCCATAAGCCAGATTTATGTAAGGCCTGTTTGTGATAAACAGACGACTGGCTAATGGGTTGAACTTTAGGTTTACTAGCTCTTCTAGGTGGAGTCAATGAGCTCCTCTTAGAAGACCTAGGTTTTGATTCCTGAAGTTCAATTTTCTTCCTAGGTGTCTGTTAGTAAGGACAGTAAGAAGCAATGTGTTCACACTCTCCACAATTGTAGCATGACCTGCTATCAACTTTATGATTGAACTGTCTTTGTGGAGACGTGTGTGACACCCGAGTGACATTTTTCTGTTTGGGTTTTGACTCTACTTCTTTTGATGTTTTATCTTGTTTAACAAACTTAATTGTTTTAACATTCTTAACACATGAAACACGTGATTGGTTAACATTAATAGTCTTTTTAGGTTCAGATTTGACTTTGTTTGACCCAGACTTTATATTAACCTTTTCAAACTCTTTTTCCAGATTAAAACAAGGCATTTTACCTTTTGCCTTTGAAGTGGCCTCCTTTTGTTTAGTTCCAGATTACATTTGAAGTACAAGAGGAATCTGGATCACGTACAAGAGGAGTAGACACCACATGATCCTTGATTGGATTGTTATTTATTGGTTTACTTTTAGTGTTCATCAAGGTCTCAGGTGGTGGTGGAACCACTTTATATCCCAAACCCTCCCCATTGTTACGCTCTCTTACTAAGTGTTGGATAATATGAGATGAACTTGTCCAACTATGCAGTTTTTGCTTTAATGAATTGACTTCTACTTCTAAAACTGCTTTTTGTTTCTTAGTGTCTTCTAGGGAG
Source organism: Flaveria ramosissima (assembly GCA_025215565.1). Taxonomy (NCBI): domain Eukaryota; kingdom Viridiplantae; phylum Streptophyta; class Magnoliopsida; order Asterales; family Asteraceae; genus Flaveria; species Flaveria ramosissima. Next base: position 9,193,737 of record CM046038.1, on the reverse strand, counting down.
TTAAGATAGTAACTAATGTCATTAGCTTGGTTAAAGGCTACTACTTCAGTTTCCCTAAGCTGTTTATTCAATAGGTCTATCTTTTCTTTGTAACTATGCTCATTTTGTTTTAAAACTCTGTTTGCCTCAGTGCACAGTTGCAAATCCTTTACTAAGCTATCATTATGATCTAATAACCTAGCAAATTTTATATCTATGCTTTCCCTAAATTTTTTGCAATCAAAACAAGCATGATTATTGAAAATTTGGTCAGTAGTACTTACCTGAGAAGGTTCTGATGAATCAGCCATCAAAGAAGAGTCTGGTGTTTCTGGTTCTGGTGATTCTGACTTTATTGTAGTTGACCTCAGTTGCTGTCTCTTAAGAGTCTGGTGCTTTTGGATCCTTGCTTGATGAAGTAGGACTGCTAGTTGGCTTATCTTGACGTGTGAAGGACGAGAATGGATTCCCGTTTCCAGTTTTCTTGGGCTTCACACACTCTCATTTGAAGTGCCCCTTTTCTCCACAGTTGAAACATGTCACCTTGCTCTTGTCAAATCCAAAGGTAGTGTCCTTAGTAGCAACCAAGTTTTGTCCGGTCTTCTTGACAAACTTCTTAGCTCTCTGGAAAGCACTTGCTAAGGCCCACATTATATCCATCCTTTCCAGCTCTATCTCATCGGCCTGCTCCTAGTCCTTGTCTGCTAGATGGCAGTTTCCAATTTTCCCAGCAACAAGTTCATCATAGGAGTGGACTACAGCTGCTAAGAGATCCATGTGCTCTCTTGCTACTTCTACTGTCACATTTCCGAGATTCTCGGTCTTCAGTCTTGTAGCATTTGCTTCAGATGCAATGTATTGGGTATTAGACGACCCTGAAGTTTCTGACCCTGAAGTAGAGGCTTGTGAAGGACCAGATGAGCTTGACACAAAAGCTGTCTGAAGTGGTGCTCCAGACGTCTTGACTTGTGGAGTCGCGTTGTACAGTGCCGGATTCTGAGTATAAGAAGACTTTTGAGCTCTGTACTTCATCCTTAGTGCTTCCTCTCTCAGGTTCAGAATGAAAATATTTATGTCCAACCTCGCTAGCATACCATTCTATCTGAGTTTTGAGACAAAAGAAGCCCATTTCTTTAGCAACCCATCTGCAAAGTTCGACACTTTGTCATCCATGGTCGTTGTGACACCATGAGTATGCTGCTCACTCATCAAGTGGTAGAATCTATCGATGATATCATCAAAACTCTAGTTACCCATCGATGAGAAGTTGTCGAACTCTTTCTTCAACTCTTTAGCTTTTATAGCTTTCAATGACGCATTCCCGTTATACCGTTTCTCCAGCTCATCCCATAGCTTCTTTGCTTGCTTGTTCTTAGAAAATTGATGGAAAATATCCTTAGGAGTTGACTGAGTAAGCAAAGCATAAACCCTCTTTTCAGCATTGTATTTGACTTTTTGTCTATTAGTCATGCCACCTAGTGTAAGTTTGAATCCATCAGCACCTACTGGCATACTATACCCGTCTCAATGGCTTCCCACATATTGGGATCTACTCCATTTATGTAGATCTCGAAACATTGCTTCCAGTGTGGGAATTCAACTAAAGTGATTAGCTTAGGGGGTTTGTTGTGATTCCCTACTTCACTCTCCGGTAGCAGTAAATTCTGAATACGTGAGTCTTTCCCTGCTGTAAATGTTGAATACTGGTCCTCCATTACGATTAACTTTAGTCTTTGAAACAAACTGTTTTACTGTGCGAATGGAGCTGTGCGATTGGGATATTCGTGCGATTGAACAATGCGAATGGTTCAATCGTGCGGTTGAACTAATGCGGATGGTCCAGTCGTGCGAATGAACTGATGTGGTTGAACAATGCGAACAGTCTGCTCAGTTGTACAAATGAGTCCAATCATGCGTATGAGGGATGCGAATGTGTCCAGTCGTGTGATTGAGTCAATCGTGCGACTGAAGCTGCTGGATTTCGAAAATTTCTAGGTTTAAGGTGTTTTGGCCGTAAAAACCGAATTTTCACTAACCCTAATCGCCGTATGCCGGAAAAAAACCAAACTTTATGAGCAGGAGACTTCCAAGACACCGTTTGACATAAAAGATTGTGTTTTTAGTGAAAACAAAATTTTTGTATAAAATAGTGCGGAATCCTATTTGATTGGCGATCCAATCAGTGAGAACGCACGTCGAATCAATTATGGATTGAATCTAAACGTTAAGAAAGATATGGAATCGATCTAGTGCGATCTGTGAACTTGAAACAGGTTCTTGGAGGATTCTGGACGGCTAGGGTACGTCTGGAGTCGAAGTGATATCAATTGTCCAGTGTTTCCACGAATTAGGTGGTATTTATAGGTTAGGGTTGCTCATTCGGGCGACTGAACCATTAGTACGGTTCAGTCGTGTGATTGAGTCATGCGGTTGATCCATTCGCACGACTGAGTGTTCAGTCGTGCGACCGAGCCAATCTCATGTTACAATCATAAAACTGATCCAGTCTCCTGGTTCAGTCGTGCGACTAAGTCATTCGCATGAAGTTGTTCATGCGTATGGTCCATTCGCATGAGCACTTCATATAACTAAGATTGAATGTATTCATTTGTCATTACCTTATCAAGATTCATTCAAACAGCCACAAACCTATATAATCAAGTCAATATGCGTTAAATAACTCATTAATGAAATATTAAACATTATTAACACAACCAAACATTTTCATTTCATTAAGTACCCAACTATTACATAAGCGTAAGACACTAAGACATATTACATTCAGTTCAGAACTAGGGAACATGTACCTACCAACACAAACACCAACCTACAGTAGGGTCCACCCTGATCCCCTCGGGATTAACCACATGACCTAGAAATTGAACTTCTCGTAGCCAAAATGCGCATTTAGAGAACTTAACATATAACTTTTCACTTCTGATCGTCTCCAATACTTCTCGAATATGATCGACATGTTCCCTTTCACTTTTTGAATAAATCAAAATGTCATCGATAAACACTATCACCGATTTATCCAACATCGGCCGACATACCCGATTCATAAGATCCATAAAAGCAGTTGGCGTGTTGGTCAAACCAAAGGACATGACGAGAATTCATAGTGTCCATAACGCGTACAGAACACTGTGTTTGGAATGTCTTATTCTTTCACCTTCAGTTGGTGGTAACCATACAGCAGGTCTATCCTCAAAAACCAGCTGGCACCCTGAAGTTGATCGAACAGGTCGTCGATCCTTGGTAACGGATACCGATTCTTTACGATCAGCTTATTGAGCTCACGATAGTCAATGCACATCCACATGCTACCATCTTTCTTCTTGACGAATAAAACCAGAGCACCCCATGGAGAGATACTCGGCCAGATGAAGCCTTTATCCAATAAATCTTGCAACTGGTCCCTCAGTTCTACCATCTCCGAAGGAGCTAATCGATACGGTGCTTTAGCGACAGGTTGTGCTCCTGGTAGCAAATCAACCTGGAATTCGATTTCGCGGCTAGGTGGCACACCAGTCAGGTCTTCAGGAAAGACGTTAGGAAACTCACTCACTACCGGCACGTCTGATAATTATGGCTATGGTGCATCCACAT
>CM046038.1:8901049-9180980 GCA_025215565.1 Flaveria ramosissima | reverse complement strand
AATTTTCGCAAAACAGCAGCTTCAGTCGCACGAGTGACCCATTCGCACGACTGGACTCCATTCGCATTGCTCATTCGCACGATTGGACCTAGTCGCACACTCATTCGGCCGACTGAACCGTTCGTTCGCATAGCTCATACGCACCAGATTCATTCGCACGACTGAACCAATCGCCCAGTTCAGCCGCACGATTGAACCAGTCGCAGAGTTCATACGCACGATTAGACCATTCGCATCCTTCAGTCGCATCAGTGAAAGTTTGTTTGATTAGATTCTAAGTTTATTAGCCATGGAAGATCAGATGTCAGCCTTTACTGCTGGGAAGGACTCAAGGATACAGAACCTGCTGTTGCTTGAGAGTGAGGTGGGTAATCACAATAAACCACCAAAGCTCTTGACTTTAGATGAGTTTCCCACTGGAAACAACGTTTTGAGATCTACCTTAATGGAGTAGATCCTAATCTGTGGGAAGCCATTGAGATCGGTTATAGTACACCGGTGGGAGCTGATGGAGTTAAGCTAACGTTAAGCTGGGATGACAGACGCACAGAAAGTAAAGTACAATGCAGAGAAAAGGGTTTATGCATTGATCACTCAGTCTATCCCCAAAGACATATTCCACCAGTATTCAGAGAACAAGCAGTCCAAGAAACTGTGGGATGAGCTAGAGAAGAGATATGATGGGAATGCGTCATTGAAGGCAATCAAGGCAAAGGAGTTAAAGAAGGAATTCGATAACTTCTCATCTATTGGTAACGAGAGTTTAGACGAAGTCATAGACAGATTCTACCACTTGATGAGCGAACTGCATACACATGGAGTGGAAACGACCATGGAAGAGAAAGTGAGCAACTTCGCAGACGGATTGCCTGATAAGTGGGCTTCATTCGTGTCTAACCTTAGACAGAATGAAATGCTTATAAAGCTGGATATAAATGACTTCATTCTTAAGTTGCGAGAAGAAGCACTAAGGATGAAGTATAGAGCTCAGAAGTCTTCGTACACACAAAATCCAGCTTTATACAACGCCACGCCTCAAGCTAAGACATCTGGAGCACCTCTCCAGACTGCATTTGTGTCTAGCTCGTCAGGTCCTTCACATGCTTCTCCTTCTGGATCAGACACGTCAGGGTCGTCATGTACCCACTATATTGGATCAGAAGCAAGTGCTACCAAACTGAAGACCGAGAACCTCGGTAATGTGACCGTAGAAGTAGCTCGAGAGCATATGGATCTTTTAGCTGCAGTGGTTCATTCATATGATGGACTTGTTGCCGGAAAGATTGAAACTGCCATCTGGCAGATGAGGACTACGAGCAGGTGGACGAAATGGAGCTTGAGAGGATGGATATAATGTGGGCTTAGCTAGTGCTGTCCGAAGGGCGAAGAAGTTTGTTAAGAAGACTGGACAGAACTTGGTAGCTACTAAGGATACCACATTTGGCTTTGACAAGAGCAAAGTGACCTGCTTCAACTGTGGAGAGAAGGGGCACTTCAAGAGAGAATGTGTCAAGCCAAAGAAGACGGGTAATGGGAACCCATTCTCATCCTTTACTCGCCAAGACAAGCAAGCCTCCAGTTCTACTTCATCAAACAAGGATCCAAAAGCCTTGACTGCTCATGATGATGAAGGACAGGATTGGAGTTTTAGGTTTGTCTCACCAGGAGAATCTAACATTGCCAGTGTTGAGGATATTGATGATGATTCTGCGAGTGAAGGTGATCTAGCAGTTGAGATAGCAATGTCACATAAGAAGAAACAACTGCAGCCGAGGTCAGTTACAAGCCAAAGGAGGAGACTTCCACGTCAGAGACAGAAAAGTCAGAATCACCAGAACCAGAGACATCTGATGCTGCGTTGATGGCTAACTCTTCTGAACCAACACAGGTAAGTACAACTGACCAAATGTTTAATAATCATGCTTGTTCTGATTGTGATACTTTTAGGAATAGCATAGATGAAAAATTTGCTAGGTTATTAGATCATAATGATAACTTAGTAAAAGATTTACAACTGTGCACTGAGGCTAATAGAGTACTAAAACAAAATGAGCATAGTTATAAAGAAAAGATAGACCTATTGACTAAACAGCTTAGGGAAACCGAAGTAGTTGCCTTTAACCAAGCAAATGACATTAGGTACTATCTAAACTCCCTAGAAGACACTAAGAAGCAAAAGGCAGTTCTAGAAGTAGAAGTTAATTCATTAAAACAGAAACTGCATAGTTGGACTAGCTCTTCACACATAGTTCAACACTTAGTGAGAGAAAGGAATAACGGGGAGGGATTAGGCTACAAAGTGGTTCCACCACCACCTGAGACCTTGATGAACACTAAGTCTAGACCAGTAAATAATAACCCCATCAAGGATCATGTGGTGACTACTCCTCTTGTTACTGATCCAGACATCTCATGTTCATCTACTGAATCTGGACAGAAACAAAAGGAGGCCACTTCAAAGGCAAAGGGTAAATTGCCTTGTGTTAATCTGGAAAATGAATTTGAAAAAGTTAACTTAAAGTCAGGGTCAAACAGAGTCAAATCAGAACCTAAAAGGACTTCAAATGTTACTTTTTCACATGCGTCAAGTCAAAAACCAGTTAACCAAAAAGAAAAGGATGTTAAACAGGTTAAAACGTTAATTTGTTAAACCAGAGAAAACATCAAACATACAAGAGTCAAAACCTAAAGTGATTGATGTTACTAGAGTGTCACGCACTTCTCCACAAAGAAAGTCTACTCATAAAGTTGATAGCAGGTCATGCTACAACTGTGGAGAATGTGGACACATTGCTTCCTATTGTCCTTTCTATCAGACACCTAGGAAGAAGATTGATCTTCAGGACTCTAGACCTAGGTCTTCTAAGAGGAGTTCTTTGACTCCACCTAGAAGATCTAGTGAACCTAAAGTCCAACCTGTAAGCCAGACGACTGTTTATCATAAACAGGCATTGCACAAATCTGGCTTATGGAAAGAGAAGTCATCCTGCGTGTCTGATACTGATGACAAGAAGGAACCTGAGCTACCCTCACCCTCTAAGGGTCAATGGGTGGAGTTTATGATGTGTGATGCCTCTGGGAAACCCAAGACAGTAAAAGCTTGGGTTCCTAACCTAAACTAAATCATTTACTTTGTATGTGCAGGGTGTTCGATACAGTGCTGAGACTAACACGTGGATTATAGACAGCGGAGCATCCAGGCACATGACAGGAAATAGAGCCCTTTTATCAAACGTCAAACAAATAAAAGGAGGGCATGTTTCCTTTGCAGGAAACAAGGGAGGCTATATCACAGCTCAGGGAGAAGTGGGAAATCAGAAAGTTAAGTTTGATAAGGTGAACTACGTTCAACAACTTCAGAACTTTCTGTTTCCCAAATCTGTGATAAAGGATTTAAAGTCATCTTCGACAACAAGAAGTGTTACGTGCTGAAGAAAGAATACATGATCCCAGAGGACCAAGTTCTGATGACTGCTTCAAGATATAAAGACCTTTATGTCTTGGATCTGTCAACAGCTGCTACAACGGATCATGAGGTTCAGTGCTTTCTATCTAAAGCTACTGAGAAGGATTCAATCTCTGGCATAGGAGAATGGGACACATTAGTCAAAGGAAGATGAATCATTTGATTCAGAAGGATTTAGTGAGAGGAGTAAATGTCAAGAACTTCCAACTTCCTGACTTTTGTGTAGCTTGCAAGAAAGGCAAACAGACAAAGAAGTCTCATAAGGAAAAGAAAGTTCATTCAATAGAACTTCCTCTTGAACTTCTTCACATGGATCTGTTTGGTCCAGTCAGTACAAGGAGCATTGCAGGCGACTTGTACTGTTTTGTGGTCACTGATGACTACTCAAGGTTCACTTGGGTAATGTTTCTGAAATCCAAATCAGAAACATTTGAGTCATTCAAGGAATTAGTAACCACACTGGAATCTCTCTACAAGCTAAAAGTTAGACAAGTACGCTCAGACAACGGGACAGAATTCAAGAATCAATGGATGGAGGCATACTGCAAGGAAAAGGGAATTGTGCATCAATTCACTTCTGCCTACACGCCTCAGATGAATGGTGTTGCTGAGAGGAAGAACAGAAGCTTGATAGAGACTGCACGGACTATGCTGGCGGACTCGAAACTGCCTATCCAATTCTGGAATGAGGCAGTGGCAAATGCATGTTATACACTGAATCGAGTCCTAATAGTCAAGCGCCACGGAAAGACATGTTATGAGCTACTACAAAGACGCAAACCGAATTTGGAGTATCTTGAACCTTTTGGCGCGCCGTGTACACTTCTGAAGAAGACACAAGAAGGCAAATTCAGCGAGAAGGCAGATGAAGGAATTTTCTAGGATACAACATACCGAACAAGCGAGTTTACAACAACTCAACGGGTCTTGTAGAAGTGTGGTGTAATGTCGACGTTCAGAGATATACCACACCACCTACAGGCAAAGGACCTGCATACTTCTTCGATTATGATGGATTCTTCAAGTCCTTCAACATCCCTCTCTCTCCCTCGGATGATGAGTTAGCTACTAGGATGATGTATGATATTCTGAATACACCATCTAGCACACAGGGAGAATCATCTACTCAGTCAGGGGGAGTAGTCGATGACAGTGACTCCTCCTCTGAAGATGAAACTGAAGCAGATGACCAGAACAGTCAGGAGGAACAGGTTCCAGTTCCTGAAAGTCCACAAGCATCTACGAGTGATGCACCTTCGACTTCGGAACCTCAAACTCCATCTTCCTCAGATGCAGAACCAAATGTTCACAATCTCGGTTCTGAGGTGGCTGTTCCTACTACTCCAGGATCACGACTAAACGTCTATCATCCCCTTGACAATGTTATTGGGGATGTCAGATCAGGAGTACAAACCCGAAATCAGCTATACTCAGCTGATTACGCCTCAGTTATGGAGAAATGGTTACATTCATGATGGTGCTTATCGATGTTTTTTTTCGCAGGTTGAGCCAAAATATGTCAGTGAAGCACTAAATGATGAGGCGTGGGTGAGTGCCATGCAAGAAGAACTTCTGCAGTTTAAGAAGTTAGGTGTATGGACTCTGGTTGATAGACCTAAAGGTGCTAAAGTCATTGGCACCAAATGGGTACTAAAATGCAAGAAGGATGACCAAGGAGTCATTATCAGGAACAAAGCTCGACTGGTGGTTCAAGGTTTTCGCCAAGTCGAGGGGATTGACTATAATGAGGTGTTTGCACCCGTGGCAAGGATGGAAGCTATTCGTATCTTCCTTGCCTATGCATCGTACATGAAGATTAAAGTCTACCAATTAGATGTGAAGAGTGCATTCCTTCATGGGGAAATCAGGGAAACAGTCTATGTAAGTCAACCCGAGGGATTTGAAGATCCTTATCATCGGGATAGAGTTTACAAGCTCGACAAAGCTTTATATGGGCTTCATCAAGCTCCTCGAGCTTGGTATGAGAAACTCTCGACTCATCTTGTGAAACACGGCTTTCGCAGGGGAGTCATTGACTGTACACTGTTTATTAAAGAAAAGGATGGCGACCTACTGCTTGTACAGATATATGTTGATGACATAATCTTCGGGTCAAAGAACGAAGAGTTATGCAAAGAGTTTGAAGCAGTGATGAAGAAAGAGTTTGAGATGAGTGCTATGGGGGAGATGAAGTTCTTTCTCGGGTTACAGGTGGATCAAACACCTAATGGGATCTTTCTACATCAGACCAAGTATGTAGGAGACATTCTCAGTCGCTTTGACATGGAGAATGCTTCTATTGCTGGGACTCCACTTGCTACGAATCATGATATAGCACCTGATGAGAATGGAGATCTTGTAGATGCCACTATGTACCGAGGAATGATTGGATCCCTCATGTATCTCACTGCCTCAAGACCTGATATTATGTATACATGTCTATGTTCTAGATATCAGGCTAAACCAAAGGTCAACCATCTGATCGGGGTCAAGAGGATTTTTCGTTATCTGAAGGGTACACCCACACTTGGGTTGTGGTATCCTCATGATGATGACTTTGAGCTTACCGCGTATAGTGACTCGGATTACGGGGGCTGCAAGATGAACTACAAGTCTACATCAGCGGGGTGTCAATTCTTTGGGAGAAGATTAGTTACCTGGCAGTGTAAGAAGCAGACATCGGTTGCATTGTCAACCTGTGAAGCCGAATATGTTGCTGCTGCAAGTTGCTGTTCACAAATCATCTGGATTCAACAGCAAATGCGGGATTACGGTTTAAAATTCTCATCTACTCCTATTTTTGTTGATAACTCTGCTGCAATTGCAGTAACTAAAAATCCGGTTCAACATCCTAAGACCAAACACATCGGTATTAAATACCATTTCATAAGAGACTGTTTTGAAAAGAACTTAATTGATGTGGTTAAAATTAATACTGATTTTCAACGCGCTGACCTCTATACTAAAGCCTTTGATAAACCACGTTTTCAATATTTGCTAGAGGTCAACGGAGTTAAAAAGAAAAGTGAGGTAATTCCTGATGATGATAATGTGTAGTCCGATGTAGTTTAGTTAAAGTTTATTTTATTTTATTTAATTTTATTTGTTTTATTTTCGTCGGTTATATTTAAACTCATGTTATTTTGCTGTTTATTAAAATCCTAAAATAATTAAACCAGAAATGATTTTAGTATTTTAGGGGGAGAATATGTCAGCAAGTTAACATAAAAAAAAATGAGGGAGAAGGAGTAACTAGCTGAAATAAGGTAGATTGTGTCTGTGATACCGATTCAATACCTTTGGAAAATGATAGTACACAGGAACAAATCAAGAGGGACTTTAAAATTTAAGTTTTGAAAAGATGCAAAAGTTCAAAGTATAAGTCTGTGTAGTCTAAGCAATATAAAAAGGAAGATGATGATAGAAAACTGGCAACTCCTAAGGTGACACAAAGAAAGTAGACTTAGAGGCTGCTAGACCACAAATGATATGTTGGTAGATTCAACACAATAGATAATTAGACCTGATTGGTGATCTCAAGATCAAACTAAGTTGTTCAACTGACTGTGGGCTTCCATCTTATCACTGGTTAACACAATCAAACATATTCCAATAAGGGGTAATGAGCATTAAACGCCACAAATGTGTGCGGATGACCATAATTAGAGCAAAGCAAGAAAAAAATGAAAGACAAATGCAATAAAGCTAATGACTTATGTTGTTGGTGCATTTTGTGTAAAATAAAATAAGCTGCTCTAACAAGGAGATAGGTTGTGTGCCTCTCTGCTGTGCGATGGCACTGACCTGAGGATAAGCATAACCTAGATATTCTAGAATTCATTGTTGTTTGCCGCCTCTCTGCTGTGCGATGGCACTGACCTGAGGACAGGCTTCTCTTTGAAAGCTCTAAGAATAGTCTCTTCTTGTAATAATACCCGTAGACCGCTCAAAAGCTTCTGAGGAATGTTGATTACCATATAAGTGTGGGATCCACAAATGTTAGTTGAAATAATTAAACCTAAATCAGTCACCAGTCTGCGTCAAAAGTCTGTGTATGGATTAAAGTGGACAACATACTGACAATCATAGTGGCTACATTCTCAAAAGTTCAAATCAATGTGAAAATCTAAGAGTTTCAGTATGATTTCCTTAAGTTGCTAACGACTCTGGATGAACACCGAGAATTTGAGCATCAAAAGTTTTGATAACAAGTCCCAAATGATTTGACTTACCTGTATGATTCCAAAATTGAATTGGTCCAGATATGATCAATCTAAGTTGAAGCTGTCTACTCCCGAACCAAATCCCGTAGATATCAATCTCTGGATTTATCTCTCACAAAAAGCCAAAAATAAGTTTGTAATTAGTTTAAGGTTTTAAATTAGTTAGTTGTTTTTAATTTTAATTTTAGTCGTGTGTCGGACTACATCAGGAAAATCAGAAAGGAATCAACTCACTAAAAGGGTCATGTCTGAGATGACCATATGTGCTTTGAAAGTTTAAAATAGTCACGTCTGAGGTGACAAAGTGTTTAAAAGAGTCACGTCTGAGGTGACTAAATGGTTAAAAGGATCACGTCTGAGGTGATCAAAATGTTTTCAAGATAAAATGATCATGTCTGAGATGATCAAAGGCTCATAACGTTAATTTCAATAAATTAAAGGGTTTAAAAGTAAATTGATAAAAATGGCAGAAAATTAACTAAGTATGACCCATTCGCACGAATGGACCATACGTATGGACTAACCATACGAATGGAATCCATTCGCACGAATGAACTATGAGTATGGACCATCAAACCGAATGGCCCATACGATTAGCCCAGTCGGAGGCTTAAGTGCGAACGAGTGAGTCAGTCGCACGACTGAAATCCAATCGGACGACTGGAGAAGGGCGACTGACCCAATCGCACGACTGAGTCTCACTCGCACGACTGAAAGGTGCGTATGAACTCAGTCGCACGATTGGATCTAGGGTTAGTATAAATAGAGGAGGAGTCGGTCGCAGAGACTCATCACCCTCAAAGAAACCCTAAATCGCACGACTTAACCAAACTCTGCCAAAATTTCTTTGATTCCTAAAAACACCCGATTCTTGAGTACTGATCATCTATCGACTTTACAGGTAAATTGCAGTGGAAAGAAACCAAAATCGCGTTCATTGTGACTCCAGATCTGTAAAATTGAACTGAAAGCAAGCCGAGACTAAAACGGACAAATAACCTAACCTAACTACTCAAACAGATGGAATTAAGTGTGTTATAGGTTATAAGAACATATTGCGAGTCTAATGAACCAGATAACAATGTCTAAAACTCAAAATTGGTGAAAAAGTTAATTTGAATTGAACGGACAGTATGTCATACGATTGGACAGGCGGATAAACTTCAGTCGCACGACTGAAGGGTGCGATTTACCTAACCGCACGACTGAACCATGCGTATGAGACTCAGTCGCACGACTGGTGTAACCGCATAAGAGTACATGCGCATGAGTCCAGTCGCACACTCAGTCGTACGCATGAGATCATTCGCACGTCTGAACCTCAATCGCACTGTTCAGTCGCACGACTGATTTCAGTCGCACAACCTCAATCGCATGACAGAAACATTCTATTCAAGTTTAAGTGTTTCATAATGCTCTTAGCCAAAGGTACTAATGTTTATATTGTTATGTGTTACAGATGGCGAGTCGATGGACCATGAGCACAAAGCATAACATATGTGCTCATCTGGATTTGACATCCAGGAACGCAGCTGACTTCTCAGGCATCATTACTTTTCTGTTGAGATCCAGGATTGCTCATGCTATCTCTACACCATGTACACCTTATAGATCAGTGTAGCAGGCCTTTGGGAAGGCGCGACTGTGTGATAGATCCTCTGAGCCTCATTGCATCCGGAGTACGATCTTTGGTGAGGCTATTACCATCTCAGAGGAGGATTTGAGGATTGTTCTACAGTTAGGGGATGATGCTGATTGTCCTACTCGTCTACACCCCCTCACGGTCAGAGGATGTTTTATGAGAGCCAAGTACTCTGGGGACATCAATGCTGGGGTACTCAACAAGAGTAACCTCTGTCCCCAGTTCAAGTATCTTGCGCATGTTCTACTGAAGTGCATAGCATCGAGGAAGGGAGGATTTGATGAGTTGTCAGATCAGATCCAGAACGCTTATGCTGCATTGGTGCTGAACCATCCGTTCAGCTTCTCCAAAATGATCTTCACCTACCTGGTGGAGAACATTGAGAGGAAAGGGAAGGAAGGCTTCTGCATGTATCCAAGGTTTATGCAGATGATTATAGATCAGAAGCTTCCCTCCCTGCCGGAGGAGAAGGAGGATGCTGTAGTGCTCGAGGTCATGGATGACACTACGTTAGGCAGGATGAAGGTGTACAGGGGGAAGCAGGTGAAACCCCCTGTCAGGAGGTTGTTTGGGCATCTGGCCCGTGCTGACTATGTGGCGCCAGCCAAGAGAAAGTGGCGCCACGATGATAGTGATTCAGATGTAGAGCAGATTGCTCTACCAGATATTGACTCAGATGATGATGATAGCGGCGACGCCCGGGGATGATATGCCTGCTCCACCTAGAGGCACTGCTTCTGATGTTATTCCCCCAGGGTCTGCCACTGCCGGAGAGGTTGCTGAGACGGCCGGTTTCCATCAGGAGTTCATTGTTGGTGATCAGGAGGAGGAGGAGTCGGATGAGGAGCCCCTCACTAGGACTGTGGGAAGCAAAGTTGTTCCCACAGAACACGGGCTTAGGGTGGTTGGTGAACACCCTCGAGACTCCACAGAGAGAGAGACTGACCCGAGCTATGCTCCGGGTTCAGTGGGCAGAGCTGCAGGGGGAGCATCCACTTCCACCGGGACTAGGAGGAAGAGGATGGCTCAACCCCACGGACTGAAGAAGAAGAAGCGTCGCCTGACCTTCGTTACCACTGCTGCCACTACTTCCACCACCACAGCCACCACTACCACCTCCACTGACATACCACCCATCACCACATCCACTACTGCTACCACAGCCACCACCTTACCTACCACCACTGTATCCTTCCCATCCACCACCATACCATTCACACCTACATCACCAGCACCTGCTTACCAACCCATATTCACCACTGCTACTACCACCACCACCTCACATCATGCCGGACCTTCACCCCAGCCATCACATGTATATGGATCTACTCTACCTCACATCGGGGTAGAGGAGCAGCTGTCGGCGCTTAACCGTATGGTGATGCGCCTGCTAGCTGCAGATGAGGAGAAAGCGGCGCAGATTCGCCAGTTGACCGACCTGACTGCTGCCCAGTCTCAGCAGATGGCAGAGCAGGCTCGGGTGATAGATCAGCAGACCCAGCTAATCGATGCTCAGAGAGTCGAGATGTCCCAACTCTAGGACCAGCAGGCCCAATCAGCCAAACGTATAGAGGAGTTGGAGACTACCAACAAGACGATTATGCTGAAGTTAAAGGGGTCAAAGGATGAGCCTTTGAAGATAAAGCGGGGTGATGGGGATGATGGAGATGGTGATGATGATGATGAAGAAGATGATGAGGATGAGGAGGATGATGAGGATGATGAAGAGACAGAGGAAGATAGGACAGAAGGAAAGGATGATGATGACGAAGCAGAAGGAGGGGATGCGGCTGCATCGGCCTCTGCTTCTGGTCAAGAACGAAGATCTAAGCATCGACAGGACCAGTCATCTACCACTTCTGCTCCTCCGAGCGACGAGCCAGGATTCAAGACAAAAGTACAGATTAGATGTCTTATGTGTATTTATTTATTTTGTGTTTGAATCATGTAATGAAAAACAAGTGTGTTGAATGTTTATATATTAAGTTGATATAATTCTGTTTGATTACTTACTAATGGTTTATGTGTTGAATGTTTAAATCAAACAGATCCAAACTTTCAAAGGGATGAGTTTGACATTGCTCCCCTTCAACAGGTCAAGACTCAACTAACCATGATTCTTGATCTGCAAGGGATTGTAAGAAGGTCTGTGAGTTATACCCCTGAAGAAGGGGAAATAATTCATGACCTATCTAACGAGCAACTGGCAGAGATGTTCAGACTCAATCCTGATGAAATTGTCCAGGATGCTCCAACAGTTGATTCAACCAGTGATGAAGAACTAAATGACGTTGATGAAGTTGAGGTTGAAGATATTACTGCAGAAGAGTACCCTCAGTACGCTGACAACGAGGGTAATGTGGTCCCCAATCTGGGTGAGTCCCTAGTCAGTGATACGTTTGAGGTACTAGACAAGATGGAGCAGGAAACCGAAAAGACCGAAGGAACAGCCCAAGCCTCAAATGATGACGTAGACATTCGAAAGGCTGAGTGGGCTGCCTGTTTGAAGAAGAAGTGAGAGCCCAGCATGCTGCACCAAAGAAAGATGCCTACACCAAGCTCTACAGAGTCAAGAAACACCATAAGGTGTCAGGCAGGATTATTGCATGGGCTTATTTTGATGACCTTAACGCGTATGCAGTTAAGAGGGAACAGGGCATAGAGTACTTCAGGTTTCCACATGATCTGAAGACTCTACCTGGTTTTGAGCTCAACCAGCTGGCTAAGCTAAAGCTGCAGTATGCTGACCCAAGAAAGATGTCAGGCTGGTTCGAGGCTGCCCTGAAGAAGGAGTACCACACCAGATGGGTTAACTTCAGACCACAACAGCCTACGAGGTACATAAGAAGGTCTGAGGTTGATGCCATTACTGGCAAGCCCAAGATTGTGTTGAAGTGGAGTCCTACGCGGACTATGTCGAGAATCCCTCTCAGGGAAATGCCACATGACTTCACTCCACACTTCAAATGGTGGTACTATGATTGGAGAACTGCTGAAGCTGTCATAGTTCTGAATAAAGAGGGCCAAATGGATACTATCAGGGTATTCGACCCGATGTGGCTAACCAACTTGTCTGCTAATGATGTCTATACATTATACAAGTGGCCACTGTTCTATGACACACAAGACATTGTACAAGCCCTCCAGTTCCAAAACGTTATACAACTTTGTTTGCGTTTGAGATTCACGCAGGAGTCACTAAGGAGGAGAAGTACAAGAAGTATAAGGAGGTTATGCAGAAGACAAGAGATTAGAGATAGATAGATCTAGGTCCAAGGGGGAGTTTGTTGATGCATGTATGTCCCTAGATCATAATTTGAAATGTAATGAATCTTGTCTGTTTGAGTATGATGTAACTTGTATTGATTAATGAAATGACATGAATTGCTTGTTACTTGTGATGTTAATAATTTCATTAATGAGTCGTGATTGAATTGATTGGGTTTATGATCATTTGAATGGTTGCACATTATGTTATATTAATTAAAATATTCAAACTTAACTTAATGAAGTTCTCATCTGAATGGCCCATGCGAATGGACCACACGCATGAATAACTTCATACGATTGACTCAATCGCACGACTGAACCAGGAGACTGGATCAGTCGTATGATTGACACATAAGATTGACTCAATCGCACGACTGAACACTCAGTCGTGCGGATGAATCAACCGCATGGTTCAATCGCATGACTGAACCATACTTATGGCCCAGTCGCACGATTGAACAATACTAACCTATAAATAGACCCAATTCGTGGAAAAACGTAAGCATTCATCCCATTACGATTCCAGACGTACCCTAGCCGTCCAGAGACCTCCCAAATCGTTCTCCAAGTTCACAGAACACATTAGATCGATTCCTAATCGATTTCTAACGTTGGATTCATTTCTTGATTGATTCTTCGTGTGTTCCCACTGATTGGATCGCCAATCAAATAGGATTCCGCACTATTTGAGTTGGTCTAACACGCTAATCACTAGGTATTACATTCAAATACCAGGTCCTAACAAAGATTACAAGACACTTACAAGCATACAACAAGAGTTACAATGAGAAACTATATATACTAGATCCTACAGCCGGTTATACTTGATACCAGCTGGAAACCTACGACTAAAGCATATACTACAATGCTATAGTTAAGGTATCTTAGATAAAGTATTATCTAAGATATGGTAGTCATGACATGTCCATGACTTACCTTTTGTCACCAACTAAAGATGGCAACTGTACTTAACATAAAAAGGTAAACAGTAGATTAAAGTATGGTCAACTACATGGCTTTTGAGAAAACGCCATGCAGTATATCAGAGATTTGCAGCGGACTGTCAGACAGACCATACTTATGTCTACTGGATAATAGAAGTGTCTTCCGAAGGTTAACTGGCTTCGGAAGAACAAGTTCTTTCGAAGCCACTTATACTTCGAAAGATGCTTCTATGCTTCCGAGGCTTTGAGGACTTCTTTATACTTCGGAAGTTGACTTCAGAACTTTATCTTCAAGTCTTGATTCTTCGGAAGTAACTTCTTATCTTCGGAAGTTGGGGTTTCCTTCGGAAGTGTATTTTACACTTAGACTTCGGAAAAGCTCTCTCTTCTTCGGAAAGTCCCACACTTGGCTTCGGAAGTCCTTTGTATGTTGTACTCAAAATCTTCTAAGTGACATGGTTTTGGTTGCAACAGCCTCTCTAGATCCAACACTTGACAATTGGAGTAGTTGTGGTTCTAGTCTTCTTCATAATGCGATCCATAATTTCAACAGGTTTCTCAACAAAGTGCAATGACTCGTCGATCAGGATGTCTTCCAGTGGAACATGCAGACTCTCTTCAGCCAAGCATTTTCTCAAATTTGAGACATGCAACACCGGATGAACTCCACTAAGGTCGGAAGGTAGTTCCAGTCTATAAGCCACTTTCCCAATCCTTTTCAGGATTGTAAAAGGTCCTACAAATCTTGGAGCCAGTTTACCCTTCTTTCCAAAGCGAACAACACCTTTCCGCGGTAAAACCTTAAGAAGAACCATGTCGCCAACTTGGAACTCCAATGGCTTACGACGCTTATCGGCATAATTCTTTTGTCTACTTTTTGCCACTTCAAGGTTCTTGCGGATTATGGAGACTTTATCGGTCGTTTCTTGAATAAGTTCAGGACCAGTGATGAAGTTTTCACCAATGTCGGTCCAACAAATCGGTGAACGAAATTTACGACCATAAAGTGCTTCGAATGGCGCCATCTTGATAGTCGAGTGATAACTATTGTTATACGAAAAATCCGCGAGCGGTAAATGCGTATCCCAATCACCACCAAAGTCAAGGACACAAAGACGTAGCAAATCCTCGAGGGTTTGAATTGTTCGTTCAGTTTGACCGTCCGTTTGAATTGTTCGTTCAGTTGTACGCAAGAGTTCTTGCATAGACGACCAAAAGTGCGAAGTGAAACGAGCGTCTCAGTCGGATATGATGTGCAATGGCACGCCATGACGACTTTCAATTTCATCAATGTAGATACGAGCCAATCTTAAAACTTTGTAAGTGTCTCGTATTGGTATGAAATGTGTCGTTTTGGTCAAACGGTCAACAATCACCCATATATTATTATGGCCACGAGGAGTACGAGGTAACTTGGTTATGAAATCCATGGATATATGTTCCCATTTCCACATAGGAATTTCGGGTTGCTCAAGTAAACCACTCGGTCGTTGATGTTCGGCTTTAACTCTTGCACACGTGAGACACTTTGAAACATAAGACGCTATATCCTTCTTCATCCCAGGCCACCAATATTGGCCATGCAGATCCATGTACATTTTATCGGAACCAGGGTGAATGGAATATCGGGTTTGATGAGCTTCGTTCATAAGGAAGTGAGAAGATTGTCACGATTCGGGATCCAAAGCTGATTCAAGAAATACCACATGCCGTTCGGTTTTATCTCCAGTTGTGACCGAACATTAGACGCCAAATCTTCATCCTTCTCTTCATCGGTAATGCTGCTTGTTGAGCCTCGCAAATGCATAACTCGAGGTCATTATCAATCCTTATGTTTTGAAGCATGATAGTAGCCTCGTTAACATCCACATGAATCTCGGTATCAAATTCCCCTAACGTGTCAAACCACTGCCTTCGATCTCGGATTTCTTGGAGCGAGACAGTCTTGTTATGGACCTTGCAACTCAGCGCGTCGGCTACAACATTCGCCTTTCCGGGGTGATAGCGAATGTCACAGTCGTAGTCGCTAATCAACTCGATCCAACGTCTTTGTCTCATGTTGAGATCCTTTTGATTGAACACGTGTTGGAGACTCTTATGATCGGTGTAGACTATGCATTGCATCCCATAAAGATAGTGTCGCAAGATCTTCAAAGCGAAAACCACAACACCAAGTTCAAGATCATGAGTTGTGTAGTTCACTTCATGAACCTTCAATTGTCTTGACACATATGCTATGACTTTTCCTCGTTGCATAAGAACACAACCAAGACCTTGATTAGAGGCATCACAGTACACGGTAAAGTCGTCGTTTCCATCGGGGAGTGTTAGAATAAGAGCGTTACACAGCTTGCGTTTCAATGTCTCGAAAGCCTCTTCTTGTTCAGGTCCCCATTCAAAGAGTCGGTTCTTTTGAGTTAGCGCCGTTAATGGTTTAGCAATCTTCGAAAAGTTTGCTATGAATCTACGGTAATAACCCGCTAAACCCAGAAAAGAACGAACTTCGGTTGGGGTCGTGGGAACACATCAATTTTTCACGGCTTCTACTTTAGCAGGGTCAACATGAATTCCTTGGCTATTCACCACGTGACCCAAGAATTGGACTTCCTCTAGCCAGAACTCACACTTGGAAAACTTGGCGTATAGTTGCTCCTTCTTTAAAAGTTCAAGAACTTGTCGCAAGTGCATCTCCTGATCAGTTTTCGTCTTGGAATAGATAAGAATATCATCAATGAACCCATCACAAATTTATCCAAATACGGTTTACATACTCGATTCATGAGATCCATGAACACAGCATGTGCATTGGTTAAACCAAACAAAAGCATAACCATGAACTCGTAATGTCCATATCGAGTACGGAAAGCGGTTTTGGAATATCGTCATCGTGAACACGTTATTGATGATATCCAGAACGTAAATCGATATTCGAGAATTGCGTAGCTCCTTGAAGTTGATCGAAGAGATCATCGATTAGAGGAAGAGGATATCGGTTTTTGATGGTAAGCTTGTTGAATTCCCGGTAGTCGACACACATACGGAAAGAACCATCTTTCTTCTTCACGAACAACACAGGTGCACCCCATGGTGAAGAGCTAGGACGAATGAAACCCTTATCGGTTAACTCTTGCAGTTGACTAGCTAGTTCTTGCATTTCAGACGGTGCAAGACGATAAGGTGCTTTAGCCACAGGGTTTGCACCAGGGATCAAGTCAATTTTAAACTCAACTTCTCGTACGGGAGGTAACCCCTTACGATCCTCGGGAAACACCTCGGGAAAATCTCGCACGACAAGAATATCTTTCGGTTCCTTACCCTTGGCTTTCGCGTTAACTACATAAGCCATGAAGGCTACGTAGTTCTTACTTAAGCACTTTCGGGCCTTGATGCAGGACATAAGTTTGAGTCCTTGGGATGGTTTCTCCCCAAAGACCTTCAAAGTATCACCCGACGGTAAGGAAATTCGAATGCACTTCTCTAAGCATAAGATTTCTGTGTGTTGCTTGGCTAACCAATCCATGCCGATTATAACGTCAAAGCTTCCCAATTGCATAGGTATAAGGTCGATGAGAAACCCGTGCTCGTTAAGACTCAAGGTACAATCGCGTATTACGACGTCAACGACGATCGATTTTATATCGGCGACTTCGACCGTAAAGGGTCTTTCTAGATTAGCACGCGGTTTAGAAAGAATGGGCTCGAACTCCAAAGACACGAAGCTCTTATCGGCACCCGAATCAAACAATACAGAAGCATAATGATTATTTACAAGATACATACATGCTCAATAATAACCTATTATTGGTATGATGAACGCAAATAGGGATTTTTTACAAGACAAGGAACGATTAAAAGAGATTTAACGACGTACCATTCACCACGTCGTTGTTGGCTTGAGCTTGGTTGACGTTGATGTTGAAGCCCTTCCACAAGCCGGTGGCACAGTTCCCGCATTGCGAGGACATTATGGGCGAATATGTCCAGGTTCGCCACAGTTGTAACAGGTTCGATTGGTAAGCATCGCAGTATTGTTCGGCGCCCGAAGGCAAGTAGCCACCAAATGCCCATACTTCCCACACAACGAGCAAACTCGGCATGGAATGTTACTCGCGTGATGGTACTTGCAAGTATTACACATCGGGTATGGCCCAGCATAAGCTCTAGCCATAGGGGCTTGATTTGCAACCACCACTTGACTTTGAGGAGCATTTGGTGCTGTCACAGCGTAGTTGCGTGTCGGCGTGAACTTGCGCTTCTTGTTTTGGGAGGATAACTCGGCCTTTACCTCCTTTGTTGCCTCGGGTGTCACCTTCGCAGCAGACTTGGCACCTTTCACCGACATAGTGCCAGCCCTAATATGATTCTCAGTGAGCTGTGCGGTGATAGTAATTGCCTCTTCCAAAGTTGTGGGCCTACTACCCACCACGACATCTTGGATTTGAGGTGGTACCCCCTTAATAAACTTCTCGATTTTACGGGGCACGGTATCCACCATGTGGGGTAGGAGCATGCTCAACTCATGATGTCGGGTGGAATAAGCCAAATGATTCCCACCATCTAGCTTAAGATTCCAGAATTCTTCTTCCAGCTTTTATAACTCGCTCCTTGGGCAGAACTTTTGGATCATTATCTCCTTAAATTCTTCCCAAGGCAATGCCAAGGCAGCTTCAGCCCCTCGGTTCCTTTTTTCACTATTCCACTATGTCAGTGCCCGTTGTTGGAGGACACTTGCAGCATAACGAACCTTGAACTCATCGGGGCACTCGCTAACAATGAACGTGTTCTCCATACTTTCAAACCACTCGAGTAGTCCAGTGGCTCCTTCTTTTCCACTAAAACTAGTGGGTTTGCACGAGTTGAAATTCTTAAAGGTGCAGGTGCGATTGTTCCCGTTTTGGTTGTTGTTATTCTCACCATGGGCTTTGTTGTCACCTCCATTATTGTTTCCACTAGTGTTGTTGTTGTTATTGGCCATTAAGGTGCTGCTAAGTTTAGCAACCATCGACGGGAGCACAGCAGCCATTTGCTGGGCGATCATTGCTGCGAGTTTACAATCGGAACTTCCACGCTTTCCATGGTGACGAGACATGCTGGATATACAAAATGAGTTAAACACGGGAATAAGAATAATAAAGGATAGTAATTTAAACAAGAATAAGTCAAAGGTTGTAAGGCACATGGAATGGTTCCATTTGGTAACACATTACTATTTGGAAACGTTGACACGTCAAGGTAAATTGACCCATTTGCCTTAGAAAATTGTGTATGTTGACCATAGTTTATCACTCATCCCAGAAATCCCCAGGTAAGCATAACTAGTCCCGTAGGATTTATGCGAAATGCTTACCTTAGCCCGAAGGCCTTTTGCCAGGAAATCCAGAATACAGGTGTTTGTGTGTCATATAATATTTCTTAGGTTCATGGAATCAAAACCTTGATGAGATTTGTATAGATTAGACATAAAGTCTAAAGATTTAAACCATAGATATAAAGCGTACGAACCCACATGTCGTCAAGAATAAGATTAAGAAGTTTCATTCGTCCGGGAGAGTTAAAGAATCAAGAATAAGTCTAGGGGAGACAAGTAATAATGTTTAGGCATTTACAAGGCAATCCTATGCTAAGGCATCAAGTTGCACATAAGGAGACATCATTATATAGCATGCAAACAATATGCATTTTCACAAGAATATAATTCTATAAGGTTCATGCAAAAACTATAGTCTAGGTCACCATTTCTAATAACCTAAATCCATATAGTTATGGGCTCTGATACCAATTACACACCCCAACCTTGACAGCGGAATCGTCGAGATGTGAGGGTTAAGATTGTTCACAACCACATAACGCTATTATTTAATCCAAATATTATAATCATAAGTTTTAAATGTAACATTACAAACATAAGTCTCAAATATGAAAATAACATAACATAAGATGTAAATTATTCAAGGAAATCCATTTATTTAACTAGGTCCAATCCTAGATGTTAATAAGCTTCAAAGATAGCATCAAACTTGGGCGTTTCCTGAAACATGTTAAAAATAAAAGGTCAACATAATGTTGGTGAGATTTCCATAGTTTTCATACATAAATAGATAAAAGATGGCAATTCATGTCATAAGTTAGTGAATAAAGTAATTAGGGATGTATGACAGATGTAACAATCAAACCTTGACAGTTTACAAGATTCCACGTTTACAAGTTTATACGATTAGCTAAGTGTACTTGGATTAACCATGCAGGCTTGTCAAGCCCATAGATCTATGACGTCGCCAGGCTAGCAATAATTAATGATTATCGTCAATACATGGTAATTACTGAAAACAACTAACCCCACATACAAGTGAATTGCCAAGTGTTTACAAGAATCAAACATTTTACAAGTGCAATGATTATAAGGTAACATGTTTCACCCCAAAGTGTAAAAATATGCAAAAGGGGTATAGAAATACTCACTTGGCAATTAGATATATAATTGATGAATAAATAGAAAAATAATAGTCGATGTTCCAACGTGAACCTTCTCAAGGTACCTAAATGTATACATATTTACAAGATTAAAATTTACTTATAACAAGTTTAACGAATTAACGAGGTTTAGGGTTTTAAGTGAATTTTGTGCTTTGTCAAATAATTATATTTTAGCAAATGGAACCAGTTATGTTTCATTAGGATCAATATATTTATATATTTTAGAAAAACATTAAATAAGAACCACATTTATAATAATTCATAAAATCTATAAAGTTTAAATAAGTTTTATAAAATAAGTACGATTTGAACAATAATTTAAAAGCAATGTGTAAACTGGTATTTAAGATCTAATTTTTTTATAAGAAGAAACTAACCATAACATTAACTTTAAAATACTAAAAAAATACATAAATAAATAAAAAAAATATAAACGTATTTTGTTTATATTATTTATATATTTTTATTATTATTATTATTATTTTTTTTATAAATAAATTACGGAAAATAATTATGTAATTTTAAGCTAAACAAAGTTTTGGAAATTGATCTTTTATGATCTTTAGAATTTTTTTAATAATAATTTTGTACGCCAAAAGACCTAAAAAAATAAGTGAGGCTCCCCGGGTTCGAACCGGGGACCTCCTTTGTATGGGTCAAGTGTCTTACTAGTAAACCAAAGGTAGTGGCCGCGTTTAAAGATGGTTTCAAAATCTTAAAACACAAGTTTCAAAAGATCCCCAATTTCCCCAAGAACCCTAACCCCAATTTGATCCAATTGAAAGCTAAATCGAAATCGTTTACTGCAATAAACATAGGGCTATGATTCCCCATTCAATTTCGAGCAAATGAGTGTGTTTAATTACCGGATTCGATGCTTAGAAGAAGAGAACAGGTACTGACGAGCCGTGACCGAGGCTTGAGTATGTTTGATATGAAATCGTTGATGTTAATCAAATTACACTCGTGTGAAGCTTAAAAGGACCGTCAGGAATGAAAGCCCTCTGTCAATTTTAGTTAAGATCGACCGAAAGTTGAAGAACAGTACGGTTGCAAGTCGCGGTGAAAACAATGATTGAATGTGGAGTGTGTGTGTGTTTCAGATGAAATTGACTGTTCTATTCGATCAATGATTGATAGAGGATCGTTTAGGTTAGTTTAATTGTACTATTATGATGCGTAAATGCTCGAACGGCTAGAGAGTTCAAGGCTACGGTTACCCTCTCGATTGGGCTCCGTAACCGGCGTTTAAATGTGTTTAATTGATGTGTACAAGTTCGAAACGTGTGCTAGGAAGGATGGGGAGCAATTTGGGATCACGAATCGATCCAAAATCAGTTGTTTTGGAGTCGCCGGAGTATTGGCCGCCGGTGGCCGGAGTAACGGGCGGTGGGGGAATTTGGGCTCAACTTTCGAAAGCTACACAAATGGCCCCTTTGGTTTTGACTTTATCATTTCATGTGAGACACTTATGTTTTAAGTTCCTAAATTGGCAATAAAGTCCCCTAGACTTCTTTTAAACCTTTTTAAGTTTAATAAATTTTACAAGTTGTTATCATTGATAATAATAGTATTATTATTATTATTTTTAGTTATTATTAGTATTATAATTATTATGATTATTATTATTATTATTATTATTATTATTTAATATGTAACAATTAACATTACCAACTTCCAATTTAAAGAATTTAAGTCAAATTTAAAGAAATAAACATAAATAACTCATCAATTTTAATAAAATAACAACAATGGTCCTTACAAGAACTTAACAAGTTAACTTTTATTTAACTCAAAAATTCAAGATGTTACAGTCTCCCCAACTTAAAGAAATTTCGTCCCGAATTAAGAATGAACTAAGCGAACAGATGCGGGTATTTTTCCTTCATATGGTCCTCACGCTCCCAAGTGAACTCAGCTTCACACTTATTCCCCCAACGAACCTTGACAATTGGAGTAGTTGTGTATCTAGTCTTCTTCATAATGCGATCCATAATTTCAACAAGTTTCTCAACAAAGTGCAATGACTTGTCGATCTGGATGTCTTCAAGTGGAACATGCAGACTCTCGTCAGCCAAGCACTTTCTCAAATTTGAGACATGGAACACCGGATAAACTCCACTAAGGTCGGAAGGTAGTTCCAGTCTATAAGCTACTTTCCCAATTCTTTTCAGAATTTTAAAAGGTCCTACAAATCTTGGAGCCAGTTTACCCCTCTTTCCAAAGCGAACAACACCTTTCCATAGTGAAACCTTAAGAAGAACCATGTCGCCAACTTGGAACTCCAATGGCTTACGACGTTTATCGGCATAATTCTTTTGTCGACTTCTTGCCACTTCAAGGTTCTTGCAAATTATGGAGACTTTATCGGTCGTTTCTTGAATAAGTTCAGGACCAGTGATGAAGTTTTCACCAATGTCGGTCTAACAGATCGGTGAACGGCATTTACGACCATAAAGTGCTTCGAATGCTGCCATCTTTGTGACATCCGGTAAATTTCCGTTACCAAACTCCGTTAGTTTCGTTAAGTCTTGCATACACGTGTCGTGAGCACACACTAGTTGTCGTTTAACGTTGGTGACCTAATGATATTAAATAATGTCAAATTATTGATAATCTAATTGATTATGTAATTATTGTATTATGTTTATGTGTTTGCATGTTTTTATATGTTAATCGTGAATTAATCGCGTAATGTGGAAACGTGTGTATTAATCCGTATGTTTGTGTTTTGTAAAGATAAAACATATAATTTGTTACCATGAGTTATATGTTTATTATTGTAGTTAAAAATCATTTAAAAGTATTCAAAAGAGTGCCTTTTTAATAAAATACAAAACACAAGGGTTTAACTTGTCATTTTGCAAAGTTTAACTAAACAAAACACCACTAACCCTAGCCCCCACCCATGTTGCGGCCGTGAACTTGCCCCTCTCCCTCTCCATCTTCGAAAATCAGCCAAGAACAAGCAATTTCGTGTGGTTTTGGTTCGATTACAAGATATATAACACTTAGGAAGCATCGATTTCAAGCAATTACAAGTTTAAAGGTTAGTTTTATTCGAGTTTTTGTGTGTGGTTCTTCATGGCCGAACCCTAAATTCGAAATTGGCTTTCATGGGGTCGAAATTGATGTCTATTGTTGATGTTTATATGTTAGTTAGGTTGATTACATGTTAGTTAACGTGGATTATGTATGAATTACATGTTTTTAGTGGATTGATCATGAATCTTGTGTATGAAACAAACCCTAGTTCGAATTTTAGTATGATTTTGTGTGAATGATGATTGTTTGATGAATGTGTGGTGATTAGTAAGTTGTATGAATGTTAGGAATCATGAATCTTGCAAGAAATTGATGATTTAGGGTTGATGTTCATAGGTTACTAATAATAGTAACTTTATTTTGCATGTAATGATGATCTAGTGATGAATTGATGTTATGGATGTGTTCATGATGATGAATAGATACTAGATTGTTGTTATGAATGCTAGAAATCTTTGAATGCATGTTGTTGGTTCATAGCTTGCCAAAAGTAGAAACTTTTGTTTATGAAGATAGTTAGATTATGGTGTTTAGGTGATGTTAATCATGTCTAGATATTGTATGGAGCTTGAGATGGTATAATTATGTTGAATTCATGTATGCTTTGGATGTTTGATAGATTTTGGGATGTTCTTTCCCAAAAGGGAAACTTTATTTGTGTAAAGTTTGATGTATGATGATATGAACATGTTTGGGATATTAGGAGCATGTTAGTATGATCATGGATGAATTCTAAGGTGATGAATCATGTTGAATTAGTTGTATGGGATGTTTTGGATAATCATGGATGATATTTGGATTTTGGTGATCATGTATGAAGTTGGTGTTGATTAGTTGCTAGGATATCATGTTTGGGTTTGGTGAGTAATGATTATGGTGTATGTTGGATGCTATGGGCATGGCTAAGATTTAAGTGTTATGTATGGATAATGTAGCATGTGTATGATACTATTTGTATGTTAACCATGTGTGTTATATGTTCTCATTGGCTTTATTTGAATTGTAACTCATAATGTCACCAACGGGTCAAACGGGTCAACTAGGTTAAACGTGTCTATTTGTCTGGAAGCTTGAGTCTTTGGTTTTGGTATGATTAGGGTTTCACATGTCTTTCATTTACACGTACTTATGTACTCGCATGATCTAGGTAACCTTTGAAGGTTGGCTATCCACTCGTTTCTCAAATAAACCCTAAGTACTCTTTGCATACATCAGGTGAGTTCATGCCCCACTCTTTACTTAATCTCTTTTGGGGGAGATAGCATACTGGTATTTTACGAACGCTTTTAATATTGAAGTTGTGTATAATATTGATATAGTGCTATTTATCATGGGAAAAGTCCTCACACTTTCGAATTGTTAATATTTAATAGTGGGGAAACTTGGGTAGTACTACTGGGTCTGACGAGCCCCACCTGTGTGACTCGAGGTCAACCGGGTGCAATTTGTCCTATTGAACATTGTCACGACATGGTAAGTCGTGACAGGAGGCAACAACTATCACAGTCAGCTTCAATTGCGAAATCACTATGTATTAATATTTGCTGTTAATAGACTAGCTATCTATTGCAATACACTGCTTATATATATCACAACTGTTTATATGTTTACTGAACTCAAACTCTTGAACTCACCAACCTATGTGTTGACATTTTAGTATGCTTTTCTCAGGTCATTAAGCTGCTTGCCTCTAGGAGCACTCCACGGTTCACTTGCATACTAAGACTCGGTTTTCAAGACATTAGCATTTTAATGATTATGTTTTACTATTTTGGGTTGGCACATGTTTTGCCACATTTATACTTTTAGTTGTTTGAGTTGTTTTCAAAATGCTTCCGCACTGTTTCAAACTAAATCTTTGGTTGTTTTATTTACTTGTGGCATATAGAGTCGTTCTATGTAACTACTGACGGTGATCCTGGTTTGTTCACACGCCTCGCGGTAAAACCCCGCACGTGGATTTTGAGGGTGTGACAATCTTGATACTTGAGTGATAACTATTGTTATATGAAAATTCCGCGAGCAGTAAATGCGTATCCCAATCACCACCAAAGTCAAGGACACATAATTTCGTCAATGTAGATACGAGCCAATCTTGAAACTTTGTAAGTGTCTTGCAGGACCGGTGAAGGGTATGCACTTACAACACAACAACACAATGAGGAGAGTTGCTTAGAACACTTAACAGATCAAATAGGGAACTGATTAACTTGTTAATGAAAAATGCTAAGAACACAAGTAAATGTGATACAGAACAAGATTGCAAAAAACACAAGTATTTGGTTTTCAAGAATGCTGTATATTGCTTCTCAAGTTCTATTACAAGTTACAAAGCATCAATAGAAAGTTACAAGTACTTGAGATACTTTATACTACATCCTACAGCTGGCCATACTTTGAAGGCCAGCTGGTTACTAGACAACTACAAAATCAAATGTAGAGTCAAAAGGCAGATCTGCCTTTTGACTTGTGACTATGACATGCCATAGCTCACATCCTAATATATTACAAAAAGGATAAAAGTTCATAAAGTAGAAAGCATGGACTGAAGACCACAATATACAGTTACCAAAAGCATGGACCTTTCACCAACTCATGTAAGTTGGTGACTTATAGAGTTGCAGCGGAAAGGTGGTCCAGCTTTATGGTAAAGTACATCAGATAAAGGCATATCTCTAAAAGTCTTCGGAAGAAATCTGTCTTCACTCTTTGGCTTCGGAAGACTTTGTCTTTGAAGCTTTGGAAGACTTCACTTTTGGCTTCGGAAGATATTGGTCTTGGCTTCGGAAGATTTTACACTTAGAATATTTCTAGTGCATGGTGTAAAACTTCCGAAGCATTTCTACTTCAGTTCTTTAGTGCATGCTTGCAGAGAGACTTTGGATGTTTTGGCTGCATCAGACTTATAGGAATCCTTACAAACTCCCCCTAGGCTGATGCTACCAAAACATTTAGAAGATCTTCAGATGTTTGTAGTCTTCAGCATAATGATGACCATACCCTTCTTCATTAGATGGTCAGGATCATTCAGACTTTCATAATATCTTCTCATCTCAAAGAGATCATGCAGAGGTAAGTTGATTATGTCTTGCCATGTATAGACATTCTCAACACCTTGATCTCTAATCACATACCATCTCTCTGGATTAGTAATGAAGGTCCAGGATAAGATGGGTGTCTCTGCTGCAAGAGGAGCCACTTGAATTGGAGTTGATTGGGCTGCCTCTTCATGCACTTCCTCAGGTTGATCTGACTCAGCCTGAGGTGTAGAGGTGGATGATTCAGGCTTCTTCTTCTTAGACTTTGGTTTAGAAGCCATCCTCTTCTTCCTCTTAGAAGACTTTAACTGAGAAGACTGGTCTGCAGCACCTTGTTGATCATCCTTGTCTTTCTTAGTTGGGTGTTCCTCCCTCACAGGTTCAGAAAAAGAGGGAATTTGACCCTGCTGTGGATCAGAAGATGAAGCTTGCTGAGGCTCAGGAGGTCGGGTTGTGTTGTCTCGGGTTGTTCAACCTTAACCTCCACTTCATGTGGGATTTGACTTGGAGGAGAGTATAAGTCAATCAGCTCTCCACTCTTGATCTTTTGCTTGATTACCCTGATATGCTCATCCATTGTGGATAGAGACATAGGGCCATGTCTCCTTCCGGAGAATCCATACATCTTCAAGAATCTCATCATCCTTTTTCTGTCAGCAGGGTCTACCTCAGCATCCAGTTGACTAATGACATTACCTGATTGCCTTTGTCTCCTTCTAAGGTTGTACTCTTCAGTAATTCTGTCTTGAATCCTGAGTGCTAACCTGTCAGCTTGTCTGGATTTGCTTGGGTTGACCAATGGCATGTTGATTAGGTCAAGACCATCATAGTAGTCCAAAGTCTGAAAATTTAACACTTCTTGTTGTCCTTGAACTCTGTGAAGAATGAGGGCTCTTCTATCAGCATCATACCTCCACCCAATAATGTAGTTTGAAGTTCCTTGAGGTGGAGATGACACAGCCCTTGGAATGCCTTCCTCAAAGAGACTCCTAATGACAGAGTCAATTATGTCCACATTAATGTGAACTTGAGGAAGTTGCTGAGTATGCACAGTTGCAAGTGAGGATGGTGAATCCTCAATGTCCATACTCCCTGAAGAACTCCCAGGTTCTGTGACTGTAATGACTTTCTCCCCCTTTTGGTAGCATCACCCTCTTGCATAGGTGAGCTAGAGGTTAGGTCAACCACATTCACAGGTTCTTATGTTCCTGGTTGAGCTCCTCTTAAAGGTCTCCCAGCTAGTTTTTCCCTGAGATAAGATATCTCAAGTTGCTGATCATTGACCCTATTATGCAAGGTAGTCACCTGAGATTCAAGGTGACTAACCTTAGAGACTAAATAGGAGCATGTTTTTGACAGTTTTTGCACCTTTAGTCTCAGATTCCCCTCTTCTTCATCAGAAGAATCATTGGGGGATGAGATGATTGGACCAAAGTCCTCTCTCTCACCACCAGCTCAGGTTCTTGGCTACTGGATTTCCTCTGCAAATTGAGATTCCTAGTTGAGGTGTCAATGGGCTGAGTTGCCATGGTTGAGGTCTTAATGATGTAATCACTTGCAAAAGTGAGAGCCTCTTCCATATGGATATCCTGAACAGGTTCAGAAGTATCCACATCAGTTATAGGTGACTGATGTGGGCTAGACAAAGGAAACTCAGTAGTACTCATCTCTCTTTAAGTAGGAGAGGAGTAGAGAGACTCATGGTACCCACTGAAACCTAAGTCTTCATCAGTATAGAATGAGAGGTTGGGAATGGGTTGATTTAAGTCTAATGGTTGGGGATGGTAACCGTCCCCTGAAGGTTGTTCACTTGAGTGTTGAGACTCAGAGTGAAGGCTTAAGGCAGTTGGGCTTGTGAGCTCATCAGGGTGAGCATGAGGAACCTCAGCCCTGATTGTTAAAGTGATGGGAGTGGTTTGCTCCTCAGGTGAAGTGGGAGCTCTAGTGTCCACTTTCTCCTATATGGGTGAGTATATGGGGGCCTGCACAGACTCAATAGCTTGAGCAGGGGTTCGTTTGGATTTTCTTTAGTAGGTGAGGGTGACTTGGGGCCTTTTTGGTGGTTGAGATGTAGAAGGTGTGGGTTCAACACTAGCTTGTGTTGCTAGATTGTCACCTTGAGCAATGAGCTCTAACATTTTTGGAACTAGGGTTGTTTCTACCCCTGAGAAGCCTACAGTTGGCTTCTTTATAATTCTAAAGATGCCGGGCTTCATTTGTCCCAATTTAAGAATAATGTCGGTTTCCCTCAACTGTGAGCCCAGTTCATAGTTGAGAATGTTTTGAACATATCTATAAAACATATAATACTCCTTATGGAGTCCAAGTTAGCAAGCAAGTTTGTATAAACAAATTGAGAGTACCTGAACTTGACCCCTTGAACCATTCCATGTACTATGAAGGAGAGATCCTCAGGAATCTGGTCCCACCCTCCATGCTTGTTTGACAAGCTGTGGATAACCATATGAAGCAAGTATTTCCACTGGGATGAGACCTTCCCTTTCCTGAAGGTCTTTACAGAGAAATCTCCCTCATAGCCCAACTGCTCAAAGGAATGATTTACAACTTCCTTTGGGAAGGATAACTCACCTTCTTCATCATCCAGCTGCAAATGAGTGTTAATGATGGCCGGAGTGATGAAGATTGTCCTCCCTTGCACTGTGGCAAACAGTGCCTTCTCTCCATCCATAATGACCTCTTGGCAGGTCTTCCAAAATACAAGCAGATGATCCTCATAGACAGTAGGATCAATTGTTAGGGAGGTGGAGTAGTTTGATAGAGCTAAGAAACGGAAAATATCTGAGAAACTTTCATCTTTCTCAGAGCTTAACAGAGCAACTTGGTTAAGTTGCCTGTGAAGTTGCATGGAGAAATCTGGGTTGTTTATGATGTTTAGGTTGGCTATTTTAGAAGCTTAAGGATGAAGAAAGATGAAGAACAAAAGGCGGTTTGGAAGAATTTAGGTTTAAGGAATAGTGTAATTAAGAAAGATAGTGAAAGAGGGGGAACCATTGGGCATTTATGTGAAAGGATTTGAGACAAAGTTAATGAAAGAGGATAAACTTTATAATTCGGATGTCGGTCCCACCTCTGAAAAGTAGTTTACTTTTGCCCAAAAAGTAGTTTTCTTGGAATCGAGATATCTTCCAAAGGTTATTTGCTTCGGAAGTTCTGAAGAAAAAGCTTCCGAAGGCAAATTGGCTTCGGAAGAGATTTCAAAGATTTTTGAAAATTTTGCTTCGGAAGAGAGTTTTACACTCAGAGAATTTTTATTCTAAGAAGAACAAATACTTCCGAAGGTAAATTGCATTCGGAAGAAACTTGTTCTTTGAAAACATACAAAGTACTTAAGTTGATTTTAAGCTTCGGAAGATATTTCAGAAATTTCTTCTGAAGGTAAAATTACTGAAGCAATTATTTGTTTACTAAGAGATAAACTACTTCCGAAGGTAACTTCAAAGTCTTCCGAAGAGATCAAGATTTTCAAAAATCTAAGAAAAGTCTTTTGAAAAGATTTTACTTCCAAAGAAAACAAAGGGCTTTTGAAAGTGATATAATAGACAACTTAGGACACACATGTTTTAGAAATAAATATGATTAAGTTTTAAGAAAAGCTATTCAAAGTTAATCATCCCAATAGCTTATACAAGATATTTAAATCTCTGCTCATCAAAAGCTTTGGTGAACTCATTTGTGTTAACTTTGACTAGTTTGATTAATCCCTTTTTAAAGTTATCTCTAATCAAATGATACCTGATGTTAATGTGCTTTGTCCTTGAGTGTTAAAAAGGATTCTTTGTGATGGAGATATCACTATTGTTGTCTATGTGGATGGGAGTCTCTTTAAAATTAAATCCATAGTCCACCATCTGATTTTGAATCCAAAGCACTTGAGCACAGCAACTTGTAGCAGCAATGTATTCAGCCTCAGCAGTTGATGCAGACACACAGGATTGTTTCTTGCATTGCCAAGAGACTACTCTTCCACCAAGAAATTGACATCCCCCTGATGTAGACTTTGCAGTCATGTTGCAACCACCATAGTCAATATTTGTATAAGCATACAGATTAAAGTCATAATTCTTTGGATACTAAAGGCCAAGTGATGGAGCACCTTTAAGATATCTTAAAATTCTTTTGACAGTGACCATATATGACATCTTGGGGTTGGCTTGATATCTTGCACAAATGCATGTAGCAAACCTGATATCTGGCCTACTAGTTGTGAGGTACATAAGAGACCCAATCATTGCCCTATAAAGGTGTTCATCAACACACTCCCCCTCAAGATCAGGTCCAAGGGAGTGATTTCTGGCTATAGGTGTCTTTGCAACCTTACAATCAGTCATGTTAAACCTTTTAAGTATGTCATGTACATACTTTGACTTACTTATGAAGATGCCATTGTCAACTTGCTTCACTTGAATTCCTAGAAATAAATTGAGTTCCCCCATGGCACTCATTTCAAACCTGTCCTTCATCAGCTTCTCAAAGTATTTGCAGAGCTTTGGATTAGTTGACCCAAAGATAATGTTATCTACATATACTTGAACTAGCATTATGTCATTTCCAGTTCCTTTGATGAAGAGAGTTCCATCTATAGTACCTCTTTTGTAACCATGTTGACAGACATACTGAGATAGAGTCTCATACCACTTTCTTGGTGCTTGGTGCAGCCCATATAGAGCTTTATCAAGCCTGCAAACATAATCAGGATGATCAGGATCTGCAAACCCAGGTGGTTGTCTGACATATACCTCTTCATCAATCACCCCATAAAGAAAAGCACACTTGACATCAAGTTGGTAGACCTTGAAATTCTTGGATGCAGCAAAAGCTAGGAATATTCTAATAGCTTCAAGTCTTGCCACAGGAGCAGAAACATCTGTATAGTCAATTCCTTCTTCTTGAGTATATCCTTGAACAACTAGTCTTGCCTTGTTTTTGATGACAAGTCCTCTATCATCCTTCTTGTTCCTAAAAACCCATTTGGTTCCTATGGTAGTCTTCCCTTGAGGAAGAGGACATAGGTTCCAAACCTTTTGCCTTTTGAATTGAAGCAACTCCTCTTGCATAGCTTCAACCCAACTTCCATCCTTTAGAGCCTCATCAATTTTTTTGGCTCTATCTGGGACAAGAAACAAGAGTGAAGACAAACATTTGCTTCATGGGTTTGTCCTCTTGTTCTCACCCCTGAATCAACATCTCCAATGATGTTTGTGGTAGGATGAGACTTGTGGATCCTTAGCTGAGGGATCACAGCAAGTTGCTTAGATAGTTCTAGATTTGAAAATTTTTGATCTGGCAAAGAAGATTCACCCTCCACATTACCACACTTATCAAGATTGACTTGATCCAATGAGTATCTCACATTATTGATGTTGTCTTCAATGCAGTGGTTATCAGCATCAAGAAATTCTTGATCACTTTCACCACCACCATTTTCTCCAACATTTGAAGCTCCTTCTTCTTAGTTTTGTGCCTCTAAGCTGGAATTTGAAGGCACCCCAGAAGCATCAGCAGGATTTGTCATTGATGTTCTAGTAGAAGCTTCATTTGCAGGAATAGTTACCACTGGAGCTGAAGATATGTAACCTGAGGGTCTTCTTAGCTCAAATCTTGGGTCAGGATCACCTGTTGGTAATATATCTGTAGATCCTGAAACATTCTCACAAGATTTGTTAAAACAGTTAGTAACTAAATCAAGATGAAATAGCCAATCCGGACCAGAACCTTTCACACTGGGAGTGTGCTCATTGAAAGTCACATTGGCTGTCTCCTCAACTACTCAGGTTCTGAGATTGTATATTCTATAAGCATTGCTTGAGAAGAGTATCCAATAAAGTGTCCATCATTTGATTTCTCAGCAAACTTGGCAATTTGATCCTTGGTATTCAAGATGGTGCAAGGACATCCAAATGACCTGAGGAAACCAATGAAGGGTTTTCTGTTGTGCCAAAGTTCATAAGGAGTCTTACCATGTGTCTTAACCACTAAAACTCTATTTTGCACATAGCAAAAAGTGTTCACTGCCTCTGCCCAGAATGATGGGCAGTTTAGAGTTAGACAACATAGTTCTTGCAACTTCAATTAGTGTCCTGTTTCTCCTCTCAGCAACATCATTTTGCTGAGGAGTCCTAGGAGCACTATATTGTCTTGTAATACATCTTTCATTACAAAATGTATCAAGGATATGATTCTTGAATTCAGTTCCTTGATCACATCTTATGGTTTTCACCTTGTGATCACATTGATTCTCAATCTTTAAGATGAAATTCTTCAGAATCTCAGGAGTCTCATCCTTAGTTCTAAGAAAGAAGACCCAAGTGAATCTTGTAAAATCATTTGTGATCACCAAACAATAAGAGGTCCTTCCTAGACTCATTACACTGGTGGGGCCAAAGGGATCCATATGTAATAAGTGTAGGGGATTAATTATGGAGTTTCTTTCATTTGGCTTGTGAGATACCTTGTGTTGCTTTCCTTTTAGGCATGCAACACAGTGGTCATCACTTATAAACTCTTTCTTTGGTATCCCAGTTACCAAATCATTCTTAATTAATTTATTCATGTTTTTAAAGTTTACATGGCACATTCTTTTATGCCAGAGGAAAAATTCATCATTTTTTGCTTCAGATAGAAAACAGGAAATTTCTCATGAGGGAGAAGTTTCTTGCAAGTCCATCTTGTACATGTTCCCTTTCCTGGGGGCTCTGAGCAAGATGTGCTCATGAGGAATGACCACCTCGGGCCTGAAAACAATGCACTCATGCTCAGTAAAGAGCATGTTATGACTCTGATCATAAAATTGGGATACACTAAGAAGATTGTACCCAAGCTCCTTGACAAAGTTTACCTTCTCAATACTGAGCTTATCATTTGTGACCTTGCCCCTTCCAGTAATGTAACCTCCTGCAAAACCTCCAAAAGCAACTGGTCCTCCATCAATTCTTTCAAACTTTTGGAGTAGTGACCTATTACCTGTCATGTGCCTGGAACAACCACTATCAATGATCCATACATTTCTGTTTGTCTTGAGCTGTCCCTGCACAAAAGAGATTATTAGTTACATTTGGAAACCCAAGCCTCATTGGTCTTGGGTCATCAAAAGAAGGTGAAGAAAATGCAACAGTAATTGATCCTATAGTCATGCTAGAGGGATCATTTGCTGATGTTGATGAAGAACTTTCAGCCGCTTGGTCTTTCTTTGACTTCCATACCACCTTTGGAAGCTTAGACTTGACCTTCAATACTTCAGAAGTTTTGATGACTTTGGAAGTTTTGATCACTGGCCCTTTGGAAGATCTTGCTTTCACTGCAGCAGGCTTCAGTGCTTCGGAATATTCCTTTCTTCCGAGACCAAATTCTCTTCCGAAGGCAAGTTTCCACTTGTCTTCTTCTTCATTTTGGAGCTTCCGAAGGAAACAGATTTTCCTTCCGAAGCTTGCTTCTTCTTCTCCAAACTCTTAGAAGTTTCTTTCTTGGTCATGTGGAGAGTACTCCTTGGATTGTAAACACAATCTTTAGCAAGATGAGAGGTACTCCCACACATAACACAATCCATTTTCTTCCTTCTAGGAGTTCTTCTTTGTGAACAATGCTGAACTTGATCACTTTCCTTCTCCATCTTCACCTTTGCAGATGATGTGGCAATCTTGTGGGGTTAGAACTACCTATGGTTCAGGTTGTACAACAGCAATGCACAACTGATCAGCCTTCTTCTTGATGATGGGATGATTTGGACATGAACTAGAACTCTTGTTGATGGAGTTCAAGTTTGTGGCTTCAACCTTTACTACTTCAAATCCTGCACAGATGAAGACTTGTTTCTGTGCAGAATTGAAGGTAGTCTTGATCTCTTGAGCCTTTTTGGACTTTCTTTTGGCCTTCCTGATCAAGTTCTTTCTTCTTGACTTGGTCATCCCAACAGCTTTGCTCTCCTCAGAGGGATGGTGACCCTTCTTAGAATGCTCTTCTTCACTCTTCTCAGAGTCATTCTCCACCATCTCCTCTTCATCCTCTTCAGTCACAAGATCTATGAGAGGAAGCTCATCTTCACAAGTTCCACACCTAGGAGATCTTACAGACAAGATTGTGTGTGGAGGAGCTATCTCACAAGATCCTAGTCCCTGCTTATTTTGATAACAAACTTTTGCATGCAAGGATGAGGATATTATGTTCTTGAAGGTCTCTTCTTCAAGAACACATTTTTCTGCCTTGGTTTTGCTGATCACAAGCTCAGCCTGACATTCAGTTAATTTAGTAATGAGATCTTTGA
The DNA here is from genome assembly GCA_025215565.1 of Flaveria ramosissima. Taxonomy (NCBI): domain Eukaryota; kingdom Viridiplantae; phylum Streptophyta; class Magnoliopsida; order Asterales; family Asteraceae; genus Flaveria; species Flaveria ramosissima. The sequence continues at coordinate 9,146,600 of CM046038.1, read as the reverse complement.
TCTGAGTCCTGTAGTTTGTATGCTCATGTTTAAGAGTTGAAATGGTTTTCTCTAAGTCCTCTATCTTTAGTTTATAATTATTTTCAGCTCTTTTAAAATCAGCTTTTAAAATATTTAAGGACTCAAGGTCAGATCTCATTTCTAAATTATAGGTCCTGTATCTATTTACTTTAGCAATGCATTTAGGAGTGCAAAGATGTTCCAATACCTTGGCTTCATCGTGGTCTGCCATGAGTGCTTGGTTTGGAGATGCATCTTCTACTTGAAAGCTCCAGTCAAAGCCTTCTTCTTCAATAGCAACTGCAGCTTGCTGCTTTGGCTTCTCATTCTGGGTTTCTCAGTGTAGTTTGGTCTGGTTTGTGCTTGGCCACCATTTGTCCTTGGTGCCTTACACTCTCTTGCAAAGTGTCCCATCTGGTTACAGTTGTAACACTTTACTTTGCTTTTGCCCAGCCCAAACTTTCCACTGGCTGCATTGCTTGGAAACTTTCTCCCTGTCCTCTTGTAGAACTTCTTGGCTCTGTGAGTGAGAAGAGCCATCTTCTGGACTATCTCTATGTACTCCAGATCATCTGGATGGATACAGTCCAAATCTTCAAGAGTGAAGAGAAAGTTGCCTGAAATTTCATCAGCTGAGACAAAGGCCTGAGAAGAACTTGTCTCTTGTAAAGGACTTCCTTGAGTGTAGCTTTCCCTTGGAGTCTTTGGGAAGGTGATGAAAGGGCCCTTTTGTGAGTTGTCAGGGAAGCATATAAGATAGTGTTGTGGTTCAATGCTTTCCCTTTCAACCACATGGAGGGCTGAACTCAGCTGATTGCTGGAGTTACCAGATGAGTTTTGCATGTTCATCTCCATCTGGTAGCCACTAAGAATACCATACAACTCTATGAGAGTAAGATTCTTAAGGTTCTCAGTCCTCTTGATAATAACACAATAATGTGTCCATTGTCTAGGAAGAGAGGACATAAACTTCCTTACAATGTCCCTGTTCTCAAGAGTTACTCCAACATCCATTAGAGTATCCACAATCTCAACATACCTGAAGTATTGTTGAATCATGGTTTCACCTGCCTTGAAGGTGAAGTTTTCAAACTGCTGCTTCAGGAGATCTTTCTTGTTCTCATTTGCTTCAGTAGACCCCTCATACATTAGCTTCAGTACCTCCCATAGTTGCTTGGCAGTTTTGCACTTTTGAAGCCTCTGTAGATGGAGTTTGGAAGAGCAGTTTGAAGGGCTGTCATGACTTTTTGATCAATCTCTATTCTCTTTCTATCTGCTTCAGAGTAATCAACCACAGCCTTAGGAATCATACCACCACCAGTAGCAGAAGTGGTGCTTGGTATGTAAGGTCCTTCAACAACAGAGTCCCACATCCTGGAGTCTTGAGACTTGATGAAGCCTTCCATTCTTTGACACCAAGTATCAAAGTCTTCAGGAGTGATCTATGGAGACTTTGTCATAGTTCCAGTTTCCATATAAGCTTTGGTTATAGATGCCATTTGAGTTGTTAAGTATTTTGTGTGTGTGAGGAATCTTAAGATGGTGAGATCTTATATCAAGAGCCTAAAATGCTCTGATACCAAATGCAGAACCGGTGAAGGGTATGCACTTACAACACAACCTCACAATGAGGAGAGTTGCTTAGAACACTTAACAGATCAAATAAGGAACCGATTAACTTGTTAATGAAAGATGCTAAGAACACAAGTAAACGTGAGACAGAACAAGATTGCAAACAACACAAGTATTTGGTTTTCAAGAATGCTGTATATTGCTTCTCAAGTTCTATTACAAGTTACAAAGCATCGATAGAAAGTTACAAGTACTTGAGATACTTTATACTACATCCTACAGCCGGCCATACTTTGAAGGCCAGCTGGATACAATTGACTAGACAACTACAAAATCAAATGTAGAGTTAAAAGGTAGATCTGCCTTTTGACTTGTGACTATGACATGCCATAGCTCACATCCTAACATATTACAAAAAGGATAAAAGTACATAAAGTAGAAAGCATGGACTCAAGACCTCAATGTACAGTTACCAAAAGCATGAACCTTTCACCAACACATGTAAGTTGGTGACTTTACAGAGTTGCAGCGGAAAGGTAGTCCAACTTTATGGTAAAGTACATCAGATAAAGGCATATCTCTAAAAGTCTTCGGAAGAAATCTGTCTTCACTCTTTGATTTTGGAAGACTTTGTTGAAGCTTCGGAAGACTTCACTTTTGGCTTTGGAAGATATTGGTCTTGGCTTCGGAAGATTTTACACTTAGAATATTTCTAGTGCATGGTGTAAAACTTCCGAAGCATTTCTACTTCAGTTCTTTAGTGCATGCTTGCAGAGAGACTTTGGATGTTTTGGCTGCATCAGACTTATAGGAATCCTTACATGTCTCGTATGGGTATGAAACATGTCGTTTTGGTCAAACGGTCAACAATCACCCATATACTATCATGGCCACGAGGAGTACGAGGTAACTTGGTTATGAAATCCATGGATACATGTTCCGATTTCCACATAGGGATTTCGGGTTTCTCAAGTAAACCACTCCGTCGTTGATGTTCAGCTTTAACTCTTGCACACATGAGACACTTTGAAAAATAAGACGCTATATCCTTCTTCATCCCAGGCCACCAATATTGGCCACGCAGATCCATGTACATTTTATCGGAACCAGGATGAATGGAATATCGGGTTTGATGAGCTTCGTTCATAATGAAGTGACGAAGATTGCCACAATTCGGGATCCAACGCCGATTCAAGAAATACCACATGCCGTTCGTTTTTGTCTCCAATTGTGACCGAACATTAGACGCCAAATCTTCATCCTTCCCTTCGTCGGTTAATGCTGCTTGTTGAGCCTCGCGAATGCATAACTCGAGGTCACTATCAATCCTTATGTTTTGAAGCATGATAGTAGCCTCGTTAACATCCACATGAATCTAGGTATCAAATTCCCCTAACATGTCAAACCACTGCCTTCGATCTCGGATTTCTTGGAGCGAGACATTCTTGTTGTGGACCTTGCGACTCAGCGCGTCAGCTACAGCATTCGCCTTTCCAGGGTGATAGCGAATGTCACAGTCGTAGTCGCTAATCAACTCGATCCAACGTCTTTGTCTCATGTTGAGATCCTTTTGATTGAACACGTGTTGGAGACTCTTATGATCGGTGTAGACTATGCATTGCGTCCCATAAAGATAGTGTCGCCAGATCTTCAAAGCGAAAACCACAGCACCAAGTTCAAGATCATGAGTTGTGTAGTTCACTTCATGAACCTTCAATTGTCTTGACGTGTATGCTATGACTTTTCCTCGTTGCATAAGAACATAACCAAGACCTTGATTAGAGGCATCACAGTACATGGTAAAGTCGTTGTTTCCATCGAGGAGTGTTAGAATAGGAGCGTTACACAGCTTGCGTTTCAATGTCTCGAAAGCCTCTTCTTGTTCAGGTCCCCATTCAAAGAGTCGGTTCTTTTGAGTTAGCGTCGTTAATGGTTTAGCAATCTTTGAAAAGTTTGCTATGAATCTACGGTAATAACCCGCTAAACCCAGAAAATAACAGACTTCGGTCGGGGTCGTGGGAACACACCAGTTTTTCACGGCTTCTATTTTAGCAGGGTCAACGTGAATTCCTTGGTTATTCACCAAGTGACCCAAGAGTTGGACTTCCTCTAGCCAGAACTCACACTTGGAAAACTTGGCGTATAGTTGCTCCTTCTTTAAAAGTTCAAGAACTTTTCGCAAGTGCATCTCATGATCAATTTTTGTCTTGGAATAGATAAGAATATCATCAATGAACACGATCACAAATTTATCCAAATACGGTTTACATACTCGATTCATGAGATCCATGAACACAGCAGGTGCATTGGTTAAACCAAAAGGCATAACCATGAACTCGTAATGTCCATATCGAGTACGGAAAGCGGTTTTTGGAATATCGTCATCGTGAACACGTAATTGATGATATCCAGAACGTAAATCGATCTTCGAGAATTGTGTATCTCCTTGAAGTTGATCAAAGAGATCATCGATTCGAGGAAGAGGATATCGCTTTTTGATGGTAAGCTTGTTGAGTTCCCGGTAGTCGATATACATACGGAAAGAACCATCTTTCTTCTTCACGAACAACACAGGTGCCTCCCATGGTGAAGAGCTGGGATGAATGAAACCCTTATCGATCAACTCTTGCAGTTGACTAGCTAGTTCTTGCATTTCAGACGGTGCAAGATGATAAGGTGCTTTAGCCACAGGGTTTGCACCAGGGATCAAGTCGATTTTGAACTCAACTTCTCGTACGGGAGGTAACCCCTTAAGTTCCTCGGGAAACACCTCGGGAAAATCTCGCACGACAAGAATATCTTTTGGTTCCTTACCCTTGGCATTCGCGTTAACTACATTGTAACACCCGGAAATTTTCTTTGAAGCCGACGAAAGAAGAAAAAGAAATAAAGTCCAAAGTCGGGGGACCAAACTTGCCAAAACGGGAAAAGGTTGAATGGGTGGGAGTATAAAAGGAGGAGGGCAGCCCACACCCTCCCTCACACTTACACATTTCAGCCATAGAGAGAAAGAGGAAGAAAAAGTGTAGCGTGTTGATTCGAAGCTCTTCTCACCGGGATCGTTTGTGTGAGTTCTAGGACCCCTCTTTTACATGTTTTCAAACGATTTTGTGGCTGGAGCACATCAAAACCGGTTTTTGAAAAAAGTTGGGTGTTAACCCGGTTTTATGCATATGTGTATGTGTTAGATGCGTTTGGGGTTGAATTTTGGGCTTTTGTATGCATAAACGGTGTTGTGGTATGTGTTTCTAAGGTTTAGGATGGTTGATTTGGGCTAAAATCGAGTTTGGAAGAGCTTGGAGGCCAAAAGGGGCAGTTTGGGTTCGGCTGAAACTGCATTCTGCATCAACTAGGGCTAGCCAACTGACTGGAGTGCGATTGGAAGCCATACGGCCGATTGGCGTGCGACTGAGGTCCATGCGCACGATTTCCATGCGACTGAGGTCCATACTCATGATGGTCATGCGAGTGAAGTTCATGTGCCTATAAAGCATGCGATTGAAGGAGTGTGCGAATGAGGTTCATCCGCACGAAGGTTATGCGACTAAGGTCCATGCGCCTGGAGGCCATGCGACTGAGGTTTGTTCACACGAAGGGTATGTGACTGAAGACCATGCGCCTGAAGTCATGCGACTGAAGGCCATACGCATAGAAGCTATGCGACTGAGAGTCCATACGCATAGATGTCCAATCGCCCATAGGTCCATTCGCATAGGGTCCATTCGCCTGATGTCCATTCGCATGAGGTTCAGTCGCCTGGAAGACCATGCGACTGAAGGGTGTCCATACGCCCAGGTAGGGTTGTTGTACCCGGGGAAATGTGTAGTTTAATTACTGACTTTCGGGGGAAAGTGCAGATGTAAGTTTGACATGGAAATTCCAGTAAGTTCATGTAAGATGATTGTTGAGACCTTAGAGGGTATGTTGGGCTTGATGATGATGATGTTGCGAATTTACGCATGATGTATGTTATGTATGTATGATGTTGCCCTGTATGATGATGATGTTTGTGTATGTTGATGTTCCTTATTGCTATGTATGATTATTTTCCCTTGGCTTTACGTGTTATGTTAACGAATGAAATGAAAGTATTATGTAACGTAAAGTGAAAGATAATATAAGGGGAACATGATAAGTGAATGCATGCATTAATAAACGATGGAATGTAACAAAAGTCTTGCAAGCATTGGACATCGGGACACGCCATTAAAAGGTGTTAGCCCAACGGTGTGTGGGTTCGCTACCCCGGGAGGATGCACATCAGGGTCTTTCTTCGTGATTGACCATTTGTATAGAACCATTGTTGCTTGCCTTATGTACTGTGGCCAGAGGTCCTGGGCGCCGTGAATAAAGGTCTATGATAGGCTTAGGTCCAATACCATGAGCATGAAGGGCATAGCACATGACAATGGTATACCTGAACTTTATCCTAGGTACTGTGGCCAGAGGTGCTGGGAACCGTGAATGAAGGTCTATGATAGGCTTAGGCCCAGTATCATGAGCATGAAGGGTAAAGTTCATGGTGTTGACGAAAGAAAAGATGTAATAATGAACGATCGGATGAAAATAAAAATGTATGAACGAATGGAAGTTAACGAACGAATGATGAAGATAATAAAGATATTATCTATGTGTACGTATGATGTATGACCGCATGAAAGAAATGAATGATTTTAACAATGTAAAAGTATGTTTTGATTTAAAACTGAAACTCACTCAGCAACACTGACTTGATGTGTTTCCAGTTGGCAGGTATGTTGCTGAGGAGGGCACGGGGCGGCTACTCAGCTTATTTTGGGTGGCATCCAATGTTATAATGCTTTTCTAATGTTATGAAACAAATCTTTTGTAATTGGAAAAAAATGTATTAAATTACAAAATCCCTTATTATTAAATGAAATGTTTGGTTTAATGTTTCCGCTGCAACGTTTTATGAAAGTTAAATGTAATTATATGTTTTATGTGCAATGAGAAACCAACTATAAGCGTCCCGGGAACGGGGCCTTACAAGTTGGTATCAGAGCCAAAGTTTAAGTGAAATAGGTAAATTTTAATAATAAACCTTAACTTAAACTGAAAATGGGACGGAAAGGGAATGGGATGCCAATCTGAGTAGCTGCGTGCCATCAGGTATTTTCTTAATGATAACCGGTATTATGTGCGCATGTTATGTGGTTTATGTGTTGTATGTAGATTTAGATACTGATGTAGTCAGGATAGGTAATGCTCGGGGTATGTAGAGTAAAGTAAGTGGCTAATCACAACTGGCCATTGAAATTAGGGACTTACTATACTTGACATAAACTGAGCTGTTCCCTTGAATGACCGTGTTGGTGTTTGAATCTTTCAGTGTGTGTGAGGATGGCCGGTGGTAGATATTCGAGGGATGTGTCAGGTGAAGGTTGCGGTGGACGTGGTGCTGGATCGCGTGTCATGAGTAGCATGACCAAGGCTGCTGAAATGGCACCCGAAGAACCTGAAATCCATCACCCGAAAGGTGGTGATGATAGTGCTAACCTGAGGACCGCAATGAAGGAGGTTGTGGTTGCGGGAGTTCAAGAAGCAATGCAGACGATTCTGCCGTTTATGGTGACTGAGGTAATTAGGGCGGTGAAGGAGACGACCGTGATTGAAGTAAACAAGGAGGGTAGCAGCGACAAGAATTGGAAAGGAAAGCGGGTTGAAAGTGAGTGTTTCATTCCAAATAACAAGGCTGCGAGGGTGGATGACCGGTGTGTGGTCACATCCAATACGGAGGTGAAGAGATGTGGTAATTGTAGGAATAGACATACAGGAGAGTGTAGGTGGGGATCAAATTTCTGCTTCAAGTGTGGGAGGCCTGGTCATGTGGCAAGAGAGTGTGGGGTGGTGCGGTGCTATAACTGCAGTGGAAGGGGTCGCATAAGCAGGGACTGCAAGGCATCAAGGGCAGAGAGTTCCGGAGCAAGGAAGACGACCAGAACTGGAGGGCAGGGGGCGAGCGCAGAGCTTCCGTGATGACTTAGGAGAAGGCTAGTACGGACCCCGATGTTGTGTCAGGTACGTTTCTAGTAAACCGAACTCTAACTTCGGTGTTAGTTGATTTTGGTGCTAGTAAGGGATCCATATCTGCTGTCTTTTGTGCTAAGTTTCCCATTAGGAGTAGAAGTATTGATAAGCCCTTCGATGTAGAAACTAGCATAGGTAAGTCTACCAGGATTTTGATGCAATAGATGGTCGTGACGTGGAATTGAAAGGTCATAAATTTCCAGTTAGACCATCTGTGATGACCTTAGGTGGTTTCGATTTGGTTCTTGGAATGGATCGGTTAGCAAACTTCGAGGCGAATATTGTGTGTCGCAATAAGATGATTAGTTTGACAGCGCCCGACGGGAGTTCGATAACGGTTTAAGGTGATCGAGTCACGACGGTCCCGAAAGTGATTTCAATGGCGGTGGTAGGAAAGTGTATGAGGCATGGATATAGTGCCTATTTGGCCTACGTAAAGGATGTGGATGCGCTGACACCACAACTGTCTGATGTTCCAGTTGTACGTGACTTTCCAGATGCGTTTCCCGAAGACCTACCAGGAGTGTCACGGGACTGTGAGATTGAGTTTCGGATTGATCTGATACCGGGTGCCCAACTTGTTGCCAAGGCACCGTATCGGTTGGCTCCAACGGAGATGAAAGAATTGATGGAGCAGTTGCAAGAGCTGCTTGATAAGGGGTTCATTAGACCGAGTATCACTCCTTGGGGTGCTCTGGTCTTATTGGTGAAGAATAAAGACGATAGTATGAGGATGTGTATAGACTCTTGTGAGTTAAATAAGCTGACAGTGAAGAACCGATACCCCTTACCGAGAATCGATGATTTGTTCGATCAGCTTCAAGGTGCCAGTTGGTTTTCAAGGATAGACCTTCGATCTGGATATCATCAGTTGAAGGTGAAGGAACGGGATATTCCTAAAACAGCTCTTCGCACGCATTATGGGCACTACGAGTTTCTCGTTATGTCTTTTGGTTTGACCAATGCGCCAGCTGCTTTTATGGATTTGATGAATCGAGTGTGTCGACCGATGTTGGATAAATCTGTGATTGTGTTTATCGATGATATCCTGATTTATTCGAAGAGCGAGATTGAGCATGTCGGTCGCATTCAGGAGGTTTTAGAAGCGTTGAGAAGGGAGAAGTTGTGCGCCAAGTTCTCCAAGTGCGCGTTCTGGTTGCGCGAGGTTCAATTCTTGGTTCACGTGGTGATTCCGGAGGGGACTATGGTGGACCCGGCAAGGATGGAGGCGGTGACGCAATGGGAGTCTCCAAGGACGCCATCCGAGATTCGTAGTTTCTTGGGTTTGGCGGGTTATTACCGAAGATTCATTCAAGACTTCTCTAAGATCGCTCCTCCACTAACTAAATTGACCTAGAAAGATGTGAAGTTTGTATGGGGTCAAGATCAAGAGAAGCCGTTCGAGGAAATGGAGGCGAGATTGACTCAGGCTCCTATTCTGTCATTACCCGATGGAAGTGAGGATCTGGTGTTTTATTCTGATGCTTCCTAATCGAGGTTGGGGTGTGTGTTAATGTAGAAGGAAAGGTTATAGCCTATGCACCCGATAGTTGAAGGTTCACGAGGTAGAAAGCCTAAAGATAGGCAGAAGTCGTATGCCAATAAGAGACGTTGACCAATTGAATTCCAGGTGGGTGATAGAGTTATGTTGGAAAGTCTTACCTTGGAAAGGTATCATTCAGTTCAGAAAGCGGGGCAAGTTGAGCCCGAGATATAGAGGGCCTTTCCGAATCATTGCTCGAGTAGAAGAGGTGGCCTATAGATTGGAGTTACCAGATGAGCTAAGTGGGATTCACCCGACATTCCACGTATCTCATCTGAGGAAAATTTCGTCGGATGAGGATATGATTGTTCCAATGAATGATATCGAGGTAGATGAATGGCTCAATTATGTGGAGTAACCAGTGGCAATCATCGATCGAAAAGAGAATAGGCTGAGGGATAGAGTGGTTCCACTTGTGCGCGTACAGTAGAAGCACAGAAAGGGATCTGAGCCTAGGTGGGAGACTAGAGAAGAGATGAGGAAACATTGTCCACGTTTGTTTGAGGAATAGCAGGTTTCGGGGACGAAACCTAAATAAGGGGGGTGGACTTGTAACACCCGGAAATTTTCTTTGAAGCCGACGAAAGAAGAAAAAGAAATAAAGTCCAAAGTCGGGGGACCAAACTTGCCAAAACGGGAAAAGGTTGAATGGGTGGGAGTATAAAAGGAGGAGGGCAGCCCACACCCTCCCCCACACTCACACATTTCAGCCATAGAGAGAAAGAGGAAGAAAAAGTGGTCTCGAGCTTGGTTCGGGTGGATTCGAGCGTGAAAGTTGAAGTGTAGCGTGTTGATTCGAAGCTCTTCTCATCGGGATCATTTGTGTGAGTTCTAGGACCCCTCTTTTACATGTTTTCAAACGATTTTGGGGCTGGAGCACATCAAAACCCGTTTTTGAAAAAAGTTGGGTGTTGACCCGTTTTTATGCATATGTGTATGTGTTAGATGCGTTTGGGGTTGGATTTTGGGCTTGTGTATGCATGAATGGTGTTGTGGTAGGTGTTTCTAAGGTTTAGGATGGTTGATTTGGGCTAAAATTGAGTTTGGAAGAGCTTGGAGGCCGAAAAGGGTAGTTTGCGTTTGGCTGAAACTGCATTCTGCATCAGCTAGGGCTAGGCAACCGACTGGAGTGCGATTGGAAGCCATACGGCCGATTGGCGTGCGACTGAGGTCCATGCGCACGATTGCCATGCGACTGAGGTCCATACGCATGATGATCATTCGACTAAAGTTCATGTGCCTGTAAAGCATGCGATTGAAGGAGTGTGCGATTGAGGTTCATTCGCATGAAGGTTATGCAACTGAGGTCAATGCGCCTGGAGGCCATGCGACTGACGTTCGTTCGCACGAAGGGTATGCGACAGAAGCCCATGCGCCTGAAGTCATGCGACTGAAGGCCATACACATTGAAGCTATACGACTGAGAGTCCATACGCATAGATGTCCAATCGCCCATAGGTCCATTCGCATAGGGTCCATTCGCCTGATGTCCATTCGCATGAGGTTCAGTCGCTTGGAAGACCATGCGACTGAAGGGTGTCCATACGCCTAGGTAGGGTTCTTGTACCCGAGGAAATGTGTAGTTTAATTACTGACTTTCGGGGGAAAGTGCAGATGTAAGTTTTGACATGGAAATTCCATTAAGTTCATGTAAGATGATTGTTGAGACTTTAGAGGGTATGTTGGGCTTGATGATGATGATGTTGCGAATTTACGCATGATGTATGTTATGTATGTATGATGTTGCCCTGTATGATGATGATGTTTGTGTATGTTGATGTTCCTTATTGCTATTTATAATTATTTTCCCTTGGCTTTACGTGTTATGTTAATGAATGAAATGAAAGTATTATGTAACGTAAAGTGGAAGATAATAAAAGGGGAACATGATAAATGAATGCATGCATTAATAAACGATGGAATGTAACAAATATCTTGCAAGCATTGGACATCGGGACACGCCATTAAAAGGTGTTAGCCCAACGGTGTGTGGGTTTGCTACCCCGGGAGGATACACATCGGGGTCTTTCTTCGTGATTGACCATTTGTATAGAACCATTGTTTCTTGCCTTAGGTATTGTGGCCAGAGGTGTTGGGCACCGTGAATGAAGATCTATGATAGGCTTAGGTCCAGTTCCATGAGCATGAAGGGCATAGCACATGACAATGGTATACCTGAACTTTATCCTAGGTACTGTGGCCAGAGGTGCTGGGCACCGTGAATGAAGGTCTATAATAGGCTTAGTCCTAGTATCATGAGCATGAAGGGTAAAGTTCATGGTGTTGACGAAAGAAAAGATGTAATAATGAATGATCGGATGAAAATAAAAATGTATGAACGAATGGAAGTTAACGAACGAATGATGAAGATAATAAATATATTATCTATGTGTACATATGATGTGTGACCGCATGAAAGAAATGAATGATTTTAACGAAGTAAAAGTATGTTTTATTTTAAAACTAGAATTCACTCAGCAACGCTGACTTTGATGTGTTTCCAGTTGGCAGGTATGTTGCTGAGGATGGCACGGGGCGGCTACTCAGCTTATTTTGGGTGGCATCCAATGTTATAATGCTTTTGTAATATTATGAAACAAATCTTTTGTAATTGGAAAATGATGTATTAAATTACAAAAGCCCTTATTATTAAATGAAATGTTTGGTTTAATGTTTCCACTGCAACGTTTTATGAAAGTTAAATGTAATTATATGTTTTATGTGCGATGAGAAACCCACTGTAAGCGTCCCGAGAACGGGGCCTTACATACATAAGCCATGAAGGCTACGTAGTTCTTACTTAAGCACTTTTGAGCCTTGATGCTGGACATAAGTTTGAGTCCTTGGGATGGTTTCTCCCCAAAGACCTTCAAAGTATCACCTGACGGTAAGGAAATTCGAATACACTTCTCGAAGCATAAATTTCCATGTGTTGCTTGGCTAACCAATCCATGCCGATTATAACGTCAAAGCTTCCCAATTGCATAGGAATAAGGCCGATGAGGAACTCGTGCTCGTTAAGACTCAACGTACAATCGCGTATTACGACGTCAACGACGATCGATTTTCCATCGACGACTTCGACCGTAAAGGGTCTTTCTAGATTAGCACGTGGTTTAGAAAGAATGGGCTCGAACTCCAAAGACACGAAGCTCGTATCAGCACCCGAATCAAACAATACAGAAGCATAATGACTATTTACAAGATACATACCTGCTCAATAATAACCTATTATTGGTATGATGAACGCAAATAGGGATTTTTACAAGACAAGGAACAATTAAAAGAGATATAACGACGTACCATTCACCACGTCGTTGTTGGCTTGAGCTTCGTTGACGTTGATGTTGAAAGCCCTTCCACAAGCCAGTGGCACAGTTCCCGCATTGCGAGGACATTGTGGGCGAATATGTCCAGGTTCGCCACAGTTGTAACAGGTTCGATTGGTAAGCATTGCAATATTGTTAGGCGGGCGAGGATGAGCCACGAGAAATGAGATTCCTTCTTCCTTCGAGGTGGGAGAGTCATCCACTACTCCTCGTGGGATTACTATGGGTGGTGAACCCATTGAGTGGGTGATGACTACTTTGACAGCCCAATGTGTACGACACGAGAAGGAACTGCTGGCAACCAAGATGAGGATAAGGGTTCAGGATGAGGTGAGTCAAGCTTTAGACGCGAGGTTGATGATGATCGAGGAGGAGATACTGTTGGATGATAGTGCCCTGAGCCAGATGCATTTTTGATTGTCAGACCTGGAGGCTAGTCTCTCAGAGACTAGGAACCGACTAATCCTGGCAGAGTAGAGAGCAGAGGTAGCTGAGGCAGCATTGGTGACAACTCAAAGGTACGTGATCATGATGGGAGAGCGAGCGGAGACTTCTATGTCAGTGGCTACCTTATGCATGATGACGATCTCATATCTGATGCATGTTGGTAGTGGAGCTTCATTTCTAGGATAGATGTTGGATGCAAGCCGGAGTGCTTTACTATTTTGATCGAGATAGAAAGTCGTTAACTTATGTAGACAATTAACCTAATTATCTTTTGCTGATTGATCTTTTTGTACGTATGATGGTATTTGATGTATGATTGAACAATGTGTTACTCTTAGTTCTATTATGGTGATATCAATTATAATTATGGAAAATGCTATATATATATATATATATATATATATATATATATATATATATATATATATATGATTTGATCGTAAGGACTAATCGAACATACTATTACATGAGCATCATACGTCATCTAAATACCTTTTTCCTACCTTTGAAACAGAATTAAATCATGCCACCTAGAACACGAAATACGTCCTCAAGTGGAAACGCTAATTTACTAGCTACTACAGAGGAACTAGCCCAATTAATAGCTCAACATGTCAAATCAGCTCTGGAACAACACAATGCTAATATAGCAGCCGACCAAGCAAGAAGACATGAAACTGCAGGTAATGGTCATGGAAACCGAGTGGGAAATGGCTCAAACATAGGTTCCGGTATTGGTACAAACAACGGTTCCGGTACAAACAGAAACCCAGAAAGTTCATCTGGTAAACAACCCCAAGGGTGCTCATATAAGACTTTCCAAGGATGCAATCCAAGAACTTTCACAGGTGCTGAAGGACCGCTATATATAATTCGATGGATTGAAAAGATGGAGACTGTCATAGCCAGAAGAAACTACTCTAATCATCAGAAAGTCAAGTACGCAACGTGTTCTTTTCAAGATGCCGCATTGTCATGGTGGAATTCTCAACGTCAACTGTTAGGGGATGCAAATGCTTATGAACTCACTTGGGAACAGTTGAAGGAGATGTTGCTTAAAGAATATAGACCTCGTAATGAACTCCAGAAAAATCAAAACGAAATTTTGGAACCACACAATGGAAGGTGCCGAAATCCGAACTTACACTTCTCGGTTCAACGATCTTGCCAGATTGGTGCCTCAAATGGTTACTCCAGAATATGTTCGGATTGAAAGATACATATGGGGATTGGCACCCGAGATAAGAAGCAATGTTACAGCCTCTAAACCTACCACAATTCAGAGTGTTATCGCTATCGCACACACCCTGACCGATGATGTGATACGTAGTGGAACCCTGATTAAGAGAGACGATTACGGAAAAGAAGTGATGGAAGTTGAAAGGAAGATGATTAAGATGGATAGAAGATCATTTGATGGGAAAAGAAAGTGGTTTGGAAGTTCTTAGAAACAAGTGAATAACAAGAAGGGTTTCAACCAAGGATCTGAACGGTTTATGTTGCGACTTCAGGCAACGCCAAGGTAAACAAAGAATTCCAAGGGAAATGTAATAAGTGCGGATATTTTCACAATGGTGAATGTAGAGTTTGCACTCTTTGTCATAAATTTGGACATTTAAGCCAAAACTGTCGAACAAAACCTGGTGAGAAAGTAACAAGGAATGATCGTGCCTGCTATGAGTGTGGTGTAGTAGGACATTTCTAGAAAGACTACCCGAAACTGAATGGATCTAAGGCCAGGGGAGAGCTTTTGAAATGAATGCTAGAGAGGCACGTCAGGAACCGTCAGCGGTTAACGGTACGTTTCTTATTAATAATCATTATGCCTCCGTTTTGTTGACACTGGTGCAGTTTTGAGTTTCGTATCAAAAGAATTTGAACCATCATTGGGAATTAAATCCTGTAAGCTAAGTAAGAAATATATTATTGAGTTAGCTAACGGGAAGAAAATAGAATCTAATGAAGTAATCAAAAATTGCACCTTACAACTTAACGATCATCTTTTTAGTATCGACCTGTTACCTGTCGATCTTGGAAGTTTCGACGTTGTCATTGGAATGGATTGGCTCTCTCGGAATCACGCTGAATTTGTATGTTTCGAGAAGATTATTCGCTTGCCAGCTCTTAGAGGATAATTTCTAATTGTACAATGAGAAAAAGGAAAACCTCCATTTAAGATTGTTAATGTCATGAAAGCCTATGAATACTTAAGTGAAGGATATCCTGCCTTCCTAGTAAAAGCCATTGACACTAAGAATGAGGAGAGAAGAATTGAGGATATTCTGGTTGTACGAGAATACCCCGAAGTATTTCCCAAAGATTTACTAGGATTACCTCCACAAAGGCAAATCAAATTTGAATTGATCTAATGCCCGGAGCCGCGCCTATAGCTCGATCACCGTATCGACTAGCACCATCTGAGATGCAAGAATTGTCAAAACAACTGCAACAGTTATTAGAGAAAGGACTTATACGACCAAGCTTCTCTCCTTGGGGAGCACCGGTTCTATTTGTCAAAAAGAAGGACGGATCCTTTAGAATGTGTATCGATTACCGAGAATTAAATAAGCTTACTATTAAAAATCGGTACCAATTACCAAGAATCGACGACTTGTTCGATCAGCTCCAAGGATCCTGTTACTATTCAAAGAATGATTTGCGATCTGGTTATCATCAATTGCTGATACCAGAAGAGGACGTCCCAAAGACAGCTTTCAGAACGCGTTACGGTCATTACGCATTTCTGTTAATGCCGTTTGGGTTAACTAACGTACTTGCTATATTCATGGATCTCATGAATAGGGTCTGCAAGCCCTACTTGGACAAGTTTGTGATATCATTCATTGACGATATTCTAATATATTCACAATCCAAGGAAGAACATGAGCATCACCTCAAACTAATTACAAACATTCTAAATAAAGAAAAATTATACGCAAAATTCTCCAAGTGTGAGTTTTGGCTTCGAGAAGTTCGATTCCTCGGACACGTTATTAAGAAAAAGGGTATCCACGTGGATCCGACAAAGATTGAAGCAATCAAGAATTGGGAAGCACCTAGATCTCCAACGGAAGTGCGACAATTCTTAGGGTTAGCTGGCTATTATCGTAGATTTATTGAAAATTTTTCAAAGATAGCACAACCATTGACCCTATTAACTCGCAAGGATAGAAAGTACGAATGGAGTGATGATCAGGAAGAAACCTTTCAATTACTAAAGCAAAGGTTGTGTAGTGCACCTATACAGTCTCTACCTGATGGAACAGATGGATTTATAGTGTATTGTGATGCCTCCCGATTAGGTCTTGGATGTGTATTGATGCAGAAAGATAAAGTCATTGCTTATTCATCAAGAGAATTGAAGGTGCATGAAAAGAATTACACTACCCATGATCTAGAATTAGGAGTTGTGGTTTTCGCTCTTAAAATTTGGAGACATTATCTCTATGGAACCAAATGAATCATATACACTGATCACAAAAGTCTACAACATATTTTAAATCAAAAGGATTTAAATATGAGACAACGCCATTGGGTGGAATTAATAAATGATTACGATTGTGATATCTGATATCACCCAGGCAAAGCAAACGTTGTTGCAGATGCACTTAGTAGAAAAGAAAGAGAAAAGCCTCTACGAGTACAAGCGTTAGAATTAACCATGCACTCGAACCTTATTATCCAGATTCGTAATGCTCAACTTGAAGCATTAAAGGACGAAAATTTGAAAAATGAAGGCCTGCGAGGAATGATCAAGGAGTTAACACCTGACTCCGATAAATTGATACATTTTGCAAACCAAGTATGGGTTCCAAAGTACGAAGACTTACACAAAGTAATACTGGACGAAGCGCATAAATCAAGATACTCAATCCACCTGGGGACCGACAAAATGTATCATGATGTAAAGGAATTCTACTGGTGGCCTAACATGAAAGGAGACTTAGCTTCATATGTTAACAAATGTATAACTTGCTCCAAGGTAAAGGAGGAATATCAGAAACCATCCGGACTTTTACAACAACCTGAGATCCCAAAATGGAAATGGGAATGCATTGCTATGGATTTTATGACAAAACTACCCATGACATCAAATGGTCATGATACGATTTGGGTAATCGTCGATCGATTGACAAAATCTGCACACTTCTTACCCATGAAAGAGACGTATAACATGAATAAATTGGCCGATTTATACATCAAAGAAGTGGTGTCTCGTCACGGTGTACCAATTTCGATCATATCAGATAGAGATGGTCGATTTACCTCATGGTTCTGGCAATCCTTACATGAAGCCTTGGGTACTCGATTAGATATGAGTACGGCATATCATCCACAAACGGATGGCCAAAGTGAAAGAACCATTCAGACTCTGGAAGATTTATTAAGAGCATGTGTGATTGATTTTGGCGGAAATTGGGATACTCACCTACCATTAGCTGAGTTTTCGTACAATAATAGTTATCACACTAGCATTAAAGCAGCTCCATTTGAAGCACTATATGGAAGAAAATGTTGTTTGCCTCTGTGTTGGGCAGATATCGGCGAAAGACAATTAACAGGACCAGAAATTATCCAAGAGTCAATAGACAAGATCATTCAGATCAGAATGAGACTTGAAGTCGACAATAGCCGACAAAAGAGTTACGTAGATACTCGAAGGAAACCATTGGAATTTCAGGTCGGTGACAGAGTATTCCTAAAAGTATCTCCATGGAAGGGTATTATGAGATTTGGTAAGGGAGGGAAGCTTAGCCCTCGATTCATTGGACCATTTGAAATCATGAAACGAATTGGAAAAAGTTGCATACCGACTCAATCTACCAAAGGAACTTGGAAATGTGCACAATGTGTTTCACGTATCTAATTTAAGGAAATGCATGACGAATGAATCTCTAGTTATTCCATCAGACGAAGTTTGTATCGACGACAAAATTCATTTTATCGAAGAACCAATAGAAATCTTGGATTGGAAAATCCAAAAGCTTAGGCGGAGCCAAATTAAATTGGTTAAAGTCAGATGGAATTCTAAGAGAGGACCTGAATTTACTTGGGAACGTTAGGACCACATGCAACAAAAGTATCCTCACCTGTACAAATCCAGACCTGACTCGGACTTATCAACGTAAATTTCAGGACGAAATTTCTTACACGAGGGGAGACTGTGACACCAGGTCAACGCTCGAGGCTATTTTAAATAATAAATTTATATTTATTTGTCATACCAGATTAACTGGAAACCCTACGTTAACGTTTTAACGAACCTTGAAATCGTTTAACTGTTACGTATACTATTAATAATAATACTACTACTAATAATAATATTATTAATAATAATAACACTAATAATAATATTATTATTAATAATATAATAATAATAATAATAATTATGGAGATGGTGCATGGATGACACCTATCATCCATAAAATCTTGCACAATCCCTATATACACCCACACTTCACTAACCCTTTCATTTCACTATCACCCCTTCCACTTCCACACCACCCCCATCGGATCCCACCACCACCGAAACCACCCACTGCCGCCTACCGCCACCGCCACCACCTGCCGCGACCACCACCACCAAACCTCCACCACCTGCTGCGACCACCACTACCAAACCTCCACCACTTGCCACGACTACCACCACCAAACCTCCACACCTGCCGCGACCACCACCACCAAACCTTCACCACCACCGCGACGGTCAACCCCCCCCCCCCAACTAACGAACACCTTTCTTTCCCCTCCCCCTCTCGACCGCAACCATCAACTATCACCACCATCACCCGTCGCACCCCATCACCACTACTAGAAATCTTCATCTATATTTCTCTCAAGCTTCAAGAAGGATTCTAGTTGGCATCTAAGTGTCCTAAGTGTTGATTTAGTCTTAAGGTATACTCATTTCTAGACTAGATCATCTACATTCATTCATGCATGGGTGATCAAGATGAAGATCTTGATGAACCCTAGTTTCACCCACTTGATGTTGATAAAAGATAATGTTTTTGAAAAATTATGAGCTTTGAAACATATTTTGAAATGAGTTATGATCTGAAAATGTTTATAGGATAGGTTAGAAGTTGATGAAATCATGTTATTTGTATGATTGGGTTTTGTAAGAATGTATATATATGTATGTATATGTCGTGTATGTGTGTATGTACATGTAAGTTGGGAAGTTGATGGATTATAGTCTCATAAGAAAAAATAAGATAAGAATGTAGGATGAATGAATGATGATGGATATGATGCCATAGGAAAGTGATTAAGTTGAAGTAATGGATAGTATTGTTTGTCATGAAAAGAAAAGATCAAGATAAAATGTTAATATAAAGTTTATACTTGGACACACTATAAGGTTACAATTAAATGAAAAGTTTGATTGACAATAAATCGAGAACTAGAACCGTAATTTAGACCGTACATAAGACTAACGAGATGCTATGCCAAAGGGACTTGACTATGACGACACTGAGACATCAAGACGTTACAAAATTTTGACTATACAAAGCTAAAAATAAAATAATATGTACATTTTAAGAAAATAACGATGAATAAAAGAATATATATATATATATACATATATATATATATATGTATATATATACATATATATCTATATATATATAGATATAGATATATATGTATATACATATATATCTATATCTATATATATAGATATATATGTATATATATACATATATAGATATATATATATATATATATATATATATATAGATATATATCTATATATGTATATATATATAGTATATATACATATATACATATATATATATAGAGATAGATATATATATATATATATAGATATATATATAGATAGATATATGATAGACATATAGATATATAGACATATACATATATATATATATAGATCTAGTATATATAGATATATATATCTATATATAGATACATAGATCTATATATATATATATAGGATGAGATATATATATATATATATATATATATATATATATATACAAGTATGAAAAATTATGATTTTATAACATAAAACACTTAGATAGGAAAAATGATAGTTGACGTAAGAACTAAACATAAGGACTAGTAATATTATTAGATTACCTAGAATACGTTAAGATTAGTCATTAGTTTATAAGGCAGGTAAGTTATAACTCATATATTTTCTTAAGAAAAGTAATAAACTTTTACGAGAAATTGACAAAATATTTTAAAATGATAAAGACGTTTTATCTTTGAAATAACTAAATAAGTTGGGTGAAAGACAGTCTCATAAGTATGGATTATCAAATATTGATCAAGTTATATATATTTAGGGTTTTGATAAATCAGGAGCCTAACATATTGGCTTTTTTCCTTTGATCGCATTCAAGGTGAGTTCTTCGGCCCCTATTTTAAATATTGTTTTATTTAAACCGTTTTGGGGGAAAAGCATGTTGAATATTATTTCCATATATATATGATGGGTAGAATGGGAATTAATATATGTTATGAAGGTATAAGTTGAGTCCATAGTATAAGTGTTATATATTGAGCCCCTAAATCCCCCCCAATAATTTAACCCGGGGAGGCCCACAAACTATATTGTTGTAGTCAATCGGTTCAGAAGGGCCCGCTCTCACAACCAGTCACACTGGTCAGGTTGTAGCGAGGGACTTTATATGTTTGGATTATTGTGGGGCAACGACGTGTTTCTTGGCTTGATTATGGACTTATGACCTAAATTAATCATAGTACATAGCTAATCTATGTTGAGTATATTATATCTCGCTACATCATATCGTTTTGAAAACTGAATGTTTGTAAAAGTTAAAACCCCGAATGCTCACCAACTTTACGTTGATTGTTTCTACCTTTCATGCTTTTCAGGGTCGTAGGTAAGCTCTGTATGGATTTACTGGAATGTGTCTTTGGAGGGTCAAACGTGTCGGTTGATTTCAAATAGTGATAACCTAACAAAAAGGATGTTGTTGTTTTGACTAAGTTATGTGATTGTAAATTATACTCATTATCACTATGTTACGCTGAAAAACGTTTAAATAACGGTTCTTTCTCAATTAACTGTAAAATCATTCGCGTTTGAATATACTTGTTGGATTATTTCCAGCTTCTGTTAACACCACGTTACGCGACCTTCCGCTGCGATTCTCGGGGTGTGACATCATGTATGGTTGTGTTGTTATGGTGGGGTTGAAACAATATGTCTATAATATTATTAGCTAATATCACTTGTTATCCTTGTGTTTTAAATGTTAAGTAAAAAGAGCACTTGGTTCCCATGTTTGAAATAATACAGTTGAATTGTTTTGCAGTTTGAATTTTGAGTTGGTTGTAAATTTTGAGTTGGTTATGAAATTGTTTTAGCAGATTGCAGATGTTAAAAAATAAACAATCTTTTTCTTGCAGACTGTAAACATTTGGTTCACATCTTCTGCTGCAGATGTGGTCCGCAGACTGCAGACATTTTCCTGCAGAAAAAACAAACAGCACTTAAGTGCTGAACCAATAAGAGGTCCGAACCATTAAGTGCTGAAACATTAAGAGGTTTGAACCATTATGAGCTAGTATATCTCTTAACTATTCAAAGGCAAATGTCTGACCAATTCAGATAATAGGTCTTAACCATTCAGCATTAGACCTCTTAACCATTCAGCATTAGTATAATGCTTAGCCATTCAGAGGCAAATGTCTAAACTATTCAGACATTTGCTTGCGAAACAAACAGGCTGAACCATTAAGAGCAGAACATTCAGACATCTGAACCATTAAGAGGCTGATTAAGAGACTGCCAAACAACCCCTTATTCTCCTCCTCTCTCTCTCTCTCTCTCTCTCTACATATGTTTATTCAATACAAAAGACCCAAGCCTTCTCGCTGAATCTATTCAAGTATCTTGAAACTACTAGAAACTAACTCTAAACATACACAAACTAATTATGTTGGAATTGTCTTATCACCATACACATCCTTGTCGGTTGCGCTATACACCAGTGGCAGAAAAAAGTCCTGGGCAAATAAATGAGTTTCGACTATATTTCCACATGCAACTTTGGAAATTATATTAAAAGGCATATATATATATATATATATATATATATATATATATATATATATATATATATATATATATATATATCTATATATATATATATATATATATATATATATATATATATATATGTTTGAATTGATTATTTTTTATGTTACAGGCTGAAAATGTAGCCAAATTAATTTTTTTCCAACCAACTATGTTTTTCCAACCTTTAGCGGCGAAGCTAGTGAGGGTGGTAGACGGTGAGAAAGAATATTTTAGTGCAATTAGTGAGGGCTCGTTTTGAGTTCGTTTCAAGCTATCAAATAGATTCATGAGAAGATTCGAGTTTGACAGTTTTTGAACCAAACATGTGCAAAAAGTAGGATTTGAGATAGCAAAATGACTAGCAACATAAAAATAAGTAGATTTATGCTTTTCAATCATGTTGCATGATTGAATTGAAAGTGTTTTTTACGTAAATCAGTAAATACATTAGCATCAAAACCTAAAGAAGGTAGAAAAACAAAAGAACGAAAAAAAACATGAGTATAGGAACATTAATAAATAATTAAAACTTGAAAGTTAGTAAAAAAAAGAAAAAGGTAACTTTATTGTTTAATAAAAATAAGAGTAATAATACTAATTATACTTGGTATATTTAATCAAATAATCAGATGGGTAAATATGTAATATTCATGTTTAATTAAAGTGATATATACAATTAAAATATTAATTTGAGTATGTATGTAATTGACTAAGTTTTAGAAAGAGAAAATTGCAAAAATAGTCCCCATGGTTTGATCATATTGCAAGTTTGGTCCCCAGATTTTAAAAATTGCAAATTTAGTCCAAACTTTTAGAAGTTTGTTGCAAATTTAGTCCCCGCCGTTAGTGTTCGTTAGTTTTTAACGATCTGGGGACTAAATATGCAATATGATCAAACCATAGGGACTAATTGTGCAATTTGCTCAAAAAAATAAAAAAAATGAAAACTAAAAAGAATTTGAAAATCAAATAAAATCAAACAAAAAAATAAATTCAAATAAACATCAATAATAAATTTTAGTAAATTTTAAAAAATAACATAAAGGTTAAAAATCAAATCAAATTCAAAACTAAATAAAAGTAAAAATAAAACATATGTAAAAAGAGAAAGCGAAAGTATTGGAAAAAAGTATGTGATTATAGTAAAAAATTAAATAAAACCAATAAAAATTAAAAATACAATTGAATAAACATTTATAAAATTCAAAATAAATATTGAAAAAATCATATTAAAGTAAAAAAAATAAAAAAAATGGTTCGATTTCATTTTTCGTTTTTTGGATTATACTTTCACAAGGTTTTTGTATATTTCGATTAAAAACATGACATATGAACTTTTAAATTTTATTTTTTTAATTTTATATGATTTTTTAGTTTTTTTAAATTTTTTGACAAAATTGCGCAATTGGTCCCTATGGTTTGACCATATTGCATATTTAGTCCCTAGATCGTTAAAAACTAACTGACACTAACGGTGGGGACTAAATTTGCAACAAACTTTCAAATGTTTGGACTAAATTTGCAATTTTTAAAATCTAAGGACCAAACTTGCAATATGATCAAACCACAGGGACTATTTTTGCAATTTTCTCTTTTAGAAAAGAATATGTGTAATTAAAATTTCGAGTTAAATATATATGTAATTATTTAATTTTGTAAGGGGAAATATGTAATTTTCTCTTGTAAAAATAATGGATTTAGATATTAAGGTTTAAAACAGAAAACAATCACTTTGATAGTAGTTTTAAATCGTTACCCTGTTAGAACAATCACTTCGGTAGTTGGTTCAAACCAATTTCCTTTTTGGTCAAACTCAATAATTAATTAAAATAATGATTTAATTACACGAACTGTTAATGTGATTTGTACAAAATAATAATTGATTTAGGTATTAGAATTTTAAAACTAAAAAATTTAAGTTTTGTGATTTTAAGTTTATAACAAGTTTAGATATTAACGTTAACTAGTATTAAGCTCTCCGCGTTGCGGAAGGAGCGTAAAACCGCCACCAATTTTACACCACCATCGACGACCAATAACACCGGAAAAACTCGTATAAAAAAGAAATAAAAATGTGAAAATTAAAACCAAACGGAAAGTAGATGTAAAAACATTAAACTATGCACGTGAAACGTAAAATATTAAAAACAATAACTAAGTCTATCAAAGACCCGGACGTTGTGACGAGTCCGTTAAATGAAATAAAAGGCATAAAACGTTGAAACACACGCACACGTTGCGGCGTGTTGGGATTAAGAGTATGGAAAAGAAAGCAGAAGTGGGTACAACCCAATAAAGCTTAAATACAACCAATAATGCACAATTATATAAATAGTTAGTGATATGTATAAAATTAATGTGTTAAATATATAAGGATTATTAAGGGTACAACATTTAAAAGTTAAAGTACAATCATAATACACCAACCAAGTTGGTAATTAGTATTATATTAATGTCCATTAATTTTTCTATTAATTTAGGTTGAAATGATTAAGATACCCTTTTAATTCTAAAGAGGTCATTTATATAAATAACTCTATTCTAACCCAAGGACCATTTATCAAGGACCATTTATGTAATTATCTTCATAATTAGTGTAATGAAAAATTAAAACACAACCAATCGATCACTTGCCCAATGGTTGCCTTAAAGACGGCATTGATAGCCGTAAGAGAAAAACAGAGGATGAAAATCAGCAGAGGTGATGGTTGGTTGTCGGAAATAACATACGACGGCGGTGGTAGAAGAACATGGGTGTTTTATAGGTCTTTATTTGTTTTTAAAATGTTTTTGCGGTTTTTATTTGTTTTTATTAAAAACTAGTAATTTTACCCGCGCTCTGCCGCGGAAGTATTGATATAACATTCTTTGACACTTACAAAAGATGTATTTTTTTGGATAAGACATTTCTTATATATAAAGTTAACTATTGAAAGGAAAAAAGCTATAGATACCTCGTTCATTAGTTCATTAATATTTTGTATACCTATAGTATACCATTGCTAACTCATTTTTATTATTTAATATACAAAGTTCATATTTATTTTCTAAAATTGTATTGTATAAATAGAAATTAACAATCTTTCACATTTTATGGATTTCAAATGTATAGTTAACCAGTTTGTATAAACACATTTAAAGCTCATATAAGTCGCACTTTATGGATTTCAAACTTATAATAAACCAATTTGTATATCTACAATTAAAGTCCACATAAACCACCGTCAATGTATGTGTATTTCTCCACCACTATTCCGGTGATACCCACACGCCGGTCACCAGCAGCGACGCACCTCACCAACATCGGTACACCTCTACGGCAAATCGCACGGTACGCTGCTCACCACCACGGTCGCCGCTCACGATGCCCACCATCCCAGACGTCGCTTACGAAACTCCAGCAACCACCCCTCCCGCCTCTCTCTCTCTCTCTCTCTCTCTCTCTCTCTCTCTCTCTCTCTCTCTCTCTCTCTCTCTTCTGGTTTCACTTAGAATTGGATCTGCATTGGGTTTTTTGTGTCAAGTCACCATCTCCTGCCGCTCGTCAACCACCCTTCAAGGTCGTTGTGACAGCTACCAGGCTGGCAGATGGCAGTGGTAGGTCTTGATACCAGGCCGGAGAAGCAAGGGGGTGGTGGTTGTAAAGGTGAATAGGCGGCAGTTGTTGGCAAGAGAAGTAAAGTAGAGGCTGAGGGCACATGTAAAGTAGGCACATATGACCTGGCAACTAAGTTGTACCAAAGGCAATAGTTGGTGTAACTTGAGCTACAGTAAAAACACTCACAACACCGTCCTTTTTGCTTTATATATATATATATATATATATAATAAGTTACATAAATACATATAGAAGAGTAAAAATTGTTTGATGTAAAAAAAACTAAAAATACCATTTAACTTAACAGAAAAATTAACAAAAATTAATGTTAATACTAAAATCCTTTGCAAATTATATAATTTTACCAAATCCATCTTGATGTACAATAATTTGCAACCTTTAAAGCTAGGTTTACAACTCATATCATCATTACCTTAATTTATTTGACAAACATTTTTTAGTTTTGTTTTGCAAATGATAATTATTATTTTATTTTAACTATTATATGACTTACAAAACACAACTACATTAACAAGGTTTTCTTTTCTCTTTATATATTAATCATCAATATTTGTGGTTTACTTTTATTCAACACCTCATACGAATCTTTTGGTTTTATTTTTTTATTTATTGTTTATTTATTTTTTTTATTTAATTCAATTTAAATTCATATGACAAATTATACAACCATGGTTTATAACTATAGGTAAAAGAAAAGAGAGTTAGCCCCATTGACTAACGTGAATATTTTTTAATGATATTTGTTTTTTTTCCTTTTATTTAAGTTTAGACTTTACGTTAATCGGTAAACTCACCGATTATATTAGGTTTTACAAATTTTAACACCTACACCATATCAGTGATACCGTTTCAAGATACACCTTTACGGATGACAACACCACCGCAAAGCGCGGGTGTCATACTAGTTAAAATTAGAAACCGATGACAATTGCACATGAGCCATCTGCATAATCAACTCAAATTGTTTCATTCAATTTTCTTTAACGATGACAATTGCATTAAGAATAGAAACGGTTAAGACTAGCAAATTGCTAAAACATGTAGGCCTAACAAAAGTGTAAGAAGTAGGTTTATTTATTATATTATAAAATAGTAATTCTAATGATACACTCGTTAGCCATGGTGAAATATTCTAGTACAATATCGTTTATAAATACGACTAAGAAAATAAATATAACAATATTTATGTACCAAACTTGATTCGAATATCCGTCTTTAGTATATGCTCCAACGAGTCATCATATAACATTCTTGACACGAGTCTTAATCGCGTTCGAATCTTCAACCATACTCTTTGACTGCAACAATTAACAAAAACAAAAGATTGATGGTTGTGGCTAAGGATCGTGTTAGACACGAGTCCCTTAAAACAGATTTCACGTCTCTACTCAAGACAATGCGTTTGTTTCCCAGGATACAATAGGCAAAACAGTATATACTGCCGGAGAGTGCCTCGGGCCCGAGAGATCACCGGGTAAAATATGTGTTATGATGTTATATGAAAAATATTAAAGATGATGGTGTAGGAAGAATAACTTAGAGAGTGCTCCTCTCTAAATTTCTATAAAACTTGTTCACACTCTAGAAAATAAATTTCTTTTTTTTTTACAAATCGAGAACTTAAAACTAATAAATAAATAATTATTTACAAATCGAGACTTAAAACTAATAAATAAATAATTATTTATATAACAAGTACATAAATATAATTATTTTATGTCCAAAATTCTAACAAAAAATTTAAAAATTCAAAGTTACACCACTTCAACCAGTTTAAAGTTTGTAATTTTACCCTATTTTTTATTCATAAAAATCACATAGTTTTGTACTACTCAAAAATTCACTTCACCAAAATACTTTTGTTCAAGAAAACCATATCATTCCGGGAACTAAATAACTAATACCCCAACATGAAAAAACCATGACGGAATGTATCTTTCATAACAAAACTGCAAGACAAATCATGATCGACTGAACACTATTATTTTTCAACTTATATTCTTCTCTTCTCTTTTTTTTTCCTTGTCTTTCTTTTCACATATGAACTTCGCTACCCTATAGATAACTAGTAGCTTGAAACCCACATTTAATATATACTAATTACCAACTTAAGTTTGCATATAGTGTTGTCTTCTAAGCATTAAAAGTTGTACGAATCTTTTGTTTTTTTTAACATTTTATTTTAAACCCAATACTTTTATATCCTTTACAATTTAACCTTTATAATTTTCACTTTCAGTTTTGGCCCCATATACATTTAATTTTTACAAATTTTTCGTTTTACATTTCGGTTTAAATTTTAAGAGTTAACACATTGGTAACATATACGTGTCGTCAACGTTGTTACACCTATTTTTTCCCGTTTAACAGTCCTGTCGCAACGTGCGGGTCTAGGTCGACTAAGTTATTGTTTTTAATGTTTTACGTTTCAACATTACTTTCCGTTCGATTTTTTATATTTTTTAAACGAGTTTTTCTAGTGTTAGTGATCACTAACAATATTGTAACATTGGTGTTATTTGTCATGACTTTATGCTCCATCGCAACGCGATGGCTTAATACTAGTTGTAACTCAAATCAAACTGAGTTTTCATCACACTAGATTAAAAAAGAAAAAAGCTTATTGCTTTGTATTAGACTCAACCCTCATAAAATGCTATGATAAGACGATGTAGATAACGTATATCTATTACGGACTCATCTATCAACTTGTTGAACTCAACTTAGCATTCTAAAATAAATTATCATGAAAACATTTTGAAAATAAATTTTTTTATATCAATTTTTTGAACTTCACATGTTTCAAGATCTTTAACTGGTGTATAAGTTAAGTCCAAAAATGTTAAAAGTTTTTATTTTCATGTGTATACACGTTTAAGTATGTTTCAAGGATCACTTGGATGTTCTAGTGCGTAAGCTCCCATCCACATATTTGAATTTAACATTATCGATTATGTTCTAAAAATAAAATGAGCAAGGTGTAAGAGAAAGAAACTAATGGGGACGTTTGGTAAACAGTAATGTAATGGAATTTGATAGAATTCGAATTTAAATTCCATGAGTTATTGTGTTTGGTTAGTAGAAATTCGTTGAAATTGCAAGTTGATTTTCATTATTAACGTGTTTGGTTGCAAAAGAAATTAGAATTAATTTCCTTAAATTTCTTCAAATGAAGGAATTTAAAATCCTTTCAAATTTTAAAGGATTTCAAATTCCACCGATCCCCGCCTCCGCCACCGACAACCACCTACCACCCCCACCCACCGCCAATTGTCACTACCGATGACCTTTGCCGAACTCGTCGACCGCCAACGACCCCGACCATCGACCCTTGTCGACCTCGTCGACCACCACCGACCCCGACCCCTGACGCCCCCGCCCGCCTCCGACCCGACGCCCCCGCCCCGCCGCCGACCCTGACCACCGCCCCGACCAATGCTTGCCCTTGACTGCTGCCCTCTGACCGCCACTGCCGCCGCCACCCTCGACCGCCAAGCGCCGCCGCCGCCCACCGCCACCTCCGACCATCGACAACCACCACCTCCAACCATTGTCGTCGGCGAACACCACCTCCGATTACAGTCGCTTCACCCTTGACATCCTATTTCCATTGATCACCCAAAATTGTTCGTTTAACGCCCGACTCACTGCTCGCTTGTCGTCCTGCCCCCTGACAACCCAAACCCGCCGACAACCGATCATGTTGTAACTGTTGTCGACAATCGACAATCTCCGTAAACCGCACCCGCCACCTTCAAATGCCCATCTGCACCGACCGCGCCCGCGGCCGACTACTTACCGTCATCGCTGAACCACATCGGTTTTAGACGCGCTTGACGGTGACTGTCGGTTCTTGGCGGCGGGCGTGATCGGTTGGTGGTGACGGTGGGGAACAACCGGTTTTCGGCAATGGGCACGGTTGGTGGTTGCGATCGATTGGCGGTGCTGACGGCTGCGGCAGTCGGTGGTATGTAGCGACGATGATTGTTGGTCATTGAGGTGGTGGCCGTTTTTAATGGATGATAAATTCCAATTCCTTTATTAGTGCTTTGTCACTAAAATGCATTTAGAATTTAAATTACCTTTATAGATTCCAATTACCTTGAATTTCAAATCCTTTGGAAAATATTGAATTACAAATGCAATTCCTTTTGATTCCAATTCAAATTCAAATTTCAATTCCAACAAATTGCGCGAATCAAACGCCCCCTAAAAGAATCCTCTAGTTGCAACAATATGTTGTGATGTATGGCTAAGTGGTTTCATATGAACATCTTAGTTGCATCAAATCATTATCAATCTGGTCAATATACACAACAAACACAAAACAATCACTAAGGCATCAAAGAATAAAATCCAAGCATCACTATTATATGTGTCAAGAAATCAAAATTTAAAATCATATTGACCAAACCAAAGATATATAAATCTAAATTGAGCAAGAACCCAAACCAATATGAATCTACTATGAATAAATCTCAATACTAGAACAAAAAAATCCGATCAAGAACAAATATCAGATCAAGAACAGGATGATCAGATACAAAAAATATAAGACGAACACTCTTAAAATACACGGATCATCACTATAATGAAAACCCTGACATAATCGAGTGTAATAGAAATATGAGAGCATCAGAGACGAAGAAAGAGACTGAGACTAAGATTGAGTAGACAAAAATATTGATTACCATTATCAGATGTACAACTAAAAAAAAGAAATTGAAATAGAGGAACATGAACTATCATTCATAGGTTGATGATGTCATTTTCGACTTTATGACGATTAATTCATTACCAGAAGTGGTCCCATTACGGAGAATGCCTAAGAACTCTCCAAACCGCAACAAGAGTCGTGGCATTGTGACCTTCATGGTATTGAGTAGTAGCCAACCGTATTATGTTGGCTTTGTTGGAATCACTTCTCTAGTTGTTGAAAAGAATATTATAACCTCATTGAACCTTGTCGTCTTTTGTTTAATTAACATCCATTCATTTTGATGTGGGTAATGGAACGACATTCTCCTTGTTCCATCAAATCACGAAAAGTTTTATGAACATGGTTTCGTAGCTGGAAAACATTGAGAGTTGCATGCAAAAATGCAAAAATAAATAGAGTTGATAAATAAATAATGTTGTAATAATAAAGTTAATACTATTATTTAAAATATACTAATAATTAAATAATTCTATAATAGGAAAGTTACAAAAACAAATAAACAATACAATAATAAATAGTAGGAACCTTATATAATAATATTACCAATGACGTGATCCGAGCAACCCAAGTTTTTGCTCAAACGACCTCATCTTTGGTTGAATTCTATTTCGAAGTGGCTCCATGTGGTCTAATAACGGTAGGTTGGTCTTTTTCTTCTTGCCTTTCCTCTTTGTTGGCCCATGTTGTGTTTCCGGAACATTATCGATGGTGGTTTGTAAAAAGAAAAGGATTGTAATTGTTAAGTCATGGATTGAAGACAGGGCCGGGCCATGTGTGTTTGTAGTGAAGCTATGGGCTTGGGACCCCCTAAAAAATAGGGCCCCCAATTTTCAAAAATTTATATATTATTAGTGTGTATATATTGGGCTTATTGGATTATTAAATTAGTTTTGGGCCCTAATATCAAAGCGGATAAATGGGACAGGGACCAACATTCCGAATTTCAATTTGGTTGTTGATCTAGGGCATGGCAACAAGGAGGGAGCAAGGACAGTTTGAAGACAAGGTAGCGTCATCTCGAATCTGGAACACTTGATTCTCGAACATAGAGATCGACAATCGGTTGGGCAACGTGCGACGACCATGGTGGATTACGATAAGTTATACGTTGTGTCTTTGTTCTGATTCGTACTGGTTTTATTTTTACTGTTCCAAAACTTTTTGTGAATTTTGACTTTGTTCAAATGTTCGGTTTCAATATTCACAAAATCAAAAGCAAAAGAAGGCAAACTTATAAAGTCAGTCACGATTTTGCTCTCACTTCACAAACACAAAGTCAAGAACTTTAATATTGAAGATACAAGAAGATAAACTTTTATGTCACTTTACACTTTCATGGTTGCTTTAAGGTTAGTTTACAAACTATTTATTCAATCCTTAATATCGTACGTACATTCTACAATTTAGATTGCTTTACACATTCACTTAGGATATTAGCCATATTTTGAGTTGAATTAGCTTGTTTTTCATTTCCAATTAGGTCAAATTAGTTATTGAAGAATTGAATGACATAGAGGAGGGTTTTTATTTTTATTTTTCTAAAGGGCCCTAAAATTTTAGTTCGCTTGGTGACTCTAAAAATTTTGAGCCGGCCCTGATTGAAGATTTGTTTGTGTTATACGAATTCAATCTCGTGAGCAAGATATTGTTTGTTGGGGGTAGATTTAAACTTGTTTTATGTAAAAGAATCTAGAATTGAGTGGTATTTGTATTAACTAAATAAATATTTAGAAAAAATCTAACCGTTGAAAAACCATGACCCACACACGATCACATTGCTCACCAACGAACACCCTCATGTCTGTGAGCTCATTCACATCTATCACAGAGGGCTCACGGGAGTGAAGGTGATGTTCCCCCGTGAATGTGAGCCACACAACCACACACCCCTTCTTTCATGAATTGTACCACATAGCCTAATAACCTATTAAAAAACACCCATTCAATCGACTCAATCTTCGTTAGTTAAATTTTAATATTATCAAAAACCGAAATGTACTTCTAATCTACTTTTCATTCATGTTTGGGATTGATTATTTCAATTGAAAATGACTTTTTGATAAAAATGACTTATTAATTTATGATTTTTCAAAATAAGTTTTTAAAAAAGTGTTTTGATTAGTTTATTAACTAAAAAGTTATAAAATAACATGAATGGCATACTTTTAAAAATAAGATGAGTTAATAGTAGGTAGGAAAAAAGTATAATAAAATATTAAACTAAAAAATAAGCTTTCAAAAATTAATAAATAATAATCTTCTTACTTGCTTTTTGAGATTGTCAAATATTTTTTTTTATTAATTAACTTCTCAAAAGTTACTAAATAAAAAATAGGTTATATAAAAACAATCCGAAACACCCATGTTAACATGTTATTTATAACACTTATGCAACCTTTAAATGTACTTCTAATTTACTTCTCATCATTTGAAAGGGACCCTACAACATATCGATACATTGGTTAGAAGCATATAATTTATTGGTCACTAAGTTACTTGTAAAATCTTCAATCAAATTCAAAATAGCCCTTTGTTTTTCTAAAACTTACAATCAAACAACTATTTACCTGAAATTTTACGTCGATGATCACCAATACCTAACCGACACACGCCGCCCAACTCTCCGGCGATCTGCAAATGGTGAAACATCAACACCGTCGATCGGACCGGTGGGCATCAGGCCAAATGTCGATCACCATTTGGGTTTAATCGAACCCATCAACCATTTCAAGATCGAACCCTCATGGAGGCCATTGATGCTGATTGCAAGTATGCTAAAGAATTACAAGTGGGTGTTAGAGTTGTGCAAATGGCTTGTACTCTGTGCCAGAAGCTGCAAAAGGGTTCCATTGGTCCGAACCCTGATCACATCATTTCGAAAGATGACGATTCACCTGTCACTGTCGCCGGTGCGTTCATCATTTTGTTCGTTATGTTTTGTTTGATGAAAAGTTAGGGTTTTTTTGTTTGTTTTTACGATTTATTAGTTGATCCATTGTTGATTTTATAGATTGACACTGTTTGGTTTACTCTATATGTGTTCATTAGCTAGTTTTATATGCATTTGGGTGACATAAGTTTTGTTTATATGAATGTATCTCAGAATGATGCTTATGAACTGCAATGTACCTTGTTGTTTTGTAAGAAACTTCATCAATTGCAAAGATTTAAGGGTTTAAAATAATAAGCTGACTTAAGAATCTTGAAATCAACCGGAAATATGGTGGAAAATCGTTAGTAGGTTACATTATTTGGTGTATTATGCAAATGTATGGATGACCCATATGCATGAACAGATTGGAGTGTACAAGCAATGATTAGCTGGATGTTATCAGAATCTTTTGGTAGAGAAAATGTGTCAATTGTTGCTGAAGAAGATGCACAAACACTTTCTGATAGTAATGCCACAAGTTTATTGGCATCTGTGGTTGCAACTGTGAATGAAACTTTAGCCATGGCACCGCGGTTTGGTCTCAAGGGTCCAGTAGCGCCTCTTGGGGGTTCAGAAGTTCTTGATGCTATTAGCCGGTGCAATTCAACTGGTGGTCCTGTTGGAAGACATTGGGTCCTTGACCCTGTTGATGGAACCCTTGGGTTTGTGCGTGGAGACCAGTATGCTGTGGCGCTTGCGTTGATTGAAAATGGGCAGGTTGTGGTTGGGGTTCTTGGGTGTCCTAATTATTCTAGTAAGAAGAAGTTGGTTAGTAATTCAAGGGTGTTACGATCGGATTTATGGCAAGAAGGGTGTGTTATGTACACAAGTAGAGGTAGTGGTCAGGCTTGGATGCAGCCATTGGTTCAGGGTGATGGGTCACTTGAATGGCCCAATTCGGCTAGCGTTATACGTGTTTCTTCCATTGATAATCCTGTAATGGCTACATTTTGTGAACCGGTAGAGAAAGCTAACTCTAACCATTCTTATTGTGCTGGAATTGCTCACAGAGTTGGACTTAGGTGAGCTTAAATTCCCACTCTCTTGATCCCGTTTTCTTGTTTAATATAACTTAGTATTGACCCGTTTACTTATAAATGGCTTGATTGTGGTTCAGTTTATTCCCAAAGTGTACCTTGGAAACAGGTCAACAGGTTGAAAGTCACAAAGAGTGTATTTGTAAAGCCTAAAGCATCCGAAAGTTGTTTTATCAAAAAATTAATGGACAAACCATGTTTCAGATGAACCCAATCCGACCCATACAAAAATGACCGTTTGGACCTGTAACCCATAATGTTTCCCAGCTTTTTCACATAAAAGAATGTTTCTTTTTGGTTTTGTGATTGCAGAAAGCAACCGCTGCGTGTTTATAGCATGGTAAAATATGCTGCAATTGCACGTGGAGATGCAGAGATATACATGAAGTTTGCAAAAGCTGGGTACAAAGAAAAGATATGGGATCATGCTGCTGGGGTGGTGATTGTGGAGGAAGCTGGCGGAGTTGTGACGGATGCAGGCGGCCGACCACTGGACTTCTCAAAAGGGGTGTATCTTGAAGGTCTTGACCGTGGGATAGTTGCGTGTTCTGGAGTGAATTTACATGAGAAAATCATAGGAGATGTTTATGCAAGCTGGAACTCCTCTCATCTGTAAAACTTTCTACTCATGGAA
This sequence comes from Flaveria ramosissima, assembly GCA_025215565.1. Lineage (NCBI taxonomy): Eukaryota > Viridiplantae > Streptophyta > Magnoliopsida > Asterales > Asteraceae > Flaveria > Flaveria ramosissima. The sequence goes on along the minus strand of CM046038.1, from coordinate 9,111,637 downwards.
GCATTTAACAAGAAGGAGGTATAAGTTGTATGCTCTATTTCAAGAGTCACTGTTGAGGGTTATCTTTGTAATTTCCGGTTAATATACCTGGTTTTATATATTGAAAAGAATAGTACTTAGTTATACAGTATAAGTCTACTATACATGTGAGACAACACCACACAGATAGAAAGTAAGACATAGATCTCAGCTCTTTAACAACTAAAATATATCTTGAAAATGAAATCATTAAGAAATGTGATTTTGGTCGTTAATGTTCTGTTTTGACACCTACAAATTCTTAAGTATTCAAATGATTTCGGGTTCAATTTACTATTACTAAATTGAGTATTATGACTGATAAAATGAATGTGAACAAACCTAATAACCAGACAAACAACCATGGAAAAAAAAATCTTGAGGACTTAAATGAAATCAAACCACAAAACACCATCTATACAGCAGTAACATTCTTTCATGAGTGTATGCATATACAGTTTCCAAAAGACCAATTATAAAGCATATCTATTTGTTTTTCATACTCCGTTGACGAATGGCTTCAATTTAGGGTAGCCGCTGATACGATCGAAATATGGAAATTCGACTAGTTGATAAAGCTCATGCTCTTCCGATCCCACCATCTTCCAAGCTTTCTCGACATAGTTACCTGCATAAGTTCATACACTTTGACTTTCAGGTCAAACAAATTCAGTTTCTAACTCTGAATTGATAAGAAACCAGATGTTATATTTAGTCTATTTTTTCTGTTCAAGAATAAGCTGTCATATTGTTTAGTCAAGTAACCAAATTTATAGAAATTTTAGAAGGGTTTTCATCGATTAAGTTGGAAACTTGTTCAACTTCTAACCACAAAAGTCAACTTTTTTTTATACGAACCTTTTCTGCGACCTTGGTATTTTATCATCTTTACCACAACCAAAGATGCTAACCAGAATATGCTCATGTAATGCAAGAGTTCAGACACAGGGGATTTTTCATTATCTCCAAACAACATTAGAAGCAAAGTCGAACGACATGCTTTCCTGAAACTAAAACTATCATCTTCAGGTTCAAAACTTTCCCACATGATCAATTTGCGTGAAAAATTCAATGCAGCTTTAAAATCACCCCTGCGACATAATTCAACCATCTTTTGCTGCTCCAAATAGAATTGTACTCGTGGCCAACTCTGTAAGAAAACCTGCACCCAAATCAAGAATAAGTGTAATTATCAAATAAAACTATCAAATGAAATTTTGAAGCAGATATGTAAGTGATGTGTTACAGGGGTCATTGTTTCATTGAGGGTCTTAATCGCATCATCAAATTGACGATTGATGATGAGGTCTTTAACAATCTTTTGTGTTCCCACATTTGAAAGATCTTCGTCGTCAATGCCCACTGATATGATCATATGAATGTAAAGATTAATGAAACTGATGGTCTTGAACTTGAATTAACTAAACTGAAAATTAAGTAGATGAAGAAGAATACTCGGGCAACCAGATTCTCTATGAAATGCTTCCGCGACAAGGGGAAGTTCTTTGTCAATAAGAAAATCCATAATCATCATATTCATGTCTTCTTTCTTGAACTTTCCCTTATAAAACATGTGGTTCCATTCATCCACTGATACTTCTTCCCTATCTGGTTCAACTTGTGGCTCATCTTCTAGCATAGCTTCAGGTTCAATTTTGGGTACAACTTGCGATTCATCTTCTGGATCTGCTTGAATATCAATTTCTGGTACAACTTGTGGTTCATCTTCTGGTTCAACTATTATCGGTACAACTTGTGGTTCATCTTCATCTTCTGATTCATCTTGAGGTCCATATTCTAGTTCAACTATTATGGGTGCAACTTGAGGTTCAACTATTATCGGTACAACTTGAGGTTCATCTGCTGGTTCAACTATTATCGGTACATCTTGAGGTTCATCTTCTGGTTCGACAACTATCGGTACAACTTGAGGTTCATCTTCTTGTTCATCTTGAGGTTCAATTTCACGTACAACTTGTAATCCATTTTGTGGTACAACTTGTGGTTGATCTCCTGGTGCATTTTCTCTGTCTGCCTGTTTCACAAAACAAAAAAAGCCATTGATCAGATTACACACAATGCATACAAATGAAATTCTGTTAATGGGTTCTACTAATTTCATGAAAACAGGGTTTCTGAAGAGCGATTTCAAGAAACTGTTAAAGAACAAGTGAATGAATAAAGAAATGAAGATGTAGAGAAAGTCATATCGAATGCAAACTGATATCAAATGGCAGATGATGTACCTGTGGAACTTGAAATTCCATTGTTCTTGAAGAAAACTGATGAATATGAGTAGTGATTTTGTGAATCTTGAAGGGTTTTGTTATGAATTCTGTATGGAACAGAAGAACAGAGGTGCTAATTGTATAGGTGAAAGAAAGTTGTTTTCTTTTCTTGGCGCGTTAATCTGTTTTTAAACTTATTGTATGCCGTTTATTCTGTTATGTTTGAGAAGCCTTTGTCTTCTTTTAAAAAAATATTAACAATTAAATCAAAAATAATAAACGATATAAAAATAGTAGTAATTTATCTATGTTGCAATATGGGAAAAAAGATCTATATGATTGTAACATAAACTAATGAGTTAATTTAAAATGGAAGTTAAAATTTCACATTTGATTCTACTTTTAATAATTACTTCCTTGATCTTATATGGTTACTTACTCGTAACTCTTTCTACCTAAATAAGTCCTGTAGCCATAGGTGGAAGGTCTCGTCTCAATGCATCTTGACCAATATACATCTGAATGGACAGGTTGTTAAAGGTAAGAGTGTAATACTTTGACATAGAAAAGGACATGCTTAGCAGAATGGAAGTGTTTTGTAGTAAGCGCTTGAAGAGATTAGCTTGCTTGGTTAACAACATAGGAGATGTCTGGTCATGTGATAGTAAGGTATGAAGAGCATAACCAATAATCTATATAAAGTACGATTATGAAAAGGAGTACCTTTAGAGATGGAACTTTCATTGGTAGCCAAAGGGGCATCGACCGATTTTACATCCAAGAGAACGACTTGAGCCAAAACATCATAAGCATACTTTGCTTCGATAAGAAATGGATCCGTGTGTGTATAAAAAACTGCAAGTCTAAAAGAATAATTGAGTCGACCCAAACCTTTAATGGCAAATTCCTTATGTAGGCAAGACGTAATTTTATAAAGAAAATACACATAATTACTGGTAAGAATGATATTGCAGGATCGGGTTTTGTCACTTAACACTTGGTTTTCTCTCAAACTCACTTATAATAGTCACTCAAACAAGATGAAGCAGCGTCTTTGGCAAGAGTTGATAGTAATATAATAAGTAACAACAAGCAGAAATATTTTCAAGGCACTTGTATATATTATTTCTCAACTCAAGATTACAAGACACTTACAAGCATACTACAAGAGTTACAATGAGAAACTATATATACTAGATCCTACAGCCGGTTATACTTGATACCAGCTGGAAACCTAAGACTAAAGCATATACTACAATGCTATAGTTAAGGTATCTTAGATAAAGTATTATCTAAGATATGGTAGTCATGACATGTCCATGACTTACCTTTTGTCACCAACTAAAGATGGCAACTGTACTTAACATGAAAAGGTAAACAGTAGATTAAAGTATGGTCAACTACATGGCTTTTGAGAAAACGCCATGCAGTATCTCAGAGATTTGCAGCGGACTGTCAGACAGACCATACTTATGTCTACTGGATAATAGAAGTGTTCTTCCGAAGGTTAACTGGCTTCGGAAGAACAAGTTCTTCCGAAGCCACTTATACTTCGGAAGATGCTTCTATGCTTCCGAGGCTTTAAGGACTTCTTTATTCTTCGGAAGTTGACTTCAGAACTTTGTCTTCAAGTCTTGAACCTTCGGAAGTAGCTTCTTTACCTTCGGAAGTTGGAGTTCTCCTTCGGAAGTGTATTTTACACTTAGACTTCGGAAGAACTCTTTCTTCCTTCGGAAGTCCCACACTTGGCTTCGGAAGTCCTTTGCATGTAGTACTCAAAATCTTCTAAGTGTTATTGTTTTGGTTGCAACAGCCTCTTATGATCCAACAAACTCCCCCTAGGCTGATGCTACCAAAACTTCACTTATCTCTACTTCTCAAAGTTTTCAGCACCAGGGATAGAAGATATTTGTCTGTCTCTCTGTTCTTCCCGGAAGTGGTGCTGAGAAGCTTGTACAGGTCATTCATGGATAGGAGATCCAGTCTATCACTTTGAATGACGTGTACCCTTTGTTGTGACCCCCTGAAGAGAGTTAGTTGACGGGAGTTGTAGTCATACTCCCATCTAACTATGGACTCAAGTTCAGGACCTTCAACCATTTGAAGAAAGGCTTTGCCTTTGGTTGCTGATCCTTTCCTTTGCTCCTCCTCTCTCAGTTTTGACTCCTCTTCGACCTTGCTTCTTGCAGTGAGCTCGGCCATGTGAAGGCTGCCTAAATGATTTCTGATGTGAGCAGCTACTTCGGAGTTTGAGGGGTTGGAGAATGGTTTCTCTGCTAACTCAGCAATATCGAATCTGCTTAAGTGTAGCAGAGATGAGGCATTCAGCCTGTTAGTCTCACCATTCTCTCTCTCAACAACAAAGTTGTGAGAAGAGTCTTCGAACCTCCACTGGACTATCTTCTTTCTGGGTACAAGAGATTGTCTTGGTACCCTATCTCCTTTCTTTGTGTCCAGCAGAGTCACCAGCCTTCTCCTTAGCTTCTTTTCTTCCTCATTCAATGTATCTGAATTGAGGCCAAGGAGTCTTGCGGCTTGGTCCAAAGTTCCTCTTGGCAGATCAAGAAACTCATCTCTTGTGAGGGAACTTGAGGATCCATCAACATAAGTCAGGTTGACTGTATCCTCCTCACAAGAGATGTCGCTCAGAGTAGTGCAGTTGATGAGCTTGGTTTTGATCTCCTTGAATTCCTCCATTGAGAGATGTTTAGAAGGCTGAGGGGATGGTTTGGTTGGTTGTTGGGTAGGTTTAGGAGGTTGGGTTCTGGGTAAGGTTTTAGGTTGGATGATGGGTAGTTTAGGTGGTTGAGGTGAGGGAGTTGGTAGATGGGAAGGTGTAGGTTCAGGGGTGAAAGGTTCAGGTTCAGTTTTGATTGGGAAGGGAAAGGGTATTGGTTCAGGTTGATGTTGGGTTTGGGTATTTGGCTGAGAGGTGGCTTTGAAGGTCATCCCCTGTCCCCTTCTATACATCTCCTTTCTTCTCCCTGCACGAATGTCAGCCTTGATGTCACTGACATGTCGTTGCAGGGTCTTTTCAGACATTGGACCCACTTGCCTGCCAGAGAAGCCGTGAGCTTTAAGATAGTTCTTCATCCAAGCTTTGTCACCTATCTTCTTGGCGACAGACAGTCCAGCCTCTTCTTCCTTCTTCTTCTTCACTACCAGCTTCTCCCTTGCAGCTCTCTTTCTCTCCTTCTCCATTTGATCTTGCTCTTTGTTGAAGAGCCACAAGATCGTGTCATTGTTGTGTGGAGATAACTCATCTTGAGAGAATCCTCTGGAGAGTAGGAAAGTGATCCTTTCTCTCCTGAGCTGCAGATCAGCTTCTCTCTCTTTTCTCAGCCTTTCTTCTTCTAAGGCCAACCTTGCAGCTTCTTCTTTTTGCTGTTTTTGCAGCAAGGTTGCCTTTTCTAGCTCTATCAGCTCCTCTAGAGGTAGCAGGAGTACATCTTCCGAGGCAGCTCCTAGACTGACTAGTCTATCAATTACCTCCACCCTTCTTCTATTGTTGATTGCCTCTTGGTTGGCTGCAGCTGCTTTTGAACTTGCAGCTAACAGTTTCCCAGTTGACAGTCTTCCTTTCCTTTTGAGTTTCTCCAGCCTTTCTTCTTCCAGAAGCTCTTCCGAAGTCATCTTCCTTTTACCTTTAATGTCTTCGGAAGTGCTAGACTGTGGTGGTTCTTGGGTAGAAGACTCAGGTTGGGTGGTGGAGGTAGGAGCTGAGGTCAATGCAGATGTAATGGCTAGTGGTTGGCTGAGAAAATCCTCCCTATTAACCTCAGATGCAAGTTCCAGAATTGCATCTGTGACTATTAGATCATCGGAAAGAGAGAACAGTCCTTCCGCAGCAGCAATTTCAGCTTCGGAATTTGAGTTGGTTCTTCCGAGGCTTCAAATTGTGCTTCGGAAGCCTGTGAAAACACACCTTCTGTCCCAACTATTTCAGTTGCTGGGCCATCAGTCCTAGTTTCCCCTTCGAAATCAATCTCAGGTTCCACTTGGGCCTTAGGTTGACCAACTTCCTCAACAGTGGTAGGAGGTGCATTCAACCTTTGAAGCTCTTGAGCTCCAAAGTATATCACAGACATATCTGGACTAGGTTGATCAATGAGGGACTCTAAAAGGAACTTGTTGAAGATCCTATTTAGATCCTGAAGCATCCTTTGATCCACTTGAATCACAAGTGGAGGAGGCTCAGGGAAGATGGTGGTTTGTTGCTTTGAGCTCAAAGAAGTGAGAGCTTGACTGGTGGAATCCTGTCTTTGACTTAGTTCTTCAACATTCTCCCCCTTTTTGGTAGCATCATCTTGAGAGGTAGATGAGCTAGAGGAAGATGTCAAGGAGACTTGAATGGGTACATGCCTAACAGATCTCTCAGTCTGTTTCTCAGCTAGTTTTACCTTGAGATTTTCAATCTCAAGTTGCTGAGTGGCAGACCTATCCTCTAAAGTCTTAACCTTTGATTCAAGGTTTGAGACTTTAGAAAGTAGGTCTCTTATTATGAGTTGCAGTCTTCCCTCATCTTCTTTGGAAGAATTACGGGGAGATGAGGTAACATACCTAGTATGTTCATCCTCACCACCAGATGTGGTTTCTTGGCACCCTGGTTTCCCTTGCACAATGATGTCTCTTTCAGAGGCATCATAGGGCATGGTTGCCGTAGATTCAGTCTGACTATTGTTACCACTGTCCTGAGGATCCAATGAGGCTCCTTCAGTAGTGGCAGCTGAATCTACATGAGTCCCCTCCACATCAGTGGGACTCACCTCAGTTGGGCTTTGCTGGTGTGGGCTAGAAACAAGAGGTTTCTCTAGGCTCTGTTGATCCTTAATGGGGTGTTGTGGATCAACTTCATTGCCTTGGAGAGACATAGTCTCTTCACCAGCTCCGGTCAATAGGTCAGTAAAAGAGAAGGAATGAAGACCTAAAGACCCGGGACTTTGATCAATGTCAAAAGCATTGAACTGTCCCTTGGTGGCTGCTCAGGGGAGTGTAGAGACTCACCCTGAGGGCTATCAGCTGGGGTTATGGGCTCATGGGTCTGAGACTGAGGAGACTCAAGACCCATATTGAGGTCAATAGTGAAGGATTGGGGGACCTCTGGCTGAGTGGGAGCCCCTTGTTCCACTCTAGCCTTTTTGGTTTGAAGAGGAGGGGCTTGTTCAATCAGAGTAGATTGAACAAGGGTTCGTTTGGTACGTCTCTGATAGGTGACTTTTATTGGTGGAGAAGGTAGATTTGGAATGGTGAGGGTTGTTGCTGGTGTGGGTTCATCACCTGTGGGGATAACAGGGATGTCACCAGGAGCCATTGGCTCAATCATACCTGGAAGTAGTGCGGTATCCCTTCCAGTGTAGTTGGTAGACACTCTCTTCAGTACTTTGAAGATAGTCGGCCTCATATGAGGAGCAGATAGAGCAGCTGAACAGACAAGCTTACTCTGATCTAGCTCGCAGTTGATTATGTGCTGTAGAAATCTGGGATACATAAAGAATGTGTCCCTTTGCAGATTTCCCATGAGATTAGTCAGCACAAACCTGGAGTAGTTGAAGCGCAAGCCTTGTACCAACCCATGAACTAGGCACCCGAGTTCATAGGGAATTTGATCCCAACCCCCTGATTTGTTAGATAAGCAGTGGAGAACCACATGTAGCAGGAACTTCCACTTGTATGAGAAGTTGAATTTGTAGACTGTAGACCTGCTGACATCTCCACCGTATCCCATTTGGAGATAAGAGTTATCTAACTCAGACTTGGGGAATTCCGTCGGTGCGCCTTCATCATGGAGCTCAAGATGCTCCCTGATGATTTGTTCAGTAACGACCAACTCTTGGCCACATACACTTGACCTGATAGCACGAACCCCATTTAGGGTTTCAACCCGACTATTTGCCCAGAATTCGGACATTTGGTTGGTGTAAATGGTCGGGTTTACAGTCAGTGCTGTGTAATATGAAGATTGGGCTAGGAAAGAGATAATATCAGAGAAGTCGGCATCCCTTGAGGAGTCAAGGAGTGCGACTTGGTTGTGCTGAGGGTTTAGAGCCATTTGGAAAGGTAGCAAGAAAAGTTCTTGTGAGAGAGAGAGGTAAATTGGTGAAGAAGAAAGCTTTAGGGCAGTGAATTGGGTAAAAAGAGTGTAAGTGATTAGCCGGAAGTATTTAAATGGGTGAAATGGCGGTTTAAAGGGTGGTTTGGATAAGATGATGTGAGGGTTCAGAGGATGATGTGACAGGGGCGGTAAGGTTAAGCCATTTAAATAATCCGACATCATTAACAAAATCTTTACTTTTTACAGAGTGGGCCCCAAAAGATTTCCGTTACACAGTAAAATCCTTCTTCCGAGTATAAGGTATTTCCGAAGGTAAAGTTCTTCCGAAGGCAAATGTATTTCCGAAGGTAATAAATTGCTTCCGAAGATACATGTTGCTTTCAAGTGGAAAGTATTAAGTGCTTCGGAAGTAGATCTGAGATTTTCTCAATCGCTTCTTCCGAGACTTAGTATACTTCCGAGAAGAAAATTATCCTATGAGAAATTTGCTTCGGAAGTTATGCTAGATATCTTCCGAAGGCAAGTTTCTCTTCGGAAGAACTTATACTTAGTTAAATAAGAAAGGATCTTTTGTAACAGGGCTTAGATTGTATTGACATAAGACTTTACATATTGAAAAGGTTTTCAAATGAGATTGACTAGTCAATGTTTATCATCCCAATAGCTGTAATAAGATATTTAAATCTTTGTTCATCAAATGCTTTGGTGAACAGATCAGCATATTGTTCATTTGAATTGACTTTGACTAGTTTGATAAGATTTTTCTCATGAATATCTCTAATGAAATGATACCTGATGTCAATATGCTTTGTCTTTGAGTGCTTCACTGGATTTTCTGTGATGGATATAGCACTGTTGTTGTCAATGTGGATAGGAGTGCTCATGAAGTTGAATCCATAGTCAATCATCTGGTTTTGAATCCACAGCAGCTGAGCACAGCAACTTGCAGCAGCAATGTATTCAGCTTCAGCAGTTGATGTAGAGACACAGGATTGCTTTTTGCATTGCCATGAGATGATCCTTCCACCAAGAAATTGACATCCTCCTGATGTTGATTTCTTGTTGATGTTGCAGCCACCATAATCACTATCAGAGTATCCATAGAGATTAAAATCACTATTTCTTGGATACCAGAGACCTAACTTAGGTGCTCCTTTGAGGTATCTGAGGATTCTCTTGACAGCAATTAGGTGAGACACCTTTGGAGCAGCCTGATATCTTGCACAAATGCAAGTTGCAAACATGATATCAGGTCTACTTGCTGTAAGATACATCAGAGAACCAATGATTGCTCTATACTGATGTTGATCAGTATCCTCCCCCTCAGAGTCAGGGCATAAATCATGGTTTCTGGGTATGGGTGTCTTTGCTGCTTTACAATCCTTCATATCAAATCTCTCTAAGATGTCATTGACATACTTAGATTGATTGATGAAAAACCCTTCCTTCAGTTGCTTTACCTGAATTCCAAGGAAAAAGTCCATTTTTCCCATAGAACTCATTTCAAACTTCTTCTTCATAATGCTCTCAAAGTCTTTGCACATTTGGTCATTTGAAGAACCAAATATGATGTCATCGACATAGACTTGAACTAGCAAAATGTCTTTCCCAGACTTTCTGATAAAGAGAGTCTTGTCAATGGTTCCTCTAGTGTAGCCGTTCTTCAGAAGAAATTGAGACAATGTCTCATACCACAGCCTAGGTGCTTGGTGCAGCCCATATAGAGCTTTATCCAATTTGCACACATAGTTTGGATGCTGTGGGTCTTCAAATCCTGGAGGCTGGCATACATAGACTTCCCTATCTATATCCCCATATAGAAAGGCACACTTGACATCAAGCTGGTAGACAGTGAAATTCTTGGATGCAGCATAAGCAAGGAAGATCCTAACTGCCTCAAGTCTTGCAACAGGTGCAAAGACATCAGTATAATCAATTCCTTCCTCTTGAGTGTATCCTTGAACCACCAGTCTTGCCTTGTTCTTGATAATCAAGCCTCTGTCATCTCTTTTATTTCTGAAAACCCACTTGGTGCCTATAGGTACTTGACCAGATGGTAGCGGACATAGGTTCCAAACCTTCTGTCTTTTGAATTGAAGCAGCTCCTCTTGCATTGATTCAACCCAGCTACTATCCTTTAAGGCATCTTCCACCTTCTTGGGTTCCATTTGGGATAAGAAGCATGAGTACAGGCAGACATTCCCATTGTGAGTCTGTCCCCTGTTCTCACACCCTCAGAGACTTCCCCTATGATGTTTTCAGCTGGATGAGTATTGTGAATTCTAAGTCTTGGAATCACCTCCAGCTGCAAAGATAAGTCCAAGTTGGACATATTTTGCTCTGGAGCTTGAACACTTGGTCCAGCTGCTGTTTCAATCTCATTCAATGAGGACTGATTGAATGAAAGAGAAACATCATCATTTCTTTGCTGTGAAGCATCATTAACAGTTGCCTGTTCCTTCAAAATGCTGCTTCCATCAGCTTGGTGTTGTGTAGGATCACCTGAGGAAACTTGAAGATCATCAGGTGAATCCCTTGTTGAAGTTCCACTATTTCTTGAAATGGTTATACTGTCAGATCTTTCAATAGTGGGAACTTGATTTGTTGTTGTTCTTGGAGAACTTGGAGCAGGTCTGGGAAGCTCAAACAGTTGATCTTCATCAGAATTGCCTTGAGCACCTGTTCCAGCTGAAACATTCTCACAAGATGGTTTAGAATAGTTTGGAAACAATTCTAAATCAAAAATATGATCAGGGCCATTCCCCCTAACACAAGGAGTGTGCTCATTAACTACAATGTTGGAGGATTCCTCAAATTGTTGGTTTTTAATGTTATAAACCCTGTAAGCTTTAGAGTGGGAGGAATATCCAACAAAGATGGCATCATCTGACTTTTCAGCAAATTTTGCTAAATTGTCTTTTGTGTTAAGTATGGTACACCTGCTGCCAAAGGACCTTAGAAAGCCAATGAACGGTGGCCTCTTGTTCCATAGCTCATAAGGGGTCTTTCCATGTGGCTTTACTACAAGAACTCTGTTCTGCACATAGCATGCAGTGCTGACTGCCTCTGCCCAGAATGTTAGAGGCAGCTTTGAATCAGCTAACATAGTCCGAGCAGCCTCAATAAGTGTCCTATTTCTCCTCTCAGCAACACCATTTTGTTGAGGAGTTCTAGGAGCACTGTATTGTCTGGCAATCCCTTTTGAGTTACAGAATGAGTCAAGAACAAAGTTCTTAAACTCAGTCCCTTGATCACTTCTGATTATTTTAACCTTGTGATCAACTTGATTTTCTATTTTAAGAATAAAAGATTTTAAAGTTTCAGCAGTTTCATCTTTAGTTCTTAAAAAGAATACCCATGTAAATCTAGTAAAATCATCAACTATCACAAGGCAATATGATTTCCTTCCAATGCTCATTATACTTGTGGGACCAAATAGATCCATGTGCAATAAGTGTAATGGAGTAGTGATAGAGTTAACAACTTTGGATTTATGAGAAGACCTGTGTTGTTTCCCTTTCAGGCAAGCAACACAGTTATCTTTGCAGAAAAATTCCTTTTTAGGCAAACCATGTACCAAGTTATTTTTAGCCAATTTATTCATTGTCTTAAAATTGACATGACACATTCGTTTATGCCACAGTGTTGACTCATCACTATCAGCTTTGGAAAGAAAGCATGATACTTCTCCCATTGGGGAAGCATTGTTCATATCAAGCTTGTACATATCCCCTCTCCTGGGAGATCTAAGAAGCACCAATTCCTGAGGAATTGTCATCCCAGGTTTGAGGATGATGCACTCATGTTCTGTGAAAAGCATTTGATGCTTTTGATCACAAAACTGAGAAACACTTAACAGGTTGTGTTCAAGCTGTTTGACAAAATTAACTTTGTCAACTTTTAGTTTTCCATTGGATATACTTCCTCTGCCAGAAATATATCCTCCGGCCTCACCTCCAAACTGGACAGGACCTCCATCATAATGTTGAAATTGTTGAAGGAGAGATCTGTTTCCTGTCATGTGCCTGGAGCATCCACTATCTACTATCCAGATGTTGTTCTTGTCATATGGATGTCCCTGCACATAAGGTGAGAAAATTAGTTTTGATTGGAAACCCAAGCCTTTTTGGTCTTGGGTTCTTCCAATGAAAGTGACATGATTGAACCAAAGTTTATGCATGGGGGTTCAATGGATGTCTTTGAAGAAGAGGTTTGGGCTACAGCATCTTCCTTGATCTTCCATTCCATCCCTTGGTTGATCATAGAAGATGAGCTTGATGAAGCTTTTGCAGCTTGGCATTCTTCCGAAGCTTCTTTCTTTTCGGAAGAGACCTTCACCACCTTTTCTTCCGAAGCAGTCTTCTTCTGGGATGGTTTCAAGGGAACTCTTTTGTGAGTCTTTGCAGCTTTTACTTCCGAAGCCTTTTTCCTCTCGGAAGAAGAGTTTTCTTCCGAGACAAGTCTTGCTTCGGAAACAAGTTTCCCTTTTTCAACACTTGAACCATTTGATATGGTCCAAATGTGAAACCTTCCCTGATTCCTTCTCTTTTAACATTATTTGCATAATGTGTGCTAGCAGGATTGTAATAACAATCTTTAGCCATGTGATTTTGCAAACCACACATTATGCATGCAATGTTAATTTTCTGGGAATTGGAGGGTTGCTGTTTCTTGTTCTTTTTCTCCTCATCAGCAACCTTTCCCTTTAACTTCTGATCCTTTGGTAGGACAGGAGTACTGGTATTATACTCCTTTCCTGAATCAGAAGGTCCAACCACCTGGAATCCTGCTGATATGAATACACCCTTTTGCTTTGGGTCTATCTTCAGTTTGGATTCAGCCACCTTCTTGGCAGTTTTTCTGGCTGCTTTAGCCCTGCTTCTTCTGGCTTTGGTGGTCAGAGATTGATCATCATTGGTCTGGGAGGGCTCAATTACCTGTTCCTTCCCTGTGATGGTCATGGTCTCCACAGTTGCATCACTCTTTGACTCTTTACAAGGTGGGTCAACAGATGGAACCTCTTGCTCTTCAGTACCACATCTTGGTTGTCTTACAGACTCATAAGAGTGTGGTGGAGCAATTTCATTGGTTCCCAACCCACTTTTGTTTTGATAACAAAGTTTGGAGTGAGAGGATGATGCAAGTATGGCTTGGAAGTTTTGCTCAGCAATAGCATACTTCCTGGCTTGAGCCTCAGCTGTGACAAGCTGGGCTTGAGCCTCAGTCAATTTGGATATTAAATCCTTGATTTGAGTCTTGTAGTTGGTGTGTTCATGTTTTAAAAGAGATACAGTTTTCTCTAACTCCTCAATTTTCTTTTGGTAGTCAGATTCAGCTCTCTTAAAATCAGATTTTAACACATTTAAAGACTCAATATCGGATTTAATTTCCATATTGTAGTCCTGGTACAACTTAACCTTAGCAATACAAGCAGGGGTACAGAGATGTTCATATACCTTATTTTCATCTGTTCCTGCCATGAGTGCTTGAGCAGGAGTCACATCTTGAACCATAAAGCTCCAGTCAACTTCTTGAGCCATAGCTGCAGTTTCAGTTGACTTTCCATTGGGCTTTGGTGTAGAAGGATGTGTGGAGGCCTGTGAGGTTCCCGGGTTGGACTTGGGAGCCTTGCATTCCCTTGCAAAGTGGCCAAGCTGGTTACAGTTGTAACACTTAGCCTTGCTTTTGTCAAACCCAAACTTGCTAGTGATTGGGTTTTGAGGGAATTGCCTTCCAGTTCTCTTAAAGAACTTCTTCGCTCTGTAGGTAAGGAGAGCCATTTGCTGGACAATGTCCACATACTCTATGTCATCTGGACTAAAGCACTCAAGATCATCAAAGCAGAACTGATGATCATTGGAGTGTCCACTCCCTGAAACAAACGCACAGCCCTCCTGAAAGGAGCTCTGCTGAGCTTGATGAGACCTTGGAGTCTCAGGGAATGTGATGTAAGGCCCAGATGAACAAGATGGCTGCTGGGAGTATGACAGGTACTGCTGAGACTGTGGGATACCTGAGCCTTCAGCAACCATTAAAGCGTTGCTAGCAGGAAGGCTCAAGGGTCTGCTTGCTTGGTGACCCTTCTTGCTTTCCATTTCCAAACGGTATCCATCTAGGATCCCATAAAGTTCGGTCATGGTGAGAGTGTTTAAATTCTCTGTTCTCTTAATGGAGACACAGTAGAAAGTCCACTCATTGGGTAGAGCACTCATGAACTTTCTGGTAAGATCTCTTAGTTCTTGAGTGATTCCCACAGATTGGAGGGAGGAGAGAAGATCCATATACCTGAAGTATTGCTGGCTAAAAGTTTCTCCAGCAACATAGGTGAAGTTCTCGAACTGCTGCTTCAGTGAGTCCTTCTTTGAATCATTAGAGCTCGAGTACATCTGAGCAAGTGCATCAAAGAGTTCTTTGGCTGACTTGCAATGCTCAAACCCCACCATGATGGAGTTTGGGATTGCAGTCATGAGAACAGTCATAGCATTGCTGTCAATGTCGAGCCTCTTCCTATCTTCATCAGAATAGTCTTCGACATCCTTTTCGATCATGGCTCCGTTTCCACCAGCAACTTTTGGCTTGTACGGGCCATTCACGATGGACTGCCACATCTTGCTATCCTGGTATCTGATGAAGCCTTCCATTCTTCTGCTCCAAGACCTGAAGTTTTCAGGATCGATGATAGGAGCTTTGGTCATCGTTCCCATTTCGACTTCAGATTTGTTGAGGGCCATTTTTGAGTGAGGTATAAGGAGGAGTGAAGAACTTGGTTGATTGGGATGGTAAGATCTTACAATCAAGAGCCTAAAAAGCTCTGATACCAATTGCAGGATCGGGTTTTGTCACTTAACACTTGGTTTTCTCTCAAACTCACTTATAATAGTCACTCAAACAAGATGAAGCAGCGTCTTTGGCAAGAGTTGATAGTAATATAATAAGTAACAACAAGCAGAAATATTTTCAAGGCACTTGTATATATTATTTCTCAACTCAAGATTACAAGACACTTACAAGCATACTACAAGAGTTACAATGAGAAACTATATATACTAGATCCTACAGCCGGTTATACTTGATACCAGCTGGAAACCTAAGACTAAAGCATATACTACAATGCTATAGTTAAGGTATCTTAGATAAAGTATTATCTAAGATATGGTAGTCATGACATGTCCATGACTTACCTTTTGTCACCAACTAAAGATGGCAACTGTACTTAACATGAAAAGGTAAACAGTAGATTAAAGTATGGTCAACTACATGGCTTTTGAGAAAACGCCATGCAGTATCTCAGAGATTTGCAGCGGACTGTCAGACAGACCATACTTATGTCTACTGGATAATAGAAGTGTTCTTCCGAAGGTTAACTGGCTTCGGAAGAACAAGTTCTTCCGAAGCCACTTATACTTCGGAAGATGCTTCTATGCTTCCGAGGCTTTAAGGACTTCTTTATTCTTCGGAAGTTGACTTCAGAACTTTGTCTTCAAGTCTTGAACCTTCGGAAGTAGCTTCTTTACCTTCGGAAGTTGGAGTTCTCCTTCGGAAGTGTATTTTACACTTAGACTTCGGAAGAACTCTTTCTTCCTTCGGAAGTCCCACACTTGGCTTCGGAAGTCCTTTGCATGTAGTACTCAAAATCTTCTAAGTGTTATTGTTTTGGTTGCAACAGCCTCTTATGATCCAACAGATATCATCTACATAAACTAGTAAGTAAATGATAATTGAGTCTTGCTTGTAGATAAAAAAAGAGATGTGTTGGCCCGGTTGCAATAAAATCCAAGACGAATAAGAAACATACTCAGATGTTGGAACCAGACTCGAGGAGCTTGTTTAAGGCTATATAAAGCCTTTTTAAATTGACACATGTGATATAAAGCTTGTGGTTCAATGAAACTTGGTGGTTATTCCTTATAAATAGTTTAAGTGAAGTTATGTTAAATAACACATTTTTAGTATTTAGGGTTTAGTAAGGGCTTTCCATGGACTAGAATAATTTTAAAAGATGAAACGACGATACCATCAACATGACCAGACAATTTATGATAGGCAAGATTAGGGGTAATCTAGTTTTTCCAAAGCAAATAGTTTGTAGATGAAATTTTTAAAGAAAACATGTAAGGAAGGATGTGGAAGGGAACAATTGTAGGATTAAAAGAAGAGGATAAGGTTTTGGCCATGGAGTCCACCAAAGGGGACACATTAGGGTTTTGGGAAGAAGGATCTTTTTTCTGTCTTCAGGATAATACCTCAAGAGAATTGCAATGATTGATTATTCCTCAACGAATACACTTGTTTAGATACAATGAGAGATTTCATATATTTACGGAGATAAGATCTAGTATAGAATTATAAATAATATACAAGATAATTATATCTATATAATTGATTTTGTCTAATGATATGAAAGGATATTAGACATTTTTGTTAAATACATAAGATATTACTTATATATACCTTATACTTAAAAAAATTTAAAACAAAAACGAAAGAAGAATATAATAACCTAAACACCTTGTTCCCTTTTCTTCTTCACTTAATGATCCTTAACCTTCTTTAGCCAAGTGACTGAGATCTACCTTCTCGATGACCTTTGACTAAGATATATCTTTCTTCGAACCCTAATGGTCCTTAAAATTGCTAAGATACCTGCATGCCCCGAAATTTCTAAGGAACGAATGAATTCGAAGTTCTTGCGTGGAACTAGCACGAAAAAGAAGTTATCGCGCGAGAACCAGGCGAGAAGCTTGGAAATCCTATAAATAGGTGAGAGCACCTGTCTGTTGACTTCTCGCGCGAGAACTGCAACTATTAGAGAGTGAAAGACGCAGAGTAGAGAGAGAAAGCGAATATTCGAGTTGTTTAAGGTATGTAACATGTGTAATGGTTCATGTTATGTACTAAGGAATGATTATTGATGAATATAATGCATGAATTTGTAGTTTCGTTCGAAAAGCTCTCTGGAAGGTCAGTTTTTGTGTTAGAATCGTCAAAGGTGAGTTTCTAGCCCCTTTTTATGCAAGTTTTTATGTTTGGTGCTATTATACATATTAAATTGCTGGTTTGTGCTAATGATGATTATTTTTATGGTGATGAGCATGCAATTTCAGCCTTAGTCACGATAAGTTGTATTTAGGCGGGAAACGCGTAAGTTCTCGTGCGAATTAGGTAGCTTGGGCTGCAAGGGATTTCAAATTTGTTAGGCTCTTACGCGAAATGTAGGTTCTGGTGCAATGTATAAGTTCTCGCACGACTTGGGTAACTTGCTGTGCAAGGGTTTGACCTTAGCAAGGTTCTCGCGTGAAATGATGTTTTCGCGTAGGCTTAGTTCTCGCGCGACTTGCTGTGATATGTGTTATGTTATCTTGTGTTTTAAATGTTTTTAGAATGATAAAGTTTTATGATATGTCTTTACGTGATATGTTATGTATTACTATAAGTAAAGTGTTATGTAATGGAAGTGAAAGATAACGGTAATGAAAAGTGGAATGTAATGAATGAAAGAAAGTCCTGCAAGCAAAACGAATGGAGGTGCACAACCATGTTGTTGTTAGATCAACTGAAGTGCGGCTTAGCTAGCCCATAAGGATGAGCTTAGGGGTCTAATCCTTGAGATTGACCATGAACGATACAGGATCCTTGTTGCTTTACCCTGGTACCGTAGTCAGCTTCGTGCACAATGTATGTGGGTTTATTTACAAGCCTCAACACAGTACTAGCTTCGCGCATAATGTTGGGGGTCTAGCACATGGAATTTATCCATATCAGTTAAAGATAATGATGAATGAACGAAATGAATGAAACGATGATAAAAGATAATGAAATGAACGTGTTGAGATGTATTTATAGATGTATGCTCACTTATGAAAAAGGTAATGTTTTTATCAAACGTAAAGTATTTTATTATAAAACTAGAATTCGCTCAGCGTCGCTGAATTTGTATGCATAATATTTGGTAGGTAATTGATGATACCAAGAAGATGCAGGCATGGACATGGAAGCTACTGGGATAGTTCAAGTCTGGCATCCATATTTTTGGGAATGATGTTTACATAATACAATTTTTATTGTTTAAAGGACACGGCACGATGTTTTGATACAACTATAATGTTAATGAAAGTTTTGTTTTCTGCTGCAATTGTTATGTTTATTAATGTTTGTTGCATCCTTCAAGTCATATTGTTCAAATTTTATATTAATACATCTACAACATGTCTTATAAGGTGTGTTGGGTGAGATGTTGAAGAGGAAATAAGAGTAGCAACAAGGATTGTTCACTTGTCTTTACTACATGGCTTATCTACATGTCTTGTTGAACATCCGGTTCAAAGGTTTTTAATTCCCCATGTAAGTACGATAATATGAGATTTGAGAGATCTTTTATAATTGTTATCACTATTGCTATACTCTTCCATTGAATTGATAATGATCTTATTAACATGGTGGGTACATCTTGTTTGGGATTCATTACCTGGCTAATAAATCATTTACCAAAATGGATATTAGGTCACGAAACCATCTCTAATAAAAAGTAGATATGCATTTAACAAAATCCAGATGTAAGAACTTGTGAAAACCAACAAGAAAAAAAAATATATGATATTAAAATCTTACATTGTCTTTAAGCAACTAAATGTATGGCTCTACTTCAAATATCCATAACAATCCAAAAACATTGGTGCTAGACTTTGACAAGATGACTCTTATATTTCTGTCAAGATAGACCTAAGGGGATGGGGCGGCTAATTTGGTCTTGGGGTGATTACAGTTTGAAACTTGTAATTGTTATTATCTCTTCATTCATTAACCCTATATTCACAGCATTTCCAATCTACCACCGACACTACCACTTCCCTCGTAGACAATGAAAATCCTATTTTCTCTCTACCAAAATAAAAAAACCCACACATCAACAACCTTTTAAAGGGTAAAAAGCAACATGCATTCGGAGCTTGCACTGATCGCATAAGAAGCAACAAACCACCAGCTGGCTGATGGCAACATCACTAACGCCGCCTAGGGTTGCAAAACAAAGGGCCAATAGTAGCAACAAAAGCCAACAAATCACATCGAAGACACAAGAGGCGGAGGGGCCACCACCCTAGTCGTCTGACCCGTTGTAAAGAATTTCTTGAAAACCCTAGCCACAGAGAACCTTTAAAAGAGCAGAATAGCAACATGAAACAAGGAGTTGTACATGGTATGCGTGGAGTAGTACATGATGGGAACCTAGGGCAGAGCTATAGAAGGATACGAGACGTGGATCGGACACCTCCACCAGCCGGGCGACCCCCTCGCATACAACCAAAAACCCCGTTCTCTCACAACAAATGACGAAGCCCAGGAACCAAAACCCTTTAAAGGGCAAAAAACAACATGCATAACCGAGTAGTACTAGACACATGAGGAGCGACAAAAAATGTATATTTCCTTAGTCTTTTAACATATAGGTTAATTGTTATTTTACAATATAATAATAATAATAATAATTCTTTTGGAGATATAATTATTCGTAGAATAATTCACACCACAATCTTTTTTACGTCTATCTATCTAAACTTTTTTACTCACATTAACTACCTTTTATATTTAGTAATCTTTATTTCTTATGTATATTTGTGTCTAACTTGTTAAAAACATTTTGGATGTGAGATGAATTTAAAGGTTGTAAGAGGAAATCAAACAAACAAGGTTAAGAACGAGTCCTTGAAGCATCTTTGACTGTTATATTTATGTTTTGATAACATGTACATTATCCCAAACAACTTGGTTTCAATTAAAATTTACATTGAAACATAAATAAAGATACATAACAAAATATATATGAAAGTTTATTAAACATCATATAAAAATTATAAAGAAATAAGAAAAAGACAAACATTATTAGTGCGTTACTTGTCAAAATCAAATTGTGCAAAAGAAAGAAAAATATAGGATTAATTCATAAGTCTACCTAAACTTAAGGATACAATATTATAAGTTCATGAGGGGGCATATTGTAATTTTAAAAAAATCATGTTCAAGAGGTGGGTACATAGGGATTAAAGGACTTGTAAACTTTGATATGACAAAATGAATATTGCCCACAAACATCCAACTTTGTTATGTATACAAAATAACACATAGTATTATGTTAGGTCAAGTGTAATCACTAACACTCTAAGTGCATGATTTCAACCACATCAGAGAATCACCAACATGATCACCTTCAAAGCCTTTGATCGTGGTTGCCATCATGCCACTGTCCTTCACACCCTATGACACCCGCCGACATTGTTGATAATACCCATTACGCCCCCACATCAAAGCCACATTGGAGCATCACGCCATCATGCTTTTCCTTGTACATCCAATGCAGGTGTAACAATTATAGATACATAACCTAAAGTAACTTATCTCTGTTAGAAATATCCTAGTCATGGTGATCAATAAGTTTATCAAAATAATATAATTACAAGTATTTAACATTTACTTTATGGAAGTGAGTAGAGACTTTATGAAATCCCTTTAGATGCATATTAAATGAATGAGTTATAGGAATTGATAAGGTCATATATTTAGTTAACACACTAAATTCAATATAAACTCTCCATATTTCCATAGTGAGTGGAAGGAGGAATATATAGATGACAAAGTTACATGAAAGTACTACTAGAATACAACACTTTACATAAATGACCCAATATGTTAAGATAGTAGACGAATATCCCCCCGCAAGCTGAACGGAGGCGGTCCGAGACGAAGCATACTTCTAAACATTTCAAATTGCGGTCTCGGTAGACTTTTAGTGAAAATGTCAGCCACCTGAAGCTTGGTAGGAATGAATTTAGTGTGTAGTTTGCCAGAGGACACTAGCTCGCGTATAAAGTGATAATCAAGTTCAATATGCTTCATGCGTTTATGAGAGATTGGATTTTGTGTGAGAAAAAGAGCACTCCAATTGTCACATAGTAAGGTAGGACGGACCGACCGGTAGTGCATGAAGCTCTCGAAGAAGATGTGTGATCCAAATGAGTTCAGCAGCTGTGTTTGCCATAGCTCGATACTTCGATTTGCAACTTGATCTAGAAATGGTTGGTTGTTTCTTAGCGGACCATGACACGAGATTCCCTCCTAAGAATATTGAGTAGCCATACGTTGATCGTCGTGTTTCAAGGCAACGAGCCCAATCGGCATCCGAATACCCAAGAAGCGATGAATGGGATGGTTTTGAAAATATTAGCCCATATAGTAGAGTGCCTTTGATGTACCAAAGAATTCGTTTGACCGCTTGAAAGTGATCCTCGGTTGGAGCATGTAAGAATTGGCTCAATTGATTCATGGCGTACGAAATATCCAGCCGAGTTATGGTTAAATATTGTAGAGAACTGACAATGGATTGATAGTGAGTCGGATTTGTATAATCATTACCTAAATCTTTTGAATAACCAGGGTCTACCAAATCATAAGCTTGAAAATCCTTTTCAAATTTCTCGGCCATATTCAACATTTCATAAGTGGAATTCCATCTAGTAACGCAATCTAAGGACAACAATGCCTGACTTTCAATCTTGACATCCTTAACATAATTTTAAAATGCCTCTAATATTCTAGGAGAGTATCTGACGTATCAAATTGAATTTCGTATACGCTCAATAGAGTAGTTATTTTCATGTAGTCCATCTTTTACAATCAAGTTGATAATGTGAGCCATGCAACGGATGTGTAAGTATCTTCCATCAAATAAGAGATTTTGTAACCTACCTTTAAGAGACGCCATGGCAGTATCATTTGACGAGACATTATCAGTAGTGATCGTTAAGACTTGATGAATATCCCAATCATTTAAACATTGAAGTAATATTCTAGCAATTTCTTCCCCTTTGTGACTGAATATTGGCTTAAAATTTATAATCTTTTTGTGTAATACCGAGTCGTCATCAATTAAGTGTGCTGTGACACACATGTAGTTTATTCTCTGAATAGATGTGCATGTGTTAGTGGTTAGACACACTTTGGTTTTACTTCTTGCAAAAAAATCTTTCAACTTTCCCTTTTCCTTCAAATAAATCTCCGCACAATCCCTTGAAACTGTAGACTTGTTCGTTAATTTATAGTGTTTAATGCTTTTAATATATAAAAAGAAGTAATAGTTTATAGCTATAACAGAAATAAAATACCTGCTTGGTATCTTAAAATTCGGACATACAGTGTCCATAAGTCTCCTAAAACCCTCATGTTCCACTGTTCTAAAGGGGAGCTCATCTAGTATGATAATCATAGCGATGGCATATCTAGTATTTTCAGCACTAACTTCCATGTTTTAATTTCACTAGTTCCAGGCCCAACATTATCATTCTTCTTCATAAATATATTTGTCTGACCCTTCAACTTTAAAGGGTGTTTCTTGCATGTTTCTAGGTGTTTTTTGAGTCCTAATGTTCCATTAGTTTTTAGGTATGCAGCTATACTGGTTGAACAATAAATTCATCTTGCTTTTATATTACCATCCTCGTCGGTGAATTTCTCAAATTCAGCCTAATATTTTGAGCGATTTCCTTTACTTTCCTTGTTTCTGGTTCATTTTTAGCAGGTTGTTTTTTGTTTATGTTTGTTGTCAGATTCATCACTGGAAAGTTGCTCAATGTTCACGGGATCCATCGATTCTCAATCAACCAAAAAACTCAACTATAATAAAATCTCAAACAAATTAAAAAAAACTACATATTTAACATTATAAACATAAACATCATATCCTATACATGTATGATATACTACTTATTTAGTTAAATGCTAAAACATGTATGGAGATGATAGCAAGTATATCAAAACATTACATACTGAAACATGTTTCGACATGAATATCAAAACTTTATATGCAAAAACATAATAAACCTTGAATATCAAAAATTAACAGCCAATTACTAATCCTCTGATCAAAGCAACCATATAAATTTTACATACTTTGTGAATTGTGTTTTAGAAGATGAGCAATTATATGATATTTTAAGGAAGAAGAATTGTAGCCACTTCTAATCACAATATGAAGACTCTTAGCAGCTCCACCTCCGCATAATGAGAATGATCACATTGACGTTAATATATACTATAGGGTATTTTGGGTCCCAATTATTTCTATTGGGATATTTATCAATTTGAAATTTGAGAGGATATTGAACAAGAATATATTGATTTGTATTGGATATATATTAATTTGATATATTAGTTTGACTTTTGATAAGATTTTATTTCCGTAAACTAAACTCATATATCTATATGTTATTATTATATCGGGTCGGTACCAAGATTTTCGGGTTTACCACATCCAATACTGAACCCGACCCCGACCCCGAACCCGAAAATGTCAAATAATTGGTACCGTTACCCAACTATTATATATTATATCGGTTCGGTTATCGGTATTATTTCGATTTGGTACTCGGTTATTTCGTGAATACCGAATATATGATCACCCCTACTTCAGATTCCATAATTAGATGAGAATATGACTACAATTCCCGTCAACTAACTCTTTTCAGAGGGCCACAACAAAGGGTACATGTCATCCAGAATAACAGACTAGATCTATTAACTACAAATGACTTGTACAAACTTCTTAGCACCACTTCACGAAAGAACAAGGAGACAAATAAATACCTTCTTTCTTTGGTGCTGAAAGTTTTGAGAATTAAAAGAGAGTGAAGTTTTGGTAGCATCAGCATAGGGGGAGTTTGTTGGATCAAATGAGGATGATGCAACAAAAACTACACTTAAAAGATTTTGAGTGCAACTGCAAGAAGTCTTCCGAAGACAAAGCTGCACTTCCAAAGTTAAGTTGAAGATATTCCGAAGCTCAAGAATGAAGAACTTCCGAAGAAGAACTTAGTCTTCCGAGGCTAAGTAATTTCTTCTTCCAAAGATAAATACTTAGAAGATTCAAGACAGTGCCTTCCGAAGAACAAAGTCATGAAGACTTGCAGAAGTCTCGAAAGAAGCTGGATCTTCCATGGTATAAATGGCTTCGGAAGAACTTATTCTTCTGAAGTCATTTAGCATTCGAAAGAACCAACTATGAACCAGTGAACAAAAGTATGGTCCGACTGACACATGCTGCCAACTCTAATATACTACATGGTGCTTTCCCACGCCCATTTAGTTATTCATACTTTATTCCATTGTTTACTTTTTTTAGTTAGTACAGTTACCAACTTTGATTGGTGACAAAAGGTAAGTCATATACATGTCATGACTACCTAATCTAGGATAGTATTTTATCTTAGATACCTTACTTCTAGCAATGTAGTATTTGTTTAGTAGTAAGTTCTAGCTGATAATCTAAGTATAACCGGCTATAGATAGTAGTATATATAGTTTTTCATTGTAACTCATTTAGTCATGCTTGTAAGAGTCTTGTAACATTGAGTTGAGAAGTAATATATACAAGTATCTTGAAAAACCATTCTTGTGTTCATTAACTTAGTATATTATCATCAACTTAGTTGAGAGATTCTGCTTCATCATCCAAGGGTGTTCTAATTGAGTTTGAGAGATAAATCTTGTGTTGAGAGACCAACACCGATCCTACAAGCTGGTGCTTCTAGGTTGTCACCTTCAGCAATTAGCTCTAATATTTTTGGAACAAGGGCTGTTTCTACCCTTGAGAAGCCCACAGTAGGCTTTCTTATTGTCTTAAAGATGTCGGGCTTCATCTGTCCTAATTTTAGAACCCTACCTATACCTCTCAACTTTGAGTCCAGTTCACAGTTGAGAATGTGCTGGATATATCTAGGGAACATGTAGTATTCTAAGGAGTCCAAGTTTGCAAGTAAATTAGTATACATAAATTGTGAGTACCTGAACTTGACCCCCTGAACCATCACATGGACTTTGAAGGAGAGATCCTTAGGAATCCGATCCCATCCTCCATGCTTGTTAGATAAGCTGTGAATGTCCACATGGAGGAGGTACTTCCATTGAGAAGAGATCTTCCCATTCCTGAAGGTTTTGACCGTAAAGTCTCCTTCATAACCCATCTGTTCAAAGGACTGGTTAACAGCAGACTTGGGGAAGGACAAATCACCTTCTACATCATCCAGCTAAAGATCAGTGTTTATTGATGCTGGAGTGAGGAAGATTGCCCTCCGTTGCACTGTGGCAGACAATGCCTTTCCCCATCCATGATGATCTTTTGGTAGGTCCTTTAGAAGTCCAAAAGCTGATCCTCATAGAGTGGAGGATCTATGGTGAGGAAGGTGAAGTAGTTTGAGAGAGTAAGAAAGCGGAAAACCTCTGAGAAACCAGGATCTTACTCAAAGTCCAACAGAACAACCTAATTATGTTGCCTGTGAAGGTGCATGGAGAAATCGAGTTGGTTTCTACGGTCAGGGTTGGCCATTTGAGGTAGCTTTGTTGTGAATGAAGATAAGAACAAGGGCATTTTGTGGGTGAATTTAGGTTAGGAAAGTTTGCAGATGAAGAAGATAGTGAAAGAGGGGGAACCGTTGAATGTATATATATGAAATGGATTTAAGACAAAGTTATTGCAAGAAGAAAAACTTTGAAATCCAGATTGATGGGTTTGCAAGAACATGAAACGAAGTTTAACCATTTAAACTTTTCATAAAACGCAGCGGATATATATATAACTTTTAAACACTTTTAAAGCTGAAAAACCATGTTCTTAGATGTCCATATAAGTG
Source organism: Flaveria ramosissima (assembly GCA_025215565.1). Classification (NCBI taxonomy): domain Eukaryota; kingdom Viridiplantae; phylum Streptophyta; class Magnoliopsida; order Asterales; family Asteraceae; genus Flaveria; species Flaveria ramosissima. The sequence goes on along the minus strand of CM046038.1, from coordinate 9,085,667 downwards.
TAAGAAGCAAACCCATTAACCAAAGGATCATTTATGTGAATAATCAAGCTAAGAACATAAAGAAACGTACATAAAATCACAGCTACATAGAGCTGTGAATACATCTACCTTTCTGCAGAAAAATCGACCAAAGAAAAGGGGTGAAGAATGCTTGTGAATCCGGCCAAGAGTCCAAAGAAGGCCTCCTCAAGCTTGTATACCCCAAGCTTGTATTCAAACACCCTTCTTGTTAGGGAGAACACCACAAATCAGCTCTCAAAGAACACCCTTTTCTGCCTAACTTCCGAAAAATTTGAGAGAGAAAGAGAGAGAGAGCTGAATGCAAAAAATTAGAATAATGGTTGTGTGTGTGTCTAGTTAAGCCCTTTGTATTTTCAAGAACACAAAGGTCCAATGGCAATGCAAGAGGGGGCGGCCAACATCTTTCAAAATTGAGAGTTCCCTCTCAATTTTATAACACAATAAAATGTTAACTAGACACTTAACTAGATATATTATGTATACAACTAACCCATTTAATTGTATAATATATATATACTACCATTATTAATTTGTAATGTTATTCAACTAATTTAAATAGCATTACAAATAATATTATTGAACAAAATATCCTAATAAATTGTCCATCTTATTTGCAACTAGTTTAGAAAACCCATTTTCTAAATTGGTGTTAATATTCAATTATATCATGTAATTGAATATTAATAGGTGTTTGTTAAGCTTGTTGTTGGGTATAACCCGACTTGGATCATAACGTACTAACCACATCAATATTCTAAGTGTCTTGGGCACACACAGAATCTTACAATCTCCCACTTGCCCAAGATTCATAGAAGATTGATGCAAGCAGTAAATACCGCCTAACAACGGTTTACTACCCTTAATACGTATGACTTATAGCCATTCAATAACATCATCCCCTTTTCAAGTACCTTACTTGAAATGATTTAGGTGAATTAATCATCTATCCTTTTGTTACAGATGTCATGTTAAATCCAAGAACATAGAATGATCATCTCTTGTTGATTTAACTTTTCAGGCCTTAGACATCTAACTCTCAACGAATAAGAGGAACAAATTCCATCTTGACTACATATGTTTCTCACAAACACCTCGTGTTATACCTGGACATATCCTTATGTACTGTCCACTATTTCAGGACAGTGAAGAATATGCTCAAGGTATAATACTTGGTGAACATCAAAACCCAATATGTATCTTAGGTCGGAGGATACCAAATGATATTCGCCTTTACTCAAATTTACTTATGATCAATCAATAAGATTCCATGTAGTAAAATTTGAGATGCGGGTTAGTCCAATATTTGTATCCCACAAATATCTATGAACCTTGGTAGCAACCCATTGCTCTATATTCATCCTTATGAATATCAACCAATCCAAGTTCATAATAATCTTACTTTCACACTTGTTCCCACAAGTATGAGCGACTACGGACATTTTAGAGTAAACAATTTACTCATGGATTAAACATGCTAAATTGGAACATTAATTGAAACATTATAACCAAATAATTTTATTCAAATAATAAAGAGTTCCACATATCCAAATACAAAATGTACAGATCAAATCCAATCACTAGAATATCGAAGTCCCATGGCACAAGTATGACATTCATGCTTTGCCTTTTCAAGGAGCTTCGTGAGAGGATCAGCAACGTTTTGATCCGTGTGAACTTTGCGAATACATATCTTTCCCTTTTCAACTTCATCTCGTATGTAGTTGAATCTCCGCTCAATGTGCCTAGTCTTTTGATGAGCACGGGGTTCCTTGATTTGAGCAATCGCACCCTCGTTATCACAAAAGATCTCTAAGGGGTCCTGAATGGAAGGGACTACCCCTAGATCGGCAATGAATTTCTTCAACCATGCAGCTTCTTGAGCTGCCAATGAGGCAGCAACGTATTCTGATTCTGTAGTCGATAGAGCCACCACATCCTGCTTGGAGCTCTTCCAAGAGACAGCTCCTCCATTTAGAATGAAAATGTATCCCGATTGTGACCGAGAATCATCACGATCGGTTTGGAAACTCGCATCCGTGTAACCTTTTACAACGAGTTCCTCGTCACCAGATCCATAGATCAGGAACATATCTCTTGTCCTCCTTAGGTACTTAAGTATGTTCTTAACAGCCATCCAATGACTGTTTCCAGGATTCTGCTGGTAACGGCTTGTCATGCTTAAGGCGCATGACACGTCCGGTCGAGTGCATATCATTGCATACATGATAGATCCTATAGCAGATGCGTATGGGATTGCCTTCATTTTATCTTGCTCTTCCTTTGAGCTTGGACATTGAGTCGTACTCAATATCGTTCCTCTTTGAATAGGTACGGTACCTTTCTTAGAGTTCTCCATCTTGAACCTTTTCAAGATTTTATCAATGTATGCACTTTGATTCAAACCAATCAACCGCCTTGATCTATCCCTATAGATCTTTATTCCTAGAATATAGGCGGCTTCACCAAGATCCTTGATGGAAAAACAACTTCCAAGCCAGGTTTTTTCACCTTCCAAGGTTGGAATGTCATTTCCAAATAGTAGTATGTCATCAACATACAATACTAGGAAAGTTACTGTGCTCCCACTAGCCTTCTTATACACACAAGCCTCATCAGCGTTTTTGATGAAGCCAAATTTCTTTATTTCCTCATCAAAACGGTGATTCCAGCTTCTCGATGCTTGTTTCAATCCATAGATTGATTTCTTTAACTTGCATACTTTATTAGGATGTTTTGGATCGACAAAACCTTCAGGCTGAACCATATAGACATCTTCCTCAAGATATCCATTTAGGAAAGCAGTTTTGACATCCATTTGCCAAATCTCATAATCATAATGAGCAGCTATGGCAAATAATATCCTTATAGACTTTAGCATCGCTACAGGTGAGAAGGTTTCATCATAATCAACCCCTTGAGTTTGAGTGAAACCCTTTGCTACAAGTCTAGCTTTATAAGTATCCAAGTTTCCATGCATATCGGTTTTCTTCTTGAAAACCCACTTACTTCCAACTACTTTGGAATTAAGAGGTGGTACAACAAGTTTCCAAACTTGATTGTCATACATGGATTGCATCTCAACGTTCATGGCCTCAAGCCATTTGTCACAATCCAAATTGGACACTGCATCATGGTATGTGGTTGGTTCATCTGAATCTACCATATAGCATCCATCCATGAAAAATCCGTATCTTTCAGGTGGATTACTAGTTCTACCACTTCTGCGAACGTTTTGTGTGTATTGATCAACCATTTGATCATCTTCAACATCCTCATGTTGAGTGCTAGTTTCAACCAAACGTGCATCGGGTTGTGGTTCTTGATCTTCCTCAAGATCCACTGTTCTACTGCTAGCTCCTTCCATAAGGAACTTTGCTTCTAAGAACTCACCCTTTCTGGCAACAAACACCTTTTGTTCCAGTGGATCATAGAAATAATATCCCATAGAATCTCTAGGATATCCAATAAAGATACACTTGGTGGATCGGACTTCCAATTTGTTTGGGGTGGGAGTCTTAACATAAGCCTCACATCCCCAAACCCTTAAGTATGATAGGGATGGAACTCTTCCATGCCATATCTCAAAAGGTGTCCTTTCCACCTTTTTGGTTGGGGCCATATTTAAAATACGGGCCGCGGAGAGCAAAGCGAAACCCCAAAATGATAGAGGTAATGTGCTTCTAGCCATCATAGATCGGACCATATCCAATAAGGTTCGATTCCTCCTCTCAGACACACCATTATGTTGTGGTGTTCCAGGTGGAGTGAGTTGTGAGACAATCCCACAACTCCTAAGATGATCTTGAAAAACATCACTTAGGTATTCACCTCCTCTATCGGTACGAAGAATTTTAATGGACTTGTTGAGTTGATTTTCTACTTCATTTTTGAAGATTTTGAACATTTCAAAAGCTTCGTCTTTGTGTCTTAACAAGTACACATACCCATAGCGACTATAATCGTCGGTAAAGGTAATGAAGTATCTTTCACCATTCCTAGTCATTGGCTTAAAAGGACCACATACATCCGAATGTATGATTCCTAATAAATCTTTTGCCCTTTCGGTAGTTCCATTAAAGGGTGCCTTAGTCATCTTACCTTGTAAACAAGACTCACAAACATCAAATGAATCACATTCATTTGTTTTTAAAAGACCATTCTTTTGAAGTGTTTGTAAACGTTTCTTGTTTATATGACCAAGACGACAATGCCAAAGATAGGTATCACTTAAGTCCAACTTGAGTTTCTTGGTGTTAGTTTGGTACAATGAACTATTTAAAGTATTTTCATGAACCAATTCATAAATACCATTAATTGGTATAGCTTTAAAATAGAACATACCATTTAAAGAAACATGAATATCATTTTCAATAAAGGATAATACATAATCATAATGTCTTAATTGAGATACAGAAATAATGTTCCTAGTCAAACTAGGAGCATACAAAACATTCTTCAAAATAACTTCCAAGCCACTTGGAAGTCTTAGGATGTAGTCCCCACGAGCTTCAACTAAGACTTTAGTTCCATTGCCCATGAAGAGGCTAACATCCCCTTTCTTGAAGTCCCTACTTCTTGTGAACCCCTGCAACAAATTGCAAATATGAGTTCCACATCCGGTATCCAATACCCATGTGTTTGAAGATGTAACATTAAGATCAATATGTATCATGTATATTGTACCTGAGGTCTGCCCGGCATCCCTCTTTGCTTTCAACTCTTGGAGATGGACAGGACAATTCCTTGCCCAATGTCCTATCTCCCCACACTTGAAGCATGGGTCATTTGTAGCAACCTTTTGCTTCTTCTCTTGTGGTTTGGGTGGTACCCTTACCACCCCTTTCCCCTTTCCCCACACATGTCCCTTACCCTTGGCAACCTTTGCCTTGGGTGCGGGATGAGGCCTTTTGTTGTTCCCACCTTCATTGATGGTGAGAACGGGTAAAACCCTTTTACCCATGGCCGCCTCGGCCGTTTTGAGCATTGAGTGAAGTTCACCAATGCTTTTGTCCCATGCATTCATGTTGTAGTTCAACACGAATGTCTCGAACTTCTTGGTTAGGCCATTTAGGATCAAATCCGTGGCCAACTCCTTCGAGACGGGGCAGTTTAGCCTCTCGAGGCGGTCAATATGACTTTTCATCTTAAGTACATAAGATGAAACAGATTGGTTGTCGTCCATACGGCATGCATGGAGCGCTCGAACCGTTTCGAACCGCTCAACCCTTGCTTGTTGTTGGAACGTTTCCTTCAGCTGGGTTATCATGTCGTAAGCTCCGTGATGTTCATACTCCTTTTGGAGATCCGGAGTCATGCTCGCTAGCATGAGACAAGACACTTGGACGGAGTCCTCAGTGTATTTCAGCCAATCGTTAAAGGCCTCCTCATCATCCTCGTTAGGTTGATCGGGGATAGGGTCGTCTAAAACATATGATCTTCTCTCTTGCTTGAGAACAATTCTCAAGTTTCGATACCAATCAATAAAGTTGTTATGATTTAGACGTTCCTTTTGGAGGATCGCTCGTAGTGATTGGTTTGACGCGGACGAGTTATCGTGATTTTCATTATTGGTGGCCATCTACAAAATTTAACAAAGATCAATTTTAGTATTTTCGATATTGCTAATTTTAATATTTAATGCCTTTTAAGATCTTTTCATATTAAAATCTAGAACCCAACATTACATTTAAATCGTGGTTAGGTGACCTTTATCCCACGTTTTAAATTAATAAGGTGGTCAACGTTTGACGATTGCAACCATTTGCAACTTCTAGAAATATGGGATCGACTTAAAACATCATATGTAAAGTCGGCATGTTAATCCCATCAACACCATTTGGAAACCACATCGTAGGTGATCCATTTGACATGATTTGCAAATCAAGACACCCTACTTACACCCACGTGTGAGTTTGCCAAAACAAGTGGTTAGGTGACCTTTATCCCACAAATAAGGCATTCTCACCTCAAGTCACAAGTTCCCTCAAAATGGTTAGGTGACCTTTATCCCATTAAAAGTTCCCAAGTGACTCAAGTGTTGTGTAAAAGGACGGTGTTGATCTTGTTTGGAAAAAAAAGTTTTAGAGGTTTCAAAATACAAGTTTAGAAAACTCTATGTACTTGTATTTGCATGCTTTCAAATACAAGGTACCTTATGGTTCTTTGATTAAAACCTATTTTAATCCTTAAAATCATTAAATAATTTTAATAACCTTTTATTAATCTTTAAGAACCATCAATTTTCAGCTTGTTAAGTTTGTTAATTAGTTTGCTTTGAATATCCAAATATCAACCAAACAATCAAGACAACAAACAATCAACCAAGCATAAAACATTAACAATCATATGTGCATAACCATAGCCCTTATGTTGACAACACTTGTTTGCCATCACAAGTGTTGTCTATGGTCTTTCTAAGGGTCAAACATATCATAAAAGTTCCAAGAACCTCCCACTAGAAACCGCATCCAAATGCTCCATGTTTCTTGTGTCTTTGTGTCCATCTTTGGGTCTTGATCTTGTACATCTTCCTTTTACAAAATTGTATCCTAATACATTTTTCTAGTAAAGGAAATGAACCTAATCTATTATTACATAACCAAATGAATGAATAATTACAACCCAAATGAATAAACACAAATATTACAACCAAATTGAATGAATAAAACAACCACTTGAATCATCCAAACAACACAAGGCCACAAGCTAGGTTATGCACTAAACAACCAATGATCATATCATCTATTCATATAATGAAGACCCCATTTAAAACCCCAAATTTCAGCCAACATAAACTGAAATTTTGGGTTTTAATCATTGTCCAAACAACCAACATTCATAATATGTTTCTTTCAAGGTCTAATCACTAGCATGTGTGATATGACCTTGAAAGTTTGGGGAATCATTCATATAAACTATAACAGCCCAAAATCAGCCTATAACATGTCTAATATCATCTTTTAAAACCAATTTCAAAAGATAAATCAAGCAAGTCATCCACATAACCGGCTCTTGATGCCATTGATGGGTTTGCAAGAACATGAAACGAAGTTTAACCATTTAAACTTTTCATAAAACGCAGCGGATATATATATAACTTTTAAACACTTTTAAAGCTGAAAAACCATGTTCTTAGATGTCCATATAAGTGTAAGAAGCAAACCCATTAACCAAAGGATCATTTATGTGAATAATCAAGCTAAGAACATAAAGAAACGTACATAAAATCACAGCTACATAGAGCTGTGAATACATCTACCTTTCTGCAGAAAAATCGACCAAAGAAAAGGGGTGAAGAATGCTTGTGAATCCGGCCAAGAGTCCAAAGAAGGCCTCCTCAAGCTTGTATACCCCAAGCTTGTATTCAAACACCCTTCTTGTTAGGGAGAACACCACAAATCAGCTCTCAAAGAACACACTTTTCTGCCTAACTTCCGAAAAATTTGAGAGAGAAAGAGAGAGAGAGCTGAATGCAAAAAATTAGAATAATGGTTGTGTGTGTGTCTAGTTAAGCCCTTTGTATTTTCAAGAACACAAAGGTCCAATGGCAATGCAAGAGGGGGCGGCCAACATCTTTCAAAATTGAGAGTTCCCTCTCAATTTTATAACACAATAAAATGTTAACTAGACACTTAACTAGATATATTATGTATACAACTAACCCATTTAATTGTATAATATATATATACTACCATTATTAATTTGTAATGTTATTCAACTAATTTAAATAGCATTACAAATAATATTATTGAACAAAATATCCTAATAAATTGTCCATCTTATTTGCAACTAGTTTAGAAAACCCATTTTCTAAATTGGTGTTAATATTCAATTATATCATGTAATTGAATATTAATAGGTGTTTGTTAAGCTTGTTGTTGGGTATAACCCGACTTGGATCATAACGTACTAACCACATCAATATTCTAAGTGTCTTGGGCACACACAGAATCTTACACAGATGTCGGTCGCACCTCTGAAAAGTGCCCAAAAAGGTAGTTTTTTATGAATTCGAAAATCTTCCAAAGGTATTTTGTGTTCGGAAGATTTAATAAAAACTTTCGAAGCTAATTTGACTTCGAAAGATATTCCTTAGGGTTTTTTGGAAATATGTTTCGGAAAAAAATACTTAGAATATTTATGCTTCTGAGACATATTTGATTTCGGAAGAGATTGAAACTGAGAAGTTTAACGCTCTAAAAGAGTAGATCTTCCGAGTGGGAATTGCTTTTGGGAAAAAAATATTCTTTCAAAGACATATAAGTACTTATAGTCATTTTTAAGCTTCGAAAGATATTTCAAAAAATCTTCCAAAGGTAAATGTCTTATGAGTAGTTGTTTGATTTGAAGACGTAATGTTCTTCCGAAGACAACTTAAGATCTTCCGAAGGAAATATGTTGTAAATTTCCAGAATTCTAAGGAATATCATTTAAAAAGTATTTATTCGCAAAGTAAACTGGGCTTATATAGCTGATGATTAAGACAACTTAGGACACACATGTTTTAGAAATAGTTTTGAATTAAGTGTTTAAGAAAAACTATTCAAAGTTAATCATCCTAATAGCTTATACAAGATATTTAAATTTCTGTTCATCAAAAGCCTTTGTAAACATATCAACATATTGTTCATTTATGTTAACTTTGACTAGTTTTGTCAATCCCTTTTCAAAGTTATCTCTAATTAGATGATACCTGATGTTGATATGTTTTGTCCTTGAGTGCTGCACATAATTCTCTATGATAGAGATAGCACTATTGTTGTCTATGTGGATTGAAGTCTCCTTGAAGTTGAATCCATAGTCCAGCATCTGATTCTGAATCCAAAGCACTTGAGCACAACAGCTTGTAGCAGCAATATATTCAGCTTCAGCAGTTGATGAAGATACACAAGATTGTTTCTTGCATTGCCATGAGACTATCCTTCCACCAAGGAATTGACATCCCCCAGATGTGAACTTTGCAGTCATGTTACAACCACCAAGTCACTATCTGTATAGGCATACAGATTGAAGTAAGAATTCTTTGGATATAAAAAGCCTAGTTTAGGAGCACCTTTAAGGCAACCAAGTGTGAAATCTTTGGATTGGCTTGATATATTGCACAGATGCATATAGCAAACATGATACCAGTCCTGCTGGTGGTGAGGTACATAAGAGACCCAATCATAGCCCTATAAATATATTCATCCACACACTCCCCCTTAAGGTCAGGTTCAAGGGAATGGTTTCTGGCTATGGGTGTCTTTGCAACCTTACACTCAGTCATGTTGAATCTTGTAAGTATGTCTTGTACATACTTTGACTGACTTATGAAGATGTCACTATCAACTTGCTTCACTTGGATTCCTAGAAAGAAATTGAGTTCCCCTATGGCACTCATTTCAAATCTATCCTTCATCAACCTCTCAAAGAAAAGATTTTGGTGAGTTGATCCAAAGATAATGTCATCTACATACACTTAATTCTCTGTTCTTTTGATGAAGAGAGTTCTATATATATTACCCCTCTTGTATCCATGCTGATAAAGATACTTTGATAATGTCTCATACCACTTTCTTGGAGCTTGGTGCAGCCCATAAAGAGCTTTATCAAGCCTAAAGACGTAATCTGGATGATCTGGATCTACAAAGCCAAGTGGTTGTTTGACATACACCTCTTCATCAATCACCCCATATAGGAAAGCACACTTGACATCAAGTTGGTAGACCTTGAAATCCTTGGATGCAACAAAAGTTAAGAATATCCTAACAGCTTCAAAATTTTGCCACATGATCAAAGACAACAATGTAGTCAATTCCTTCTTGTGTGTACCCTTAAACAACTAGTCTTGCCTTGTTCTTGATGCCAAGTCCTCTATCATCCTTCTTGTTCCTAAAAACCCACTTTGTTCCTATGGTAGTCTTCCCTTGAGGAATGGGACATAGGTTCCAAACCTTTTGTCTTTTGAATTAAAGTAGCTTCATTTGCATTGCTTCAACCCAGCTTCCATCCTTCAAAGCCTCATCAACTTTCTTTGCGTCTATCTAGGATAAGAAACAAGATAATAGACACCCATTTTTGTCATGAGTCTGTCCTCTTGTTCTCACCCCCTTGTCAACATCTCCAGTGATGTTTCTGGTGGGATGTGACTTGTGGATCCTAAGTTGAGGGATCACAACAAGTTGATTTGACATATCTAAATTTGTGAAGTTTACGTCTGGTAATGAGGTGTCTCCCACCACATCAGCGCACTTATCAAGAGAACCTTGATCCAATGAGTGTATGACATCATTGATATTGTCTTCCCTGGAGTGGTTGTCAGCATCAAGAAACTCTTGATCACTGTCACCACTACCATTTCCTCCTACATTTAAAGCTCCTTTATTTGACTTTTGTGCCTCTAAGCGGGAATTTGTAGGCACCTCAGATGTATCAGCTGGATTTGTCATGGTTATGCTGATAGAAACTCTATCTGCAGGGTTAGTTCCTCCTGAAGCTGTAGTAGTATGATTGTTAGGTCTTCTCAGCTCAAATCTTAGGTCAAGATCTCTTGTTAATAAGATATCTGTGATCCTGAAACATTCTCACAAGACTTGTTAAAATAGTTGGTAACTAAATCAAGATCAAATAACTAATCGGGACCAAAACCTTTCACACTGGGAGTGTGCTCATTGAAGGTCACATTGGCTGACTCTTCAACTACTCTAGTTCTGAGATTGTATACTCTATAAGCCTTAGCATGGGAGGAGTATCCAATAAAGTGTCCGTCATCCGATTTCTCATCAAATTTGGCTATTTGATCTTTGGTATTCAAGATGGTGCAAGGACATCCAAATGATCTTAGAAAACCAATGAAAGGTCTCTTTTTGTGCCACAGCTCATTAGAAGTCTTACCATGAGTGTTAACCACTAAAACTCTATTTTAAACATAGGAGGCAGTGTTGACAGCCTCTGCCCAGAAGGTGATGGATAGTTTAGAGTTAGACACCATGGTTCTTGCAGCTTCAATAAGTGTTATGTTTCTCCTTTAAGCAACACCATTTTGTTGAGAAGTCCTAGGAGCACTGTATTATCTTGTAATACTTTTTTTATCACAAAATGTGTCAAGGATTTGGTTCTTGAATTCAGTTCCCTGATCATATCGTATGGTCTTGACCTTGTGATCACATTGATTCTCAATTTTCAGAATAAAGTTCTTCAAGATCTCAAGAGTTTCTACCTTAGTTCTAAGGAAGAAGACCCAAGTGAAACTTGTGAAGTCATCTGTGATAACCAAACAATATGAGGTCCTTCTTAGACTCATTACACAGGTGGGGCCAAAGAGATCCATGTGTAATAAGTGTAGGGGAGTAGTGATGGAGTTCTTTTCCTTTGGTTTGTGAGACACCTTGTGTTGCTTCCCCTTCAAGCATGCAACACAGTGATCATCACTTGTAATCTCTTTCTTTGGTATTCCAATTCCAAATCATTCTTAATTAGTTTATTCATGTTCCTAAAGTTTACATGGCACATTCTTTTATGCCAAAGGAAAGACTTATCACTATTTGCTTTAGATAGAAAGTAAGAGACTTCTCCTGAAGGAGATGTTTCTTGCAAATCCATCTTGTACATGTTTCCTTTCCTTGGGGCTCTGAGCAAGATATGCTATTAAGGAATGACCACCCCAGGCTTGAGAATAATACACTCATGCTCAATCAAGAGCATGTTATGATTCTGATCACAAAATTGGGATACACTTAGTAGATTGTACCCAAGCTCTTTGACAAAGTTTACCTTTCAAATGTATAGGTTACCACTTATGACCATGCCCCTTCCAGTAATGTAACCTCCTGCATCTCCTCCAAAAGCAACTGGCCCTCCATCAATTTTCTCAAAGTTTTGAAGCAAAGAGCCATTTCCTGTCATGAGCCTGGAACAGCCAATATCAATGATCCATACATTTCTCTTGGGCTTTAATTGTTCCTACACAAAAGGAGAAGATTAGTTATATTTGGAAACCTAAGTCTCATTGGTCTTGGGCTCATTAAAATAGACAATGCAATAGTAATGATCCAATGTTAAGACTTTAGGGATCATTTGCTGTTGTTGGCGAAAAGCTTTCAGTCACTTGGTCTTCCTTCATCTTCTACACCATCCTTGGAAGATTAGACTTAACCTTCAATACTTCGGAAGTTTTAACAACTTCAGAAGTTTTGGAGACTGATCCATCGCAAGATCTTGTTTCACTGCAACAAGATTTGGTGCTTCGTAAGCATTCCTTTCTTCCGAGTACAAATTTTCTTTCAAAGCCAAGTTTTCACTTGTCTTCATTTCCATTTTAGAGCTTCCTAAAGGAAAATATTTTCCTTTTGAAGCTTTGTTCTTCCTTGTCTTCTCAGAAGTCTTCTTCTTGGTTACATGGACATTACTTTTGGGATTGTAGATACAATCCTTAGCAAGATGAGAAGTACTACCACATATAATACAATCAAGTTGTTATCTTCTGAGAGTATTTTTATGAATAGAAAACTGAGTTTGATCACTTTTCATCCCTATCTTCATCTTCTCAGATGCTCTTGTTGGGTGTCGAATCCAGCAAATAAATTATAAAAATGTGAACCTACCGTGCACACACTAAGAATAGTATAAGCGGAAGTAGGGTTCGTGTCCTCAGGGATACGTGTCAATTATTTTATACCAAAAATGTTTTAGCATAGTTATTTTGATTGATTATGGACTAATAAAGGTGGGGGTTTTAATTAAAAACTAAAATTAAAAGTAAATTGCAAGAAGTGAAAAAATTCCAGTGAGCTGACACGGCCGTGTCAAAACTGTAAAAGAAATTCCACGCGGCCGTGTTAAGGTTCTGCCAGAAAGACGTAAATTGACATATTTTTGTATTTTTCTAATTATGAAAAATGGATTACTGAAGACGTTAATTAAATTATGAAATAAGTTCAAATATGAATACTAATTCCAACACTAAAGTAATTTCTTGATTTGATTTGGCTTACGATCATTAACAATTACGGTGCAATGACAATTTTCAATTAATGATTTGTATCGATACTAGACATCACGCCGTTCGGGTATCCACTCTATCTAATGTCCAATCAATCACAGTTCATTGATTAGAGCCAACCCGTTACTCTAAGCTCACGCCGTTCGGATCTTAGCGTGCGGGTTGCAACGATAGAAGTATCGATTATAATTAAACACACACGCCGTTCGGTATGCTTAACTAGATTGTGTGATTCTATAACGAGAATGAATTCATAGACAAACTCAAATTGTTAATTGTTCCTTATATCAAAAATCAAAACTTGATTAGGGTTTAAATCTTGAAGAACTTTATTAGAAAATTTAATAAAGTGGCCAGTTTTATTAACAATCAAATATATACCGGATTAGATCCGGGTTTAAGATCAATAATCAAACAAACAAACCATCAAAATAAAAACATCTCATAATCATTTCACATAAGTTCAAACCAAAATCATTGAAATTAAACTTTAATATTGAAACCAAAAGTGCCCTAGCTGGACATGACGACTAGGTTGATGAAAACAAAAAAAATAAAAAATAAGAAAGCTTACTAAACAAAAAAACACCAAACAATTACTTGATCTTCAAAAGTGGGGAAAAAGATTCCCCTTTTTCTCTTCTTCAATTCTCCCAAGATGGCTCCTTGATTCTCCACGAATGTTTCTTCTTGATCGAATTTTCTGCAGCCTCCAAGATTATTTATCTTCCTCTTTTACTTCAACAAACTTCCCTTTTTTCTAGGCTTTTAAATTTGAATGCTTTATTAGCCATTAAGAGTTTCCAAACTTTATGAGCCATTAAGGTTCTGCCAGAAAAACATAAATCGATATTTTTTGTATTTTTTAATTATGAAAAAGAGATTATTGAAGACGTTAATTAAATTATGAAATTAATTCAAATATGAAGACTAATTCTAACACTAAGGTAATTTCTTGACTCGATTTGGTTTATGATCATTAACGATTACGGTGCAATGACAATTTTCAATTAATTATTTGTATCGATACTAGACATCACGTAGTTCGAATATCCCCTCTATCTAATGTCCAATCAATCGCAGTTCGTTGATTTGAGCCAACCCTCTACTCTAAGCTTACGCCGTTCGGATCTTAGTGTACGGGTTGCAAAGATAGAAGTATTGATTATAATTAAACACACACGCCGTTCGGTATGCTTTATTAGATTGTGTGATTCTATAACGAGAATGAATTCATAGACAAACTCAAACCATTAATTGTTCCTTATATCAAAAATCAAAACTTGATTAGGGTTTTAAATCTTGAAGAACTTTATTAGAGAAATTAATAAAGTGGCCAATTTTATTAACAATCTAATATATACCGGATTAAATCTGGGTTTAAGATCAAGAATCAAACAAACAAACCATCAAAATAAAAACATCTCATAATCGCTTCACATAAGTTCAAACCAAAATCATGGAAATTAAACCTTAATGTTGAAATCAAAATTGTTCTAGCCGGACATGACGGCTAGATCAATCAAAGCTGAAATAAAAATAAACTTTCGAAACAAAAGTACGAATGATTAAGTGTCTTCAATCAAAAGAATTCAACAAAAAGAACCAATTTGCTAAGGTCTTCTTGATTGATAAACTTGATTCTTCAATAAAATCCCCTCAAGATGCTCCAAGATGCCCTCTTTAATGCTCATTAACTATTATATTTATAATCATGCATTGATTTCTAGATTCCCTTTTTTAGGATTTTTAGTTTCTTTTATTTTATCCAGGAAAGTCAAATGATAATCATCACAAACAAGAATTCCTACAAAATAGCAAATTTTCTGCATTTTTTAAATTCAAGATTTTTCTTAATAATATTTTCTTTAAGCTTTTTTTTCTTCTCTTCCAATTGCATAAACCTACAAAACCAATCAAAACATGCTAAAGTAGATTCCATCTCACAAAACCACTATTATTTGAAATAAATAAAAAATGCATGCAAAAAATGCAAAATAAATGCCATAATGTTCTCTAAAATTATTGTAATTTATGACTAAAAATATAACTAACAAATCTCTGCAAGTTTAAACCTTTCCTTGTCCTCAAGGAAGTCAAGACTAGGAATAAACCGAGAAGTGAAAAGAGAAAAGATAGTTATATAATTAGGATATTGGCAATAGCAATCTTAGCCCCGTGTAGAAAGTATGAGCATGAAATCATCTTTTTATGTTAATTTTCAGCTGTTGTAGACAATTTAGGCTTTCAAGATTTTTTATAAACAAATGTACCCAATTTGCAAGTTATGATCTCTAACCCTTAAGTTCTGGATTTATCGTTTCATATCAATCAAGTCGTGTTAAATTAGTCATTTAAGTGTGCCAACACCTTTCTTCACATGGTGGAAACCTTCCTAACCTCAAGGAGTATAGAGAGCAAGTGGTCAATTTTTCACCACACGAGATCACAAATGATTTTGCCATTATTGCGGCTTATTTATCATATACCTATTTTCTCTCTCTCTCTCTCTCTCTCTCTCTCTCTCTCTCTTTCTTTCTTTTTGCTTTCTATCATTTTTTTCTAATTTTTTTTTCATTTGGACTCGGCTCTCAACCTATTTTTGCTAGGTCTCAGTCTCCTTATATGATCAGATCGGCATTAGGCACACATGGCTATTAGGTGTTTTATATTTGTAAACCCAAGAACAAAGGCCACTAGCATAACAGAGCACATTTGTCTATTTATTACTATCAACCTATTTGTACACACAACCTACGATTAGCATAATAAAGGGTAATATCATTTTTCATGTTATTCTCAAAATCTTTCCCGAGGCTACGGAGGTGTTACCTTTTTTTTCAAATGCAATGCATACCTAAAATTACCATGACTATGATGCAACCCTAAATGCAATATGTAATTGAATGATAAATAAGACGAAATGAAATTAAAATTACCTCTCCCCAAGCTTTGAATTCAGCGTCGTCCTCGAGGCTTGGAGTAGAGAGTGGAATGAGTTTACTACGGTGGTAACCATTGGCAAGTGGTGGTGAAAAGAACAAAGGAGAGATGTGGTTGTGAAGTTGAGGTCAGGAAGAAGCCAAGTAGCGATTATGGTTAGAGACTGGATTAAGCATTTTGTTTTCACTCAGCCAAGTAGCGATTATGGTTAGAGACTGGATTAAGCATTTTGTTTTTACTCAGAAGGTTTACGTGGCCGTGTCTGTCTTATAAAGCAATCGTTACGCGACAGTTTCAACCTTCTGTTTGACACTCTCTATTTTTTTTAAAAAAAGATGAAAATAAATAACTAAAAAAATTAAACAAGATATAAACAGAGAAACAAACGAAATATGGGTTGCCTCCCGCGTAGCGCCTTTCTTTAACGTCTTTGGCTAGACTTTCTAAACTCTCATTCAGTCTGGTGCCTGTGGAATAAACGGAAAAACTTTTTCATTAGTATTGGTAAATCTATTTTTTGTTTTTCATACCTTGTTTTCTTTTGTGTACTCATGAATATCAAGACTTCCATCAACACCTCCCCAAGCTTAAACTTTTCAGTAAGCTCTTTTGTTGTTAATTCATCAATGCTTCTATTTAACACCAATACTAGAACATCATGGTTAGATAACTCAACACAATCATCAGTTAAAGGTTCAATAACATCTAACCAATTCAATGAAGAAACATCACTAGGATATCACATTGCATCATCTATGTTGAAATTGATTATCTCCCTATCAAACTCCATAGATAGTGTACCATTATAAACATCAATCTTAATTCTAGCAATTTTTAAAAATGGTCTTCCTAACAAGATAGAACTTGAATTTTTGGAGTCATCATCCTTCATGTCTAACACATAAAAATCAGCTGGGAACACTAGTTCATTCACTTGAACTAATACATCCTCTAATACACCTTTTGGGTATACTATGGAACGATCAACCAATTGAATGACTATCTCGGTCCTCTTTAACGATCCTACATTAAGTGTTTTAAAAATTTAGTATGGTAGAATGTTAATAAAGGCTCCAAGGTCAAGCATTGCTCTAGGAATACTAACATTCCCCAATTTACAAGGAACGGTGAAGATACCTGGATCCTTGCATTTTGGGAGTAATCTCTTTTGTAAAACAGCAGAAACATTTTCACTTACCTTTACCGTTTCATTACCTTTAAGCTTCTTCTTTGACGTGCAAAGTTCCTTAAAAAATTTAGCATACCTTGGAACTTGTTTAATAGCATCAAGAAGTGAAATGTTTACCTCTACCTTCTGGAATGTTTCCATAATTTCTTGTTCTTCCCTTTGTTTTTGTGTGCCTTTTAGTCTTGAAAGGAATGGAGGTGGAGGAGTGTACTTTGCCTTAGCTCCATCAGGTTTTGGTTTGTCCTTCTTTTCCACGCCATTCTTCTCAACCACAATCTCTTCTTCCTCCTCTTGTATTTCCGGACCATCATAGCTCTTCCCACTCCTCAAGGTAATTGAACAAGCATTATGCTTGAGATTTGTTTTAGTTTGGGCAGTAGTTTACCTTGAGATTCTATCTTGCTTACCGAGTTGGCCAATTGGTTATTTGTTGCTCCAAGTTCTTGATGCTAGCCTTTGTTTCATGCTGGAACGCTTTCGTCTCTTGTTGGAACATGTGTGTGTTGGCTGCTAAACTCTTGACAATATCTTCTAAAGACATCCCTGAGCTTCCTGCTTGTTGTTGTTGTCGAGGCTGAAAGTTTTGTTGATTGTTTTGCATCTGAAATGGATGTCTTTGATGGAATTGTGGGGGTCTTTGTGGATAACCAAAATTGGGTGCTTGTCCCCAATTTTGATTATTTCTGGGTTGTTCATAAGGTCTTGAATTCTGCCCTGGATACCCTCCTATTGCTTGTGCCTCTTCAACATCTTCTTGAAGTGTGGGACACATGTCAGTGGGGTGTTCAAATTGTAAGCATATTCCACACGCTTGAGGTTTTTGCTCAACTTCCTTGCCTTTTGTAAGCTTCATTACAACTTTAGTCAATTCAGTAAGTTGACTTTCAATGTGAAGAGTGCTCACTTCTTTAACCGTCCGTGGTACATCCTCATACCATCCATCTTCTTGTGAGGAGTGTTTGGTATCTTCAGCTATGGAAGTTATCAAATCTCTGATTTGGGTTGGTGTTTTATCAAGTAAAGCTCCTTCACTAGAGGCATTTATCAAACGCCTTTCTAGTGGTGCTAACCCTTCACAAAAGTATTGAAGTAATTGATGTTCTGAGATGCCATGTTGTGGGCATCGAGCATATAGTTTCTTGAATCTTTCCCAATAAGTATGCAAAGCTTCTCTTTTTGCTTGTTTAATCCCGATGATCTCCTAGTGTAGAATAGATGCTTTAACTTCTGGGAAGTACTTGTCTAAAAACAGTTTCGCAAGATCATTCCATGTGTTTACCGACCCCGATGGTAGGTAATATAACCATTCTTTAGCCGAATCTTGCATAGCAAAGGGGAATGACCTAAGCTTGATTTGATCTTCGGTAAAGTTGTGTGGCTTCATTCCGGAACACACAACATAAAATTCCTAAAGAAACTTGTGAGGGTCTTCATTTTCAAGGCCTCAAAAGAGTGGTAACAAGTGGATAAGACCAGATTTCAGCTCAAAGGGTGTTAGGTAACATCATGGGTTGCCCATTGTCTTAGGGTTTGTTCGGCTGGAGCTGCCATGGTTGGTTCGGGTGAGGGTGGTTCTTGATGGGTAGGTGATTGTGGTGGAGTGGTGGTTGTTTGAGAAGGTTCCAATGATTTGGTTTAAGATTCAGATTCACTTGACAAGGGTATGTCCTGCCAAATATCGGTAACTGGAGATAAGGGAATAGGTGTTGAGGAACTTGCTAACTTCTTTTAGAGCTTCGCTTGTTTCCTTAACCTTTTTGCAGTTTTCTCTATCTCCGAGTCAATCTCTAGTGGTGTACCTGTACGAAAAGATCTTGGCATAAAATGATTAGAATCGTCGTATCTCCGACAATGGCGCCAATTTGTTGGGTGTCGAATCCAGCAAATAAAATATTATAATGTGAACCTACCGTCACACACACTAAGAATAGTATGAGCGGAAGTAGGGTTCGTGTCCTCAGGGATACGTGTCAATTATTTTACACCAAAAACGTTTTCGCACAATTACTTTGATTGATTATAGGCTAAGAAGGTGGGGATTTAACTAAAAACTAAAACTAAAAGTAAATTGAAAAAAGTAGATAAAATTCCAGTGAGCTGACACAGCCGTGTCAAAACTGTTATGTAAATTCCACGAGGTCGTGTTAAGGTTCTGCCATAAAAACGTAAATTGACATTTTTTGTATTTTTTAAATTATGAAAAAGAGATTATTAAATACGTTAATTACATTATGAAAGAAATTCAAATATGAAGACTAATTCCAACACTAAGGTAATATCTTGACTCGATTTGGCTTACGATCATTAACGATTACAGTGCATTGACAATTTTCAATTAATGATTTGTATTGATACTAGACATCACGTCATTCGGATATCCCCTCTATCTAATGTCCAATCAATCGCAGTTCGTTGATTGGAGCCAACCCACTACTCTAAGCTCACACCGTTCGGATCTTAGCATGCGGGTTGCAACGATAGAAGTATCGATTATAATTAAACACACACGTCGTTTGGTATGCTTAAATAGATTGTGTGATACTGAAAAAAAAAATAGGAAAGCTCCTTTCCTTAAGGGCCTTTCATCAGAGTCCCTTCTTTTACCGGATGACTTTCTCGAGATTGAATTCCAATCTCAGAACGAGAATGCATTCATAGACAAACTCAAACCGTTAATTGTTACTTATATCAAAAATCAAAACTTGATTAGGGTTTTAAATCTTGAAGAACTTTATTAGAGAAATTAATAAAGTGACCAATTTTATTAACAATCTAATATATACCGGATTAGATCCGGGTTTAAGATCAAGAATCTAACAAACAAACCATCAAAATAAAAACATTTCATAATCGCTTCACATAAGTTCAAACCAAAATCATAGAACTTAAGCCTTAATGTTGAAATCAAAATTGTTTTAGCTGGACATGACGGCTAGATCAATCAATGCTGAAATAAAAATAAACTTACGAAACAAAGATATGAATAATTAAATGTCTTCAATCAAAAGAATTCAACAAAAAGAACCAATTTGCTACAGGTCTTCTTGCTTGATAAACTTGATTCTTCAATGAAATCCCCTCAAGATGCTCCAAGATGCCCCCTTTAATCCTCATCAACTATTATATTTATAATCATGCATTGATTTCCAGATCCCCTTTTTTAGGATTTTTAGTTTCTATCCTTTTATCCAGGAAAGTCAAATGATAATCATCACAAATAAGAATTCCTACAAAATAGGAAATTTTCTGCATTTTTTTAAATTCAAGATTCTTCTTAATAATATTTTCTTTAAGTTTTTTTTTCTTCTCTTCCAATTGCATAAACCTACAAAACCAATCAAAACACACCAAAGTAGATTCCATCCCACAAAACCACTATTATTTTAAATAAATGAAAAATGCATGCAAGAAATGCAAAATAAATGCCAAAATGTATTCTAAAATTATAGTAATTTATGACTAAAAATATAACTAACAGCTGCAGCATGCTTCCTAGGGTGATGCTTGCTCTTGGAGTTGGATGGTTCAGGCTATGTAGTAGTGGTACATAGCTGCTCATCTTTCCTTCCTACACAAGGATGAAATGGACATGAACTAGAACTCTTGGTACTAGAGTTTAGAGTTAAGTGCTCAGTTTTCACCACTTCAAATCCTCTAGAAATAAAGATTTCTTTCTACTTAGAGTTGAAGGTGGTCTTGATCTCTTAAGCCTTCTTTGATCTCCATCTGGTAGCCACTAAGAATACCATACAACTCAGTAAGAGTGAGAGTCTTAAGGTTCTCAGTTCTTTTGATAACAACATAATAGTGTGTCCATTGTCTAGGAAGAGAGGACATGAACTTCCTCACAATATCCCTGTTCTCAAAAGTTACTCCAACATCTATTAGAGTATCCACAATCTCAACATACCTAAAGTATTGTTGAGTCATGGTTTCACCTATTTTATAGGTAAAGTTCTTAAACTGCTGCTCCAAGAGGTCCATCTTGTTCTCTTTTGCTTCAGTGGACCCCTCATACATGAGCTTCAGTGCATCCCATAGTTGATTAGCAGTTTTGCACTTCTTGAAGCGTCTGTATATGGAGTTTGAAAGAGCAGTTTGGAGGCCGTCATGGCTTTCTGATCTATATCTATCTTCTTCTAGTCTTCTTCAGAAAAGTCAGCTACATCCTTTGGTATCATACCACCTCCAACAGCAGCTGAAGAGATGCTTGGTATGTGAGGTCCAGAGACAACAGACTCCCACATCCTTGATTCTTGAGACTTGATGAAACCTTCCATTATTTAGCACCAAGTGTCAAAATCTTCAGGAGTGATCAGCGGGGACTTTGTCATGGTACCGATTTCCATAGTAACCTTTGTGATAGCTGCCATTTGAGATGTTAAGTGATTTGTGAAGATCAAGAATAGGTTGGACTCACCTTAGATTAGTGTTAATATTATGTGTATGTTTAAATGTAATAGGACATATGTTAGATTACTTTTGTTTAGTTTGTATTTTGTGTTTTCTGCCTAGCGAACCTATGAGTGAAACTATAGTTTCGCTTATAGTCAGCAGGCCAGGATCACCCGACGTGTTTCATCGCCGGGCGAAACTGGCATTAGGCCTGACAGTTTCGCTGTCCAGCGAAACTGTCAGTGAAACTATGTAGCCTATATATAGAAATGTTTCTATCTTTATAGGTTGATCATGCAAAAACCCTAGTACGAAATATCTCTGTTGTAAGTGTAATTTTGAGGCTGGAATTCAATTGAAATCATATTGAGCCATTGTTCATTGATTGTGTTTGTTTTGTTTTGTTTATTATTGAACACTTTTGTCTCTTCATCATCATGATACGTTTGTGTTGAGTGTTTGTTAGTGATATTGAACCATTTTGTCATTCAATAGTACTGTTCATCGATCTGTTTGGACCAACAAAATGGTATCAGAGCCTTTGTGCTCTTGATTGTTTGGATTTTTGGTTGGTTTAATTCAAAATCACTATTTCATCAATTCTGGATCAAAGTTAAGTGTATTTGATATGGAAATTGATTGAGATTAATTAGTTTTTGGTTTGGAAAGCTTTGGTAATCATCAGATCTTAAGTCCATTAAGATTTGAGTGATTTTGGATCAATTTTGTGTTGAAAAAGTTTTTCAGAATCATTTAGCGAAACTAAGGATCTTCCAGCAAAACTGTAGTTTCTTCCAGTGAAACTACAGGTGTTTTGCTCATTGTGTTAGTTGCTACAAACTCAACAAAAGTATACTCATTGAACGAAAGTTCAACAGTGATTGTGCACTCTCATTAAGCGAAATTGCTGCCGAATTTACATACGAACGAAAGTTCAAGCTAGTTTCAAGCGAAACTGCTGCGAAACTAGCATAAGCAAGCAGCCTGCTAGCGAAACCGCTGCCGAAATTCCCAGCGAAACTAGTGCTTCTTCTGTGAAACTACAATGTCTAAGATGGCAACTCTTACCCTTGCTGATTTGGAGAGTGTGGCACCAAATCGACCCCCGAGACTGCTCAACGGAGATAACTTTGAGGACTGGAAGAGGTGTTTGAAAGCATTCTTTTACTACACAGATCATAATCAGTGGGAATCAATCATCTCCGGTCCGCACATACCTACTGTTACTGTTGGAGATGTTGTCTCTCAAAACAAGGATCCAGCTACGTTCAATGAAAAGGATTTGAAGTTGATTGATAGAGATCAAAAAACATTTGGAGCATTAACTCTGTGTTTTGCACTAGATATTTACAACCGCTTTGCTGAACACAAAAATGCCAAGTCTCTGTATGATGCATTATGTGAGTTTTATGATGGAAATGATGAGTTAGTCAAGGATAAACGGATATAGGCTGAGAAAGAGTTCAATTCGTTTGTGGGTTACAAGAATGAGAATCTTACTGATTTGACAAATCGCTTCCTGACTGTCTCCAGCACATTGAAGAAATATGATGAAAAACTTACAAAGTATGAACAAGTGAATAGGTTGTTGGATTCACTTCCACCTCATATGGAGTCTACAAGTGAGAATGTTGAAACAAGAGAGAGGGTTCACATATTACAAGCTCATGGACATCATCAATAAGTTAAAATCCTTTGAACTGGACTTGAAAAGAAGAAAGTTCAATCAGTCTATGATGCCATCACCCGGTTTTCCTCAGCATGCTGCATTAATCACATTCGCTGCAAGCTCGCCAATGCAAGCATCAAGACAAGGAGGAGTGACTACAAATGTCTCAAGTGATCAACTCAGTGGTGGTGGTAGCTCAGTCAGAGATCAAACTAACTCAAAAGCTACTTCTGGAACTTTAATCCCATCCGATACAATGGCACTGTTTGGCATGTTCGTGCATAGCTATGAGGCACTGGTGGCTGGTGAATTGAATGGGAAAGGGATGACTATGGAAGACATGTATCAAGTTGATCCGGATGACTTGGAAGAAACAGATATTCAGTGGCAGATGGCAGTGTTGACTCTTCGAGCCAGGAGATTTATGGAAAGAACTGGAAGGAAGAACTTTAGAGGTCAAAATTCTAATTCTAAGTTGGGTTTTGATAAATCCAAATTGAGATGTTTTAACAGCAAGCAGTTAGGACATTTCAAAAGAGAATGCCTGTTGCCAAATGTTACTGACCCAAGCAACTCAGGAGTTCCAAGATTGAGCTCAGGTGAAGAAAAGGAGGAGAATAAACAGAAGAAAGAGACAACTTTGATAACTAGTTTTGATTGGAGTGCTGAAGCTGAGAAAACGAAAGAAGAAATCAACCAAGCCCTAGTTGCTGAGATAATGGAAGAAGAGAAGAGTGTTGAGGAGTTTGATCCTTTCAAAGAATTTACCAATGAAGTTGAAGTTTATCAGAGTGTTAAGGATGAGAAGGTTAAACAAAATAGTTCTGAAGATAGAAGTATGAGTGAAAGGAAGAAGTGTGTTGAGGAGAGTGTGACTGGTGATCTGAAAAAAGTTCAAGGTGAGAAGGTGAAGTTATGGGAAACAATCAGAAGAGAAGGGCAAAGGGAAGCATGCTACTACATCCACTGTTGAGGAAAACAAGAAGAGTACTCCAGTGTGTCAATATGAGAAAGCCCTGGCAGTAGAGAAGGTGGTGATGGGTCTCCCTTATGAGGTAATAC
The DNA here is from genome assembly GCA_025215565.1 of Flaveria ramosissima. NCBI lineage: Eukaryota > Viridiplantae > Streptophyta > Magnoliopsida > Asterales > Asteraceae > Flaveria > Flaveria ramosissima. The sequence goes on along the minus strand of CM046038.1, from coordinate 9,061,409 downwards.
AAGACATGTGCTCTCCTGCTTGTAAGATAAGGTTAAATGGTGTGTATAAAGTAAATCGTCTGTTGCTTGACAATGAAAAGGATTTAAAACGAATTAATGATGAGCTTAAGCTAAATGAGTCAAAATATTTTGTTAAATTAAATGAAGCTTTAAAAGAAAATAATCATTTAAAAAAGAATTGTATTAGAAAGAAATGTTGAAATAAACACTTTGACTGAAAGAATCGCTCTTGCTGAGTTTGAAACAAGTAAACTTTAGTCAAAACTTGACAAATGGACAATTTCAGGAATGAAACATGACAATTTGTGTAAATCACAACGGGGGGCTAGGATCAAAACAGGTTTGGGTTATGAAAATGCTTTAGTTTATCCTCCTCCTAGTACTTACTGTTATTCACCTATGCTAGTTCCACACCCTTCAAATGATTTCATTCAGACAGATACAAACAGTTTGTCTGCTGGTTTAGAAGGTGTTAATCCTAAGGACGTGCGTGTGGAGTACGGTTATGGACCGACGAGTGGGCTTGGATGCAATAGTTTTAGTACACCTAAACCTCAGCAATCTGTTTTAGATCATAGTTCTAGTTTAAGTAATGTTTTTGTTTCTTAAAAGTCTGTCTCAGACATTGACTCAGTGTGTTCAAGTGGTTGTTCCACTTCTTTATTGAATGATTTCAGATGTAATGATGATGCTTTAAATGCTTGTGTGAATGAAGTTGTGAATGATTCTGTTATCGATTGTAAAGATAAAACAAAAAGTAACTGCTTTGAAAAATTCTTTTCTCATCCCATTCCATCATTTACCCCAATTAACATTTCACAATCTAATGCAAGGGCAATATCATCTTCTAGTGCAAGCGTAAGTGGTACAGTACCACATGTACTTCAAATGATGATGCATCAACATTTGTAAATAATCATTCTTTAAAAGACAAAATCAGAACCAGAGAAATGTATGAGACCTACAGTGATAATGATTCCAGCTTATCTGAGTGTGATGAGGAAATATGCATAGATAGAATTCCTGATTTGTTGCATAATAAACCTTGATTAACATTGCTTTAGATGCGGTAAATATTGTCATGTAGTTACAAACTGTCCTGAGCTCCATCACAGACATCTACATAAGAATTCTTTTGGCAGTAGATTAACTTACATTTTTAAAAGTTTCTTTTGCAAAAAATCCTCTGTCCCTAAACCTAAAGTTGTCCAAACTAGGATTCCTATTTCAACCGGTTAAATTGATCACTCTATTTTTGCAGCAGTGTAAATAGTTTTTCGCATGTTGATAGTGGATACTATAGACATATGAGAGGGTTGAAGGATTTGTTGACAAATTATTGTATCATCAATGGAGGGTATGAAGCATTTGCTGGTGACAAGAAAGGTGGTAAGATGATTGGTCAAGGCGAGGTATCAAATGGATCTCTTACTTTGGAGAAAGTCAATTTTGTGCCAGAGCTAGCATTCAATATTTTGAGCGTCTCTTAGATTTGTAACAAAGACATTCTGGTTTTATTCCTCTCAAATGAATGTTTATTTCTGAAATCCGGGTTTTCTATTTCTGACGAGATGGTGTCATGCGAGCTCCAAGAAAGAATGATACTTATCTTCTTGATATGGGATCTAAAGAATCAACTTCTACTATCACTTGCCTTCTATCCAAAGCTTCATCTTCTGAATCATTCTTGTGGCATCGCAGATTGGGCCATGTTAATTTCAAAAATATTAACAAATTGGTTAAAAACAATCTTTTTAGGGGATTACCATTAAAAGACTTTTTTGTTGTTGAGAAATGTATGGCCTGTGCCAAAGGAAAATCACATAAGAAACCTCATAAACCAAAACTTGAAAATAGCATTTCAAATCCCCTCGAGTTGTTGCATACTGATTTGTTTGGCCCAATCAGTGTAAAATCAATTGCTATGAAATCTTTTTGCCTTGTTGTTACAGATGGTTTTTCTTGGCATTCATGAGTGATATTTTTAGCTCATAAAGGAGAAGCTGCTGAAGAGTTGCAGAAGTTAATTCTTTCAATTGAAATGATAAACAAGAGGAAGGTAATGGTTATTCGAAGTGACAACGGTACCGAATTCAGAAATCATATCTTTGACTCCTTCTGTGCAAGCAAAGAAATTTTGAGACAATTCAGTGCCGCCAGAACACCTCAACAAAACGGTGGTGCTGAAAGAAAGAATCACACCCTTATAGAAGCCGCTCGTACCATGTTGATCGAATCTTCTTTGCCAATTATTTTCTTGGCTGAAGCGGTGAATTGTGCATCCTATGTTCTTAATCGGGTTTCGATTGTGAAGGATAAAATGAAGACTCCTTATGAACTGTTTCATAAAAGGAAGCCATTGATTGATTTCTTTCGTCCATTCGTCGTCTACCTTACTAAACACTCATGAACATAAGACGAAATTTGGAGCTGTGTCAGATGAGTGTTACTTCGTTGGTTATTCATCCTCTAAGAAAGCTTATCGGGTGTATAACAAGAGAACACGTATTGTGCAAGAGTCATTTTATGTTGACTGGCAAGAATCTAATTCTTCAGATGTCAGAACAGAACCCGAATGGTTCTTTGCCTCAAATACTGTCTTCAACTCCTTTAATCTCCCAGTTTTTGTTGATGATGAATCCTTCTCCAATGTCCAAATGAACATTATTCCTGCAGATCCATTACCTCAAGTTCTTCAAGTTCCTGAAGTTCCTCCCAATTCATCATCTGACCATCCAACCTCAGTTGACCTTCCATCTTCGTATTCATTTGACATTCCACCCCACATGTTTCAACATCTATTCCTTTGACACCAACCTCTACCCCATCTCAAACTTTTCCATCATCCCAGCCTCTTCAACCCGTTCAACCATCTTCTTCCCCATTATCTACACAATCTCAATCCATTATCCCACCTCAATCCAATCCATTACTTTTAACCTATTTTTTTTAAGTCATTGAAAGATCATCCTCATGATAACATAATTGGATCAATTACTGATGGTGTTAGGACGCGGAGTCAATCTGGTTTGATAAACGTGTGCTTATTCTCTTGTTTCATATCCCAAATTGTTCCAAAGAATGTTCATGCAACTCTTCAGGATCCATGCTGGGTTGAGTCTATGCAATTGGAGCTTCAACAATTTAGGAAACTCAAAGTATGGACGTTTGTTGACCTTCCTCCAAACAAATTCCCAATTGGCACCAAATGGGTGTTTAAGAACAAACCTGGTGATCGTGGCACTGTGGTAAGGAATAAGTGCAGGTTGGTGGTTCAAGGATTTGCTCAAGAAGAAGGGATTGATTATACGGAAGTCTTTGCTCCCATAGCCCGTCTTGAAGCAATCAAGATTTTTCTTGCTCATGCTGCACACAAACAATTCAAAGTCTATCAGATGGATGTTAAATGCGCCTTTCTTTATGGAGACATTGATGAAGAGATCTATGTGTGTCAACCACCAGGGTTTGAGGATCCAGACTTTCCTGACAAAGTATACAAGCTTGATAAATCTCTTTATGGTTTACATCAAGCTCCTCGCATCTGGTATGAGACTCTAACACAATATCTTCTGAGCAATGGTTTCTCTCGTGGCTCTATTGATATGACTTTATTCAAGAAAGAAGTGGATAGTGAGATGCTAATCGTGCAAGTCTATGTTGACGATATTATTTTTGGCTCCACCAATCCTAAGCTTTGCAGGGATTTCGAGGAGGTCATGAGAAGTCGATTTGAAATGAGCATGATGGGGGAGATGTGCTTTTTCCTGGGTTTGCAAGTTGAACAAAAGCCTGAAGGAATTCTTATTCACCAGGAAAAGTATATCAAATGAATTCTTAAGAAATTCAAGATGGAGGACGCTTCTTCTGAATTAACCCCATTCACTACCCAAACATGCCTCACTCCAGAAGAGAACGGGAAATCTGTTGATCCTCATCTCTACACATCAATGATTGGTTCCCTAATTTATCTTACAGCAAGTCGTCCAGACATCACTTTTGCTGTAGGATATTGTGCTCGATACCAAGCTAAGCCTAAGGAGTCTCATGAGAAAGCAGTGAAACAAATTTTTCATTATCTAAAAGGCTCTTCTTGTCTAGGTCTTTGGTATCATTATGGTGGAAATTTTGATTTGCATGCTTATTTTGATAGTGATTCTAATAGTTGCAGGTTAAATAGAAAATCTTTCACTAGAGGTTGTCAATATCTGGGAAACTGTCTGGTATCGTGGCAGAGCAAGAAACAGACTACCGTGTCTCTTTCCACGGGGGAGGCAGAGTATATTGCTGCTTCGAGTTGTTGCCCTCAAGTGTTGTGGATACAACATCAGATGATTGACTATGGAATCAATTTCCTTCACACTCCATTATTCTGTGACAATGAAGCAGCCATTGGAATCGCAAAGAATCCAATTCATCATTCCCGCACCAAGCACATCGAGACAAGGATTCATGCAATCCGTGATGCTCAAGAGAAGGGTTTTATTGATATTATTCCTATTGACACAAAAAATCAAAAAGCTGATATTTTCACTAAAACCATCGATAAACCTCGTTTTTATGAACTGATCTCCATGTTAGGATTAATATCCTTTTAAAACCCGTTTTCTTAATTGTCTCATGTAAATATTACACATAATCTTTTCCTGTTCTTATTCTTTCCTTCTTTTATTTTTAAGCTCCATAGTCCTTCATTATTTTACATAAAAAATAATAATAATAATAAATAATAATATAAAATTATAATATAAAAAATGAATGACAGACATTTTTGTAGAAATTTCTCTTATCTTGCTGATTTGTAGAAATTTCAGGGGAATAATCCAAGTTTTTTTTTGTCTTTCTTGCAGAATAAAGCTTTTGTTGCCTGAAAGATTTGAAGAAGGTCAACAGTCTTGTGTTGGGATATGCATGATAGGCTCAGCCAGAACGCGAAGTAGACAGTGATCATGTGGCTTAACTAATAGGATCACAAACTTATTGACATGGATTATCCCCTTGACATTTGGCCTTCACAAAGCTACATGTCCTTGTTCAAAATGGATTAAGAGCGTAACATCTCTGTTTTGATTTTTTTTCAAAGAAAATTTCCATGTTCCCTTGCCTGTACACTCATTAGTGCTTCTTACTAGATCTATTTGTGTCAAGAAGATTCATCGTGTATACTTCTACGTGCTTATCTCCTCTGCTATGTGTGAACATTGACCTAGAGTGATGATCTCCTCTGTTATACGTAAGTATAGACCTGGAGCTCTCATCAGCACGTTCTTATGATCTTCTCTGTTATACGTAAGTATAGACCTGAAGCTTTCATAAAATAAGATCAAATGATCATCTCCTTTGTTATACGTAAGTATAGACCTGGAGCTCTCATCATTTGAAAATTAATAAGGTCTGTGCTTCTTGTGCTCTTCATTGAACATCAAGCAGAGTTAATCATAGTGCTCAATATATCATGAGGACAGGATGAGTTTCTTTGCCAAATGTCTGTGGGACCGAGTTACTTAAGTCTTCTCTAAAGTAATCGCAAAACATGATAAGAGAAGCCACAATTTACTCGTTGAAAAGAAGAAGGCATGGGTTTAAAAGGATAATATATCATCAATCCAACCAAACTCTGATTTTCCAGAAAACCTCTTCAGCTTATCGTGTTTCGATATGCTTTTAACTTCCTTTATTATTTTTATCTTTATTTCTTTATTTTTCTTTACTTTTCGTATATTTCTGTGTGAAATATTGATAGGTCTTGTGGGGCATTTTTGGTTCTTATTTTCTCTTTTTTCTTTGTCTAAAATTTCATTCTAAATAATCAGATATTAAAAAGAAATAGAAAATTCTAAGTTTTTGGGTTCCAGCGAAACTATAGATTCGCTGGTAGTTTCGTTATGCGAAACTATAGATTCGCCGGTACTTTCGCTCATTTCTGAGCCATTCTGATGATTTACTGGGCGAAACTACAGTTTCGCTACAGCGAAACTATGTGCTATATATTGTGTTATGCAAAATTAGTTGCTCATTTTCGCATAATCCTATTGTTATTTGTTTCGGAGCCCTAAAAAGGTCTCCCGAATGATATTCATCACCTTTGATTTTAAATGTTTTGGATGATCATTTAAGACTTAGGTGTGTGTTTCGAACCTGTGTATATAGTTTAATCTAGGTTTCATCCGCTTTAAATGGGCGTATTTGATCGCGTCGGTTCAATACCTTCGCAGTTCTTACTGCGAAAGTATTGGAGCTTTCAGCGAATTTGAACGAAAGTTCACCTGTGTTCAGCGAAACTGTAAGGTTATGCTGTCCGTGCGAACCTAACAGTTTCGCTTGCCAGAATTCAGTTTCACCGTGCCGAAACTACTTCTTCGGCTGGGCGAAATTACAAGTGAACCTCTGCCAAAGTTACACTTTCGCTCGCCGAAACTACTGTTTCGGCCAGCGAAACTACACTTTCGTCCGGCGACACTAATTGTGTTTTTCTTTAATTTTTGTCTTTTTAATTGTTTTCCTTTATTATTTATCTTGTTACATCATTCTTACCTATTTCACCTATTTCTTTTCAGATAAATGGCCAACCTAAAATTTGATGAGAGGAACAACATTACAGCCATTCTAGATGACCGGAATCCAAAGGCTGTTGGATTCAGAGATTGTATTCGTTGGCTCAGGAGCTCTCCTATTGCCTATGCGATCTCTCATTCCCTGACTATATACGATCTTCACATCAGGGACTTTTGGAGATCAGCGGAGTATGACACTAGGGCTAATCCTCAGAGGATTGTAGCTAGAGTTCTGGATAATGATATTTCTATTACTGTAGAAGTTATTGCTCGTGTGCTGAAGCTTGAAGAAGATTGTGGAGAGGAGATAGATTTGTCTGATAATAAGGTGTTTGAGGCCTTCAAGAGCATCGGGTATGAGGGTCCTCCTTTTGGGACTAGGAAAGAAATCAAGAAATCTTTCCTGTCCAAAGAGTGGAGATATATAGCCCACATCTTTATTATGTTCCTGGACCACAGAAAGGGAGGATCAGATTGTTGAATCTTGTTGGATCTAGAAAGGCTGGTGCAACCAAAACCAAATCACTTAGACTATTTTGGTACAACTAATAAAGGACTTCCGAAGCTAAGTGTGGAAGTATAAGTGGCTTTGGAAGAGCTTGTTCTTCCGAAGCCAACTTACCTTCGGAAGACACTACTATTATCCAGTGGACATAAGTATGGTCTCCCGACACTCCGCTGCGGACCTCTGAGATAATGCATGACATTTTCTCAAAAGCCATATAGTTAACCGTACTTTATTCCACTGTTTACTTTTATAAGTTAGTACAGTTGCCAACTTTAGTTGGTGACAAAAGGTAAGTCATGGACATGTCATGACTACCATATCTTAGATAATACTTTATCTAAGATACCTTAACTTTAGCATTGTAGTATATGCTTTAGTCTTAGGTTTCCAGCTGGTATCAAAGTATATCCGGCTGTAGGATCTAGTATATATAGTTTCTCATTGTAACTCATGTTCTATGCTTGTAAGAGTCTTGTAATACTTTGAGTTGAGAAGTAATATATACAAGTGCCTTGAAAATTATTTCTGTGTGTTCTTTGTTACTTATTATATTATTATCAACTCTTATAAAAGACTCTACTTCATCTAATTTGAGTGTTATATAAGTGAATTTGAGAGAAATCCAAGTGTTTAAGTGACAAACCCGATCCTGCAATTGGTATCAGAGCTTTTAGGCTCTTGATTATGAGATCTTACCATCCTAATCAACCTATTTTTCACTCCTCCTTACACCACACTCAAAATGGCCCTCAACAAATCTGAAGTAGAGATGGGGACAATGACCAAAGCACCCTTCGTCACCCCTGAAAACTTCAGGTCATGGAGCAGACGAATGGAAGGCTTCATCAGGTATCAAGACAACAAGATGTGGCAATCTATTGTCAATGGCCCGTATAAGTCAAAGGTAGCTGGTGGAAACGGTGCCATGATTGAGAAAGCTGTCGAAGATTATTCTGATGAGGACCGGAAGAAGCTGGACATTGATAGCAATGCTATGACTGTTCTCATGACTGCAATTCCTAACTCCATCATGGTGGGGTTTGAACATTGCAAGTCAGCCATAGAACTGTTTGATGCGCTTGCTCAAATGTATTCTAGCTCAAATGACTCCAAGAAGGACTCACTTAGCCAGCAATACTTCAGGTACATGGATCTCATTTCTTCCCTTCAGTCTGTGGGAATTGCTCATGAACTTAAAGATCTTACAAGAAAGTTCATGAGTGCATTACCCAATGAGTGGACATTAAACTGTGTCACTATCAAGAGAACAGAGAACCGGAATACACTCACCATGACTGAACTCTATGGCATCCTTGATGGATACCGCTTGGAAATGGAGAGTAAGAGAGGTCATCAGATAGGCAGACCCTTGAGTCTTCCTGCTAGCAACGCTTTAATGGTTGCTGAAAGCTCAGGAACCTCCCAGCCTCAACAATACCTAACTTACACCCAGCAGCTATCTTGTTCTTCTAGGCCATACATCACATTTCCTGAGACTCCAAGGTCTCAACAAGCTCAGCAAAGTTCCTTTCAGGACAGCTGTGCTTTTGTCTCAGGAAGTGGACACTCAAATGATTATCAATATTACTTTGATGATCTAGAGTGCTTCAGCCAGATGGCATGGAATACGTGGACATAGTCCAACAAATGGCTCTATTAACCTACAGAGCAAAGAAGTTCTTCAAGAGAACTGGAAGGCAATTTCCCCAGAACCCAATCAACAAAAAATTTGGGTTTGACAAAACCAAGGCCAAATGTTACAACTGTAACCAACTTGGTCATTTTGCAAGGGAATGCAAGGCTCCCAAGTCTAATCCGGGAACCCCACAGGCCTCCACACATCCCCCTACACCAAAGCCTACCGGAAAGTCAAGAGAAACAGCTGCAATGGCTCAAGAAGTTGACTGGAGCTTTATGGTACAGGATGTGACTCCTACTCAAGAACTCATGGCCGAAACAGATGAAAATAAGGTATATGAACATCTCTGTACTCCTGCTTGCATTGCTAAGGTTAAATTGTATCAGCACTACAATATGGAGATTAAATCCGACATTGAGTCTTTAAATGTTTTAAAATCTGATTTTAAAAGGGCTGAATTTGACTATCCAAGAAAAATTGAGGAGTTAGAGAAACTGTGTCCCTATTAAAACACGAACACACTAACTAAAAGACTCAAATAAAGGATTTAATATCCAAATTGGCTAAGGCTCAAGCCCAGCTTGTCACAGCCAAGGCTCAAGCCAGGAAGTATGTTACTTCCGAGCAAAACTTCCAAGCCATTCTTGCATCATCCTCTCACTCAAAACTTTGTTACCAAAACAAAGGTGGGTTGGGAACCAATAAAATTGCTCCACCACACTCCTATGAGTCTATAAGACAACCAAGGTGTGGTATTGAAGAGCAAGAGGTTCTATCTGCTGACCCACTTTCTCATGAGTCAAAGAATGATGCAACCATGGAGACCATCACAGGGAAGAACCAGGTAATTATACCCTCTCCTACCAATGATGATCAAACCCTGACCACCAAAGCCAGAAGAAGCAGAGCTAAGGCAGCCAGAAAAACTGCCAAGAAAGTGGCTGAGTCTAAGATGAAGATATACCCCAAAGCAAAAGGGTGTATTCATCTCAGTTGGATTCCAGGTGGTTGGAAACTCTGATTCAGGAAAGGGGTGTAGTACCAGCACTCCTGTCTTACCAAAGGATCAGAAGTTAAAGGGAAAGGTTGCTGATGAAGAGAAAAAGAACAAGAAAAAACAATCCTCAAATTCCCAAAAGATTAACATTGCATGCATAATGTGTGGTCTGCAAAGCCACATGGCCAAACATTGTTACTACAATCCTGCTAGCACACATTATGCAAATAATGTTAAAAAGGAAGGAGTCAGGGAAGGTTTCTCATTTGGCCATATCAAATGGTTCAAGTGATGAAAAAGGGAAGCTCATTTCCGAAGCAAGGTTGCTTTCGGAAGAAGGTCCTTCTTTCGAAAGGAAAAAGGCTTCGGAAGCTAAAGCTATCAAGACTCAAAAGAATAAAAGAGTCCCCCTTGAGACCATCCCAGAAGAAGACTGCTTCAGAAGAAAAGGTGGTGAAGGCTTCTTCCGAAAAGAAAGAAGCTTCGGAAGAATGCCAAGCTGCAAAAGCTTCAACAAGCTCATCCTCCATGATCAACCAAGGGATGGAATGGAAGATCAAGGAAGATGCTATAGCCCAAACCTCTTCTTCAAAGACATCCATTGAACCCCCGTATAAATTTTGGTTCAATTATGTCACTATCATTGGAAGAACCCAAGACCAACAAGGCTTGGGTTTCCAATCAAAACTAATCATCTCATCTTATGTGCAGGGACATCCATATGACAAGAGTAACAATGTTTGGATTGTGGATAGTTGATGCTCCAGGCACATGACAGGAAACAGATCTCTCCTTCAACAATTTCAACATTATGATGGAGGTCCTGTCCAGTTTGGAGGTGAGGCCGGAGGATATATTTCTGGCAGAGGAAGTATATCCAATGGAAAATTAAAGGTTGACAAAGTTAACTTTGTCAAACATCTTGAACACAACCTGTTAAGTATTTCTCAGTTCTGTGATCAAAAGCATCAGATGCTCTTTAGAGAACATGAGTGCATAATCCTCAGACATGGGATGACAATTCCTCAGGAATTGGTGCTTCTTAGATCTCCTAGAAAAGGGGATATGTACAAGCTAGATATGAACAATGCTTCCCCAATGGGAGAAGTATCATGCTTTCTTTCCAAAGCTGATGGTGATGTGTTGGATCTAGAAAGGCTGGTGCAACCAAAACCAAGTCACTTAGAATATTTTGGTACAACAAACAAAGGACTTCTGAAGCTAAGTATGGAACTTCCGAAGGAAGAAGGAGCTCTTCCGAAGACAAAGTGTAAAACTCACTTCCGAAGGAAAACTCCAACTTCCGAAGACAAAGAACCTACTTCCGAAGATCAAGACTTAGAAAGAAAGATCTAAAGACAACTTCCGAAGTACAGAAGTCCTCAAAGCCTCGGATGTATAGAAGCCTCTTCCGAAGTATAAGTCGCTTTGAAAGAACTTGTTCTTCCGAAGCCAATTAACCTTCAGAAGACACTGCTATTATCCAGTGGACATAAGTATGGTCTCTCTGACACTCCGCTACAAATCTCTGAGATAATGCATGGCGTTTTCTCAAAAGCCATGTAGTTGACCATACTTTAAACCATTGTTTACCTTTTTATGTTAGTACAGTTGCCATCTTTAGTTGGTGACAAAAGGTAAGCCATGGACATGCATGACTACCATATCTTAGATAATACTTTATCTAAGATACCTTAACTTTAGCATTGTAGTATATGCTTTAGTCTTACGTTTCCAGCTGGTATCAAAGTATATCCGGCTGTACGATCTAGTATATATAGTTTCTCATTGTAACTCTTGTTTCATGCTTGTAAGAGTCTTGTAATATCTTGAGTTGAGAAGTAATATATACAAGTGCCTTAAAAATTTATTTTTGCTTGTTCCTTTGCTACATATTATATTATTATCAACTCTTGTAAAAGACATTACTTCATCTGATTTGAGTGTTTCCATAAGTGAGTTTGAGAGAAATACAAGTGTTTAAGTGACAAACCCGATCCTGCAATTGGTATCAGAGCTTTTTAGGCTCTTGATTGTGAGATCTTACCATCCTAATCAACCAGTTTTTCACTCATCCTTATACCTCACTCAAAATGGCCCTCAACAAATCTGAAGTAGAGATGGGGACAATGACCAAAGCACCCATCATCACCCCTGAAAACTTCAGGTCCTGGAGCAGAAGAATGGAAGGCTTCATTAGGTATCAAGACAGCAAGATGTGGCAATCCATTGTCAATGGTCCGTATAAGCCAAAAGTAGCTGGTGGAAACGGTGCCATGATTGAGAAAGCCGTTGAAGATTATTCTGATGAAGACAGGAAGAAGCTTGACATAGACAGCAATGCTATGACTGTTCTTATGACTGCAATTCCAAACTCTATCATGGTGGGGTTTGAGCATTGTAAGTCTGCCAAAGAACTCTTTGATGCGCTTGCTCAAATGTACTCAAGCTCAAATGACTCCAAGAAGGACTCACTGAAGCAGCAGTTCGAGAACTTCACCTATGTTGCTAGAGAGACTCTTAGCCAGCAATATTTCAGGTACATGGATCTCATTTCTTCCCTTCAATCTGTGGGAATTGCTCATGAACTCAGAGACCTTACAAGAAAGTTCATGAGTGCTCTACCCAATGAGTGGACATTCTCTTGTGTCTCTATCAAGAGAACAGAGAATCTGAATACACTCACCATGACCGAACTCTATGGGATCCTTGATGGATACCGTTTGAAAATGGAAAGTAAGAGGGGTCATCAGACAAGCAGACCCTTGAGTCTTCCTGCTAGCAATGCTTTAATGGTTGCTGAAGGCTCATGAATCTCCTAGTCTCAGCAATACCTGACTTACACCCAGCAGCCATCTTGTTCCTCTGGGCCTTACATCATATTTCCTGAGACTCCAAGGTCTCAACAAGCTCAGCAAAGCTCCTTTCTAGACAGCTGTGCTTTTGTCTCAGGAAGTGGACACTCAAATGACTATCAATACTATTTTGATGATCTAGAGTGTTTTAGCCCGGATGCCGTGGAATACGTGGACATAGTCTAACAAATGACTCTTCTAACCTACAGAGCAAAGAAGTTCTTTAAGAGAACTGGAAGGCAATTTCCTCAAAACCCAATCAACAGCAAATTTGGGTTTGACAAAACCAAGGCCAAATGTTACAACTGTAACCAACTTGGTCATTTTGCAAGGGAATGCAAGGCTTCCAAGTCCAACCCGGGAACCCCACAGGCCTCCACACATCCCTCTACACCAAAGCCCACCGGAAAGTCAACAGAGACTGCTGCAATGGCTCAAGAAATTGACTGGAGCTTTATGGTCCAGGATGTGACTCCTGCTCAAGCACTCATGGCCGGAAAAGATGAAAACAAGGTATATGAACATCTCTGTACTCCTGCCTGTATTGCTAAGGTTAAACTGTATCAGGACTACAATATGGAAATTAAATCTGATATTGAGTCTTTAAATGTTTTAAAATCTGACTTTAAAAGGGCTGAATCTGACTACCAAAGAAAAATTGAGGAGTTAGAGAAAACTGCGTCCCTCTTAAAACATGAACATACAAACTATAAGACTCAGATAAAGGATTTAATATCCAAATTGACTGAGGCTCAAGCCCAGCTTGTCATTGCTGAGGCTCAAGCTAGGAAGTATGCTATTTCCGAGCAAAACTTCCAAGCCATTCTTGCATCATCCTCTCACTCAAAACTTTGTTACCAAAACAAAGGTTGGTTGGGAACCAATGAAATTGCTCCATCACACTCTTATGAGTCTATAAGACAACCAAGGTGTGGTACTGAAGAGCAAGAGGTTCCATCTGCTGACCCACCTTCTCATGAGTCAAAGAATGATGCAACTATGGAGACCATCCCCTGCCAATGATGATCAAACCCTGACCACCAAAGCCAGAAGAAGCAAAGCCAAGGCAGCCAGAAAAACTGCCAAGAAAGTGGCTGAGTCCAAGCTAAAGATAGACCCAAAGCAAAAGGGTGTATTCATCTCAGCTGGATTCCAGGTGGTTGGAAATTCTGATTCAGAAAGGAGTGCAGTACCAATACTCCTATCCTACCAAAGGATTAGAAATTAAAGGGAAAGGTTGCTGATGAAGAGAAAAAGAACAAGAAACAGCAATCCTCACATTCCCAAAAAGTTAACATTGCATGCATAATGTGTGGTCTGCAAAACCACATGGCCAAAGATTGTTACTACAATCCTGCTAGCACACATTATGCAAATAATGTTAAAAAGGAAGGAGTCAGGTAAGGTTTCTCATTTGGACCATATCAAATGGTTCAAGTGATGAAAAAAGGAAAGCTTGTTTCCGAAGCAAGGCTTCTTTCGGAAGAAAATTCTTCTTCCGAAAGGAAAAAGGCTTCGGAAGCTAAAGCTGTAAAGACTCAGAAAAGCAAAAGAGTCCCCTTGAAACCATCCCAGAAGAAGACTGCTTCGGAAGAACAGGTGGTGAAGGTTTCTTCCAAAAAGAAAGAAGCTTCGGAAGAATGCCAAGCTACAAAAGCTTCTACAAGCTCATCCTCTATGATCAACTAAGGGATGGAACTGCTGAAACTTTGAAATGTTTTATTCTTAAAATAGAAAATCAAGTTGATCACAAGGTTAAAATAATGAGAAGTGATCAAGGGACTGAGTTTAAAAACCTAGTTCTTGACTCATTTTGTAACTCAAAAGGGATTGCCAGACAATATAGTGCTCCCAAAACTCCTCAACAAAATGGTGTTGCCGAGAGGAGAAATAGGACACTTATTGAGGCTGCTCGGACTATGTTAGCTGATTCAAAGCTGCCTCTAACATTCTGGGCAGAGGCAGTCAGCATTGCATGCTATGTGCAGAATAGAGTCCTTGTAGTAAAGCCATATGGAAAAACCCCTTATGAGTTATGGAACAAGAGGCCACCGTTCATTGGCTTTCTAAGGTCCTTTGGCAGCAGGTGTACCATACTTAACAAAAAAGACAATTTGGTAAAATTTGTTGAAAAGTCGGATGATGCTATCTTTGTTGGATATTCCTCTTACTCTAAAGCTTATAGGGTTTATAATATTAAAAATCAACAATTTGAGGAATCTTCCAACATTGTAGTTAATGAGCACACTCCTTGTGTTAGGGGGAATGGCCCTGATCATATCTTTGATTTAGAATTGTTTCCAAACTATTCTAAACCATCTTGTGAGAATGTTTCAGCTGGAACAAGTGCTCAAAGTGACTCTGATGAAGATTCACTGTTTGAGCTTCCCAGACCTATTCCAAGTTCTCCAAGAGTTGCAACAAATCAAGTTCCCACTATTGAAAGATCTGACAGTATAACCATCTCAGGAGATAGTGGTACTTCAACCAAGGATTCACCTGGTGATTTTCAAATCTCTTCAGGTGACCCTGCATAACACCAGGCTGATGAAAGCACCATCTTAAAGGAACAGGCAACTGTTAATGATGCTTCATAGCAAAGAAATGATGATGTTTCTCTTTCATTCATTCAGTCCTCATTGAATGAGTTTGAAACAACAGCTGGACCAAGTATTCAAGCTCCTGAGCAAAAAATATCCAATTTGGACTTATCTTTGCAACTGGAGGTGATTCCTAGACTCAGGATTCATAACACTCATCCAGCTGAAAACATCATAGGGGAAGTCTCTGAAGGCGTGAGAACAAGAGGACAAACCCACAATGGGAATGTTTGCTTGTACTCATGCTTTTTATCCCAAATGGAACCCAAGAAGGTGGAAGATGCCTTGAAAGATAGTAGCTGGGTTGAATCAATGCAAGAGGAGCTGCTTCAATTCAAAAGACAAAAGGTTTGGAACCTATGTTCGCTACCATCTGGTCAAGTACCTATTGGCACTAAATAGGTATTCAGAAACAAGAGAGATGATAGAGGCTTGATTATCAAGAACAAGGCAAGACTGGTGGTTCAAGGATACACTCAAGAGGAGGGAATCGATTATACTGATGTCTTTGCACCTGTTGCAAGACTTGAGGCAGTTAGAATCTTCCTTGCTTATGCTGCATCCAAGAACTTCACCGTCTACCAGCTTGATGTCAAGTGTGCCTTTCTATATGGGGATATAGATAGGGAAGTATATGTATGCCAACCTCCAGGATTTGAAGATCCACAGCATCCCAACTATGTGTGCAAGTTGGATAAAGCTCTATATGGGCTGCACCAAGCACCTAGGCTGTGGTATGAGACATTGTCTCAGTTTCTCCTGAAGAATGGTTACACTAGAGGTACCATTGATAAGACTCTTTTCATAAGAAAGTCTGGGAAAGACATCTTGCTCGTTCAAGTCTATGTTGATGATATCATATTTGGTTCCTCAAATGACCAAATGTGTAAAGACTTTGAGAGCATTATGAAGAAGTTCGAGATGAGTTCCATGGGAAAAATGGACTTTTTCCTTGGAATTCAGGTAAAGCAATTGAAGGAAGGGTTCTTTATCAATCAGTCTAAGTATGTCAATGATATCTTAGAACGATTTGATATGAAGGATTGTAAAGCAGCAAAAACACCTATACCCAGATACCACATTCTCTGCCCTGATTCTGAGGGGGAGGATACTGATCAACATCAGTACAGAGCGATTATTGGTTCTCTGATGTATCTCACAGCAAGTAGACCTGATATCATGTTTGCAACTTGCATTTGTGCAAGATATCAGGCAGCTCCAAAGGTGTCTCACCTAATAGCTGCCAAGAGAATTCTTAGATACCTCAAAGGAGCACCTAAACTAGGTCTTTGGTATCCAAGTAATAGTGATTTCAATCTCTATGGTTACTCTGACAGTGATTATGGTGGCTGCAACATCAACAAGAAATCAACATCTGGTGGATGTCAATTTCTTGGTGGAAGGATCATCTCATGGCAATGCAAGAAGCAATCCTGTGTCTCTACATCAACTGCTGAAGCTGAATACATTGTTGCTACTAGTTGCTGTGCTCAGCTGCTGTGGATTCAAAACCAGATGATAGACTACGGATTCAACTTCATGAGCACTCCTATCCACATTGACAATAACAGTGCTATATCCATTACTGAAAATCCAGTGAAGCACTCCAAGACTAAACACATTGATATCAGGTATCATTTCATTAGAGATATTCATGAGAAAAATCTTATCAAACTAATCAAAGTTGACTTAAATGAACAATATGCTGATTTGTTCACCAAAGCCTTTGATGAACAAAGATTTAAATATCTCATTACAGCTATTGGGATGATAAATATTGATTAGTTAATCTCATTTGAAAACCTTTTAATGTGTAAAGTCTCATGACAAAACAATCTAAGCCCTGGTACAAAAGATCTTTTTCTAAATTTTATCTAAGTATAAATTCTTCCGAAGAGAAATTAACCCTCGGAAGATATTTTGCATATTTTCCGAAGCAAATTTCTCCCAGGATAATTTTCTTCTCGGAAGAGTGTTAAGTCTCGGAAGAAGCGATTGATTTCATATCAGATCTACTTCCGAAGCTTTTAACACACTCCACTTGAAAAGCAACATATACTCTCGGAAGTAATCAATTTACCTTCGGAAGTAAATTTGCCTTCGGAAGAATATTATCTTCGGAAATGCCTTTATACTCGGAAGACAGATTTTACTGTGTAACGGAAATCTTTTGGGCCCCACTCTGTAAAAAGTAAAGATTTTGTAAATGATATCGGATTATTTAAATGGACTAACCTTACCGCCCATGTCACATCATCCACTGAAACCTCACATCGTCTTATCCAAAACCCCCTTTAAACCGCCATTCCACCCATTTAAATACTTTCGGTTAATCATTTACATCCTTTTTACCCAAATTACTGCCCTAAAAGCTTTCTTCTTCAATTTACCTTATTCCGAACTATCTTTCTATCATCTTCTTCAATGGCACTAAACCCTCAGCACAACCAAGTCGCACTCCTTGATTCAAGGGATGCTGACTTCTCAGACATCATCTCTTTTCTAACCCAATCTTCATACTACACCTCTCTAACTGTAAACCCCACAATTTACTCAAACCAAATGTCTGAGTTTTGGGCAAATGGTCAGATTGAAACCCTAAATGGGGTTCATGTTATTCGGTCGAGCATTTGTGGCCAGGAGTTGGTCATATCTGAACAGATCATTAGGGAGCATCTCGAGCTTCATGATGAGGGCGATCCAACGGAATTCCCTAAAACAGATTTGGAAAATTCTTATCTCCAAATGGGATATGGTGGAGATGTCAGCAGGTCAACTGTCTACAAATTCAACTTCTCCTACAAATAGAAGTTCCTGTTGCATGTGGTTCTTCACTGCCTGTCCAATAAATTTGGGGGATGGGATCAAATCCCATATGAACTTGGGTGCCTAGTTCATGGGTTGGTAAAAAGCCTCCGTTCAACTATTCAAGGTTTGTGCTGACTAACCTAATGGGAAATCTTCAAAGGGACATATTCTTCATGTATCCCAGGTTTCTCCAGCATATAATCAACTGTGAGCTGGACCAGGGCAAGCTTGTCTGTGCAGCTGCTCTGACTGCTCCTCAAATGAGGTCGACCATCTTCAAGACCTTGAAGAGAGTGTCCACCAACTTCAGCGGAAGAGATACTGCACTTTTTCCAGGTATGTTTGAGCCAATGGCTCCTGGTGACATCCCTGTTAACCCCACAGGTGATGAACCCACACCAACAACTACCCTCACTCTGCCAAATCTACCTTCTCCACCCATTACATTTACCTATCAGAGACGTCACAAACGAACCCTTGTTCAATCTACTCTGATTGAACAAGCTCCACATGTTCTACCCAAAAAGGCTAGAGTGGAACAAAGGGCTCCCACTCAGCCTGAGGTCCAACCATCCTTCACAATTGACCTCAATATGGGTCTTGAGTCTCCTCAGTCTCAGACCCATGAGCCCAAAACTCAAGCTGATAGCCCTCAGGGAGAGTCTCTATACTCCCCTGAGTAGCCAAAAAGGGACAGCCCTATCACAGGCTCAATGCCTCTAGACATTGATCAAAGTCCCGGGTCATTAGGTTTCAATTCCATATCCTTTACTGACCTTTTGACTGGAGCTGGTGAAGAGATTATGTCTCTTAAAGGCAATGAAATTGATCCACAACACCCTCTCAATGATCAACAGAGCCTAGAGAGACCTCTTATCTCTAGCCCCCATCAGCAAAGCTTTACTGAGGTGAGTCCCACTGATGTGGAGGGGACTCATGTAGATTCAGCTGCCACTACTGAAGGAGCCTCAATGGATCCTCAGGACAGTGGTAACAGAACTGAGACTGAATCTATGGCAACCATGCCCTTTGATGACTCTGAAAGAGACATCATTGTGCAAGGGAAACCAGGGCGCCAAGAAACCACATCTGGTGGTGAGGATGAACATACCAGGTATGTTACCTCATCTCCCCATGATTCTTCAAAAGAAGACGAGGGAAGAATGCAACTCACCATTCAAGACCTACTTTCTAAAGTCTCAAACCTTGAATCTAAGTTTAGGACTTTAGAGGATAGGTCTGCCACTCAAAAACTTGAGATTGAAACTCTCAAGGCCAAACTAGCTGAGAAATAGATTGAGAGGTCTGTTAGGCATGTACCAATTCAGGTCTCCTTGACCTCTTCCTCTAGATCATCAAGCTCTCAGGATGATGCTACCAAAAAGGGGGAGAGTGTTCAGAGACAAAGTCAAAGACAGGAGGAAACCCAAAGTCAAGCTCTCACTTCCTTGAGCTCAAAGTATCCTGTGCAACAAGCTGCAATTTTCCCTGAGCCTCCTCCAGTTGTTTTTCAAGTGGATCAAAGGATGCTCCAAGATCTCAATAGGTTCTTTAACAAGTTCCTATTGGAATCTCTTATAGAATAGCCAAGCCCTGATATGTCTGTGATCTACTTCGGAGCTCAAGAGCTTCAGAGGTTAAATGCACCTTCTACCACTATCGAGGAAGTTGGTCAACCTAAGGTCCAAGTGGAACCTGAGATTAACTTCGAAGGGGAAACAAGGACTGATGGCCCAGCAACTGACACAGTTGGTACCATAAGTGTATTTTCATAGACTTCCGAAGCATAATTCAAAGCCTCGGAAGAACAATCTCAAACTTCCGAAGCTGAGATTGCTGCTGCGGAAGGACTATTCTCATTATCCGATGATCTAATAGTCACAGATGCAATCCTGGAACTTGCATATGAGGATTAATAGAGAGGATTTTCTCACCCAACCTTTAGCTCTGACATCTGCATTAACTCCAGCTCCCATCTCTACAACTCAACCTGAATCTTCCATCTTAGAACCCCCAAAGTCTAGTACTTCCGAAGACATCAAAGGAAAAAGGAAAATGACTTCGGAAGTGCTTCAGGAGGAAGAAAGGTTAGAGAAGCTTAAAAGAAAAGGTAGGCTTCCAACCGGGAAACTGTTAGCTGCAAGTACCAAAGCAGCTGCAGCCAACCAGGAGGCAGTCAACAACCGAAAAAGAGTAGAGATCATCGATAGACTTGTTGGTCTAGGGGCTGCAACTGAAGATGTACTCCTGCTACCATTAGAGGCGTTAATAGAGCTGGAAAAGGCAACCTTGCTGCTAAAACAACAAAAAGAAGAAGCTGCAAGGTTGGCCTTAGAAGAAGAAAGGGAGAGGAAGGAAAGAGAAGCTGATCTGCAGCTCAGGAGGGAAAGGATAACCTTCCTAATCTCCAGATGTCACACCCCCGCTAAAAGCGGAAACACGGGGATGTAACGAGACCGGGATCGTCATAACACATGGTAAGCGATAGAGATGCAATATAAATAAATGATGACAAGCGTGTCATGACGACACCCGACGACAAGGGGACTTGTGTTGTGTTTAGTCAATGTTCACGACAACATAGCCATAAGCATAACATGATAAAGATACACATATTCACATAAGATGAAATTGTATATGTTAATTCCCACAACCCGGGAACAAGTTTCAAAAGTTGATAATTGTTTACAAGTGTTAACATTGTTCAAAAGATTGTTTATCATAACATGTTAAGTCCCAAAAATGCATCCTAGGGTCTCCACTAAGGCAGCACACCTAGATTCCTGGACTTGTATGATCACCTGAAAAGATATGCTTAAAACGGTCAACATAATTGTTGGTGAGCTCGCAGGTTTATGTAATAAAATTGTAAGTGATGCTGTAATAAGTAAGCGTGTTGGAATACCGTGAATACAGTTATATACACAAGTAAATATCACATGACATGAGCTTTGCAACCAAACCTAGCGACGTACACAAAGAAATTGTCGGCATATATTCACCCACGGGCCCGTTCCTGGCCACTGATGGTACCAACTAGTATACCATCAAACGAGGGTGGGGGTGTCAGCCCAGTAGTACTACCAATACCTAACCGTCGGTTCCCACACTGGAATTAAATAGTTGCAAAGATAGAACCACACAGCAGACCCAAGCATGTATCAAATAGTACTTGCAACACAGTATCACGTTGATTCCTTGTATGTAAAATATATGTAAGTTGTACAGCGTTAAAAATGAGTAAGCATACTTTTCCCCCAAGTTGTAAATGATTGAAATATTGTATAAGCGTAAAAACGGGCCACGAAACTCACTTGTTAGGTGGTAAGTATGTATGAGTAATGTATCCCAAATGTTGAATGCAAATAAACAGTCAAACACCTATTGACAGTTATTGTATAGCATTAATGTTATGATATATATATAAGCGCGCAATAATGATGGGTCGGTTCGGGTCGTATCGACTGGGTCGCGTATAATACACACAGTCTGACACACGTACTAGATCTTATGTAGATCCAAGTACAAGACATTGTCGCCATTAATGTTGATGTTTTAATAAAAGTCTCGTTGTTATTGAAGAAGTATTGAGCAAGTGTCAATAGTTATAAGTCAATTGATCGTTGTAAAGCGTTGGTTTAAATCTGTTTAAAATAGTATGTGTGCCCTTTTCGCGTTGACTTTAATATTTGTGGCCGAACAATGGCTTATTGTGTTAATGTTGCCTCAACATCACACGTCATACTCACACCACGCACAAGGGGATCAAACTCAACAACTTCAGTCGCATAACAAGGCCAGACGCACGACTCAACCTCCATTCGTACGAATCAACCCTCAATCGTGCGAATCAGCTTCATTCGTACGATTGAGCCTTCATTCGTATGACTGGCCTTCAGTCGTACCACTCAACACCCAATCGCACGACTCAACCTCCATATGCACGAATCAACCTTCAATCGTGCGAATTAGCTAATTTCGTACGATTGAACCTTCATTCGTGCGATTGGACTCCAGTCGTGCGAATCACGCACATTCGCACTCATTCAGTCGGTCACCGGACTCAATCGCACACAATCACGCAATCGCATGACTCAATCGCATACACTCATTCGCACGCATGACTCAATCGCATACAGACACTCAGTCGCACAACTTAGTCGCACAACATACCTAGTCGCACAACTCAGTCGCGCGATTGACTCAAACGCATGATTCAGTCGCACGACCCACTCAGTCGCACGGCTCAATCGCATGGATGACCCAGTCGCCTGATCTGCAGAATCGCGACTGTGGTCGTGATGAGCAGCCCCCGAGCTGCTCTAAACACGGGTTTTACACCACAAGGACCTCCAGAAACACTCAACAAACATACACAAACATGAAACACAAGCAAGAAGACCTCACACGCACCCATACGACCTTGTATGTTCGGGTTGAACCCGAACACCCGAAACCCTAGTTTTTGACAGCCGTGAAATGGCTAGAAAACGGACAACCAAAGACGACTACCTGCTAGAAAGGGGTAGTCTAAGCTGTAGACGGTGTCTAGACGAAGAAAACGAGACCTCTCGGGTTGGATTTGGTGCTAGAATGGTGATTTTGTGTGTGTAGAGGATGAAGATGAAGAAGATTGTGAATGTGAAGGTTTAGGGCTGGTAAGAGGGTACTTATACCCAGCCCAAGTTTGCAAAATTACAAGTTTAGTCCCTGCACTTAACCCCCGAGTTTTTCCAAATTTGGTTCGGTTGAAAATCGACTTTATTAGATGTTTTATATTAATTGTAAAAGTACATTTAATGTTGTTATGACTTAAGAAATGGTTATGTTAAAAATATTTAATATATATATATAAATGATGTATTTGACGGTTTTTAAAGTGAGAGTTTTAAAAGTCTTTTAAGGTTAATACATGGTTATAACGAATACACACACAACGATAATATTGCACACATAATATCCACATAAAGAGTCAAATAAAGATGAGGAATGAGCGGTCAAAGAATGTTTAACGGAGAATCACGTTAATTGATGGACCTTAAGGTGACGGATGTCACAGTATCCCCCAGTTGAGAGAATTTCGTCCCGAAATTCAGCTGGAGTTGGGTCCAAGAGTGTCATCCTCGAAAAGATGTGGATATTTGAGTTTCATCTGATCTTCGCGTTCCCATGTAAACTCTGGCCCTCGTTTTGAATTCCACCTTACGCGAACAATAGGTATCCTACTGCGCTTCAGCTGCTTGACCTTTCGATCCATGATCTCAATGGGTTCCTCAATAAAATGAAGCTTGTCGTCAATCTTGATTTCCTCGATTGGCACGTGAAGGGATTCATCGGCCAAACACATCTTGAGGTTGGACACGTGAAAAGTATCATGCACACCGCTAAGCTCGTGTGGCAACCTTAACCGGTAAGCCACTGGACCGATCCTTTCAGTGATCTCAAATGGTCCAACGTATCTTGGGGCTAACTTCCCTTTCTTTCCGAATCGAACGACTCCTTTCCAAGGGGAGACTTTGAGTAACACACGATCCCCAACATTGAACTCTAGAGGCTTCCGACGATTGTCGGCATAGCGCTTTTGGCGATCTCGCGCGGCTTTAAGTCGATCTTTGATTTGGAAAATCTTGTCTGTTGTTTCTTGAATGATCTATGGGCCTGTTAACTGACTTTCACCAATTTCGGCCCAACAAACGGGAGATCTGCATTTCCTTCCATATAACGCTTCAAATGGAGCACATCCAATGCTTGTATGGTAGCTGTTGTTGTAGGAGAACTCGATCAACGGTAGATGAGCATCCCAACTACCACCAAAATCGATTACACACGCTCTCAACATGTCTTCTAGCGTCTGTATAGTTTGTTCACTTTGGCCATCTGTTTGAGGATGATAGGCTGTACTCATATCTAATCGAGTGCCCATCGCTTTTTGTAGTGTCTGCCAAAAACGTGAAGTGAATCGGCTATCACGGTCGGATATGATTGACACCGGCACCCCGTGCCGTGTCACGACCTCTTTGATGTACAATCTCGCCAACTTATCCATCTTGTAGTCTTCTCGGATAGGCAAGAAATATGCGGACTTTGTCATTCGATCCACAATGACCCATATCGAGTCATGACAGCTGCTTGTTCTAGGGAGTTTGGTAATGAAATCCATAGCTATGTTCTCCCATTTCCACTCGGGAATTTCAGTTTGCTGTAATAATCCCGATGGTTTCTGATGTTCAGCTTTGACTTTGGAACACATCAAATATTGGCTGACGTATAAGGCAATGTCTTTCTTCATGCCTGGCCACCAGTACAGATCCTTGAGATCGTGATACATCTTGTCTGCACCAGGATGAATAGAATATCGCGTCTTGTGGGCTTCATCCATGACTAAGGTTCGAACACCTCCCCATTTGGGTACCCATATGCGATCCATGAAGTACTGAATACCGTCGTCCTGGCGAATCATCTGTTTATCCAGCCCCCGGAACTCTTCTCCCGCAAGGTTTTCTTCTTTCAATGCCTCACTTTGTGCAATTTGGATATGAGCTTTCAAGTTGGTTTGGATGGTCAATCCCAACGCTCGTGCACGTAGTGGTTTCACCCGTTCTTTACGGCTTAAGGCATCAGCCACCACGTTAGCTTTCCCCGGATGATACAGGATTTCACAATCGTAGTCACTAAGGAGTTCTACCCAACGTCGTTGGCGCATATTAAGTTCCTTCTGATCCAGAATATGTTGAAGGCTCTTATGATCAGTGAAGATGATGCATTTGGTGCCATACAGGTAATGCCTCCAAATTTTGAGTGCAAATACTACAGCGCCCAACTCAAGATCGTGAGTGGTGTAGTTCTTTTCGTGCACTTTAAGCTGTCGCAAAGCATAGGCAATCACCTTATCCTTCTGCATTAATACACATCCCAATCCCTGATGTGACGCATCGTAGTATACCACAAAATCATCTGTTCCGTCTGGGAGAGACAGTATAGGCGCGTTGCACAACTTCTCTTTCAACGTTTGGAACGCTTGTTCTTGTGCATAACCCCAATCAAACTTCTTGTCTTTCTGTGTAAGCAGGGTTAACGGTTGAGCGATCTTTGAAAAATTCGCGATGAAGCGACGATAATAACCGGCCAATCCCAAGAATTGCCGTATCTCTGATGGTGTCTGGGGTGTATCCCATTTCTTCACCGCTTCAATCTTGCCGGGATCTACATGAATCCTGTCCTCATTAACCACATGACCCAAAAACTTCACTTCCCACAACCAAAACTCGCACTTGGAGAATTTGGCGAAAAGTTTCTCTTCGCGTAGCAGCTCCAGAATTGCCCGAAGGTGTTCTTCGTGATCCTCTTTTGATCGGGAGTAGATAAGTATATCGTCTATGAACAAGATCACGAACTTATCCAAGTAAGGTTTGCACGCCCGATTCATTAGATCCATGAACACAGCTGGTGCGTTAGTCAATCCGAACGGCATGACCAAGAACTCATAGTGCCCATAACGAGTCCTGAACGCAGTCTTCGGTATGTCGTCCTCGAAAACCCTTAGCTGATGATAACCAGAGCGAAGATCGATCTTTGAAAAATATGAAGCTCCTTGCAGCTGATCAAATAAATCGTCAATCCTGGGAAGAGGATATCGGTTCTTCACCGTTAACTTGTTCAGTTCATGGTAATCGATGCACATGCGGAACGATCCATCCTTCTTCTTGACAAATAGTACCGGCGCTCCCCACGGTGAATGACTCGGTCGAATAAAACCCTTCTCCAGTAGTTCCTGTAACTGACTAGACAACTCTTGCATCTCGGATGGCGCTAGTCGATATGGTGTTTTTGCTACCGGTGTAGCTCCAGGAACCAACTCAATACGGAATTCCACTTGTCGGGGAGGAGGCGAACCAGACAAGTCATCTGGAAATACTTCTGGGTAATCCCGTACCACTGGAATATCCTCCAGTTTCCTGTCTTCGTCTTTCTTTTCAACCACATGAGCCAGAAAAGCGTAGCACTGCTTTCGTAAACTCTGGCGTGCTTTCATGCAGGAAATAAGTTTCAAGTTCTTTCCCGGTCGTTCTCCTTGAACCCTGAGTACTTCCCCGTTTGGCATAGGGATACGTACCACTTTGTCTCGACAAACAATCTTTGCTCCGTTTTGCGACAACCAATCCATACCCACATTCACATCGAAGCTTCCTAACTCAAAGGGTATCAAAACTATATTGAAGGCATGATCCTCTAGCGTCAACGAACACTTCCTAATAATCTCATCGGCCTGAACAACTCTACCATTGGCCATTTCTACGGAGTAGCTAGTTTCTAGTCTACTAGGACTCAAATTAAGTAATTGCACAAACTCAGAAGATATGAAACTATTGTCTGCTCCAGT
The DNA here is from genome assembly GCA_025215565.1 of Flaveria ramosissima. Lineage (NCBI taxonomy): Eukaryota > Viridiplantae > Streptophyta > Magnoliopsida > Asterales > Asteraceae > Flaveria > Flaveria ramosissima. The sequence goes on along the minus strand of CM046038.1, from coordinate 9,035,071 downwards.
ATCAAATAATATAGATGCAAAGTGATGATTGAGTAAGTGCGTACCCGTGACAACATTCGGTTCCTGACAAGCATCATTGGCTCCAATGACGAATGCACGTCCCCGAGCTGCATTCCCCTGAGTAGTCGGGCCTTGATTCCCAGCGATAGCCATCATCTGCTGCTGGTTGTTTCCTTGCTGACCCGGTGCCTGATTCAGCCTGGGGCATATGTTTCTGTAATGATCAGGGCTCCCACACTCAAAGCAAGCCCTTGCATTCCCGGCGGGGTTAACCGCATTGACGGGTGCTACAAGGTTCGGCGCAGTCCTGCAATCTCTTGCCAAATGTCCCGGGCGCCTACAGTTCGCGCACACCCGGCACTGCGTCCCTAGGGGATGATGATAATTGCACCTGTCACATTTGGGTGCGGCCCCACATACTCTCTCCTGGCCTGAGTCACGGCTACAAAATTCCTGGTCGGTTTTGACCTCTTCTCAAATTTCCCGGCACTCGACCGGCTCGACTCCCCAACATCCTTTCTCTTCTCGGCTCCTCTGCCCAAAACCCCAGTTCTAACCATCTCATCAGTCAAAGCGTCAGCTTTCAGAATTGTGCTCTGAATAGTAGGAGGAGCGGCTGCTGTGACCATAGCTCTAATTTGAGGCGCGAGTCCCCAAATGTACCTTTCAATCCTCTTTGATTCCGGCGTGACTAAGTGCGGAACCAATCTTGCTAGCTCGTGAAAACGATTAGTGTAAGCTGCATGCCCTGCCCCCACCATGGCATGATTCTAGAATTCATGCTCTAACTTCTGCATCTCGTTGAGAGGGCAGTCGGTGATCAAGGCTTTGAATTCATCCCACGACATCTGCATCGCAGATTCTCTTCCTCGAGCTTGAACCTGGGTGTTCCACCAGGTTAGGGCCTTACCCTGTAGAGAACAAGTGGCATACTTGATCCTCTGCCTGTCGAGGCACTCGCTAATGTCAATCACTGCCTCCATCTTCTCTAGCCACCTGGTTAGGGCTATCACCCCACCTTTCCCATCAAATTCCCTCGGCTTACAAGCCACAAACTCCTTGTACGAACATCTCCGACGAGCATTAACCACTCCAGTCTCAATACCGGCAGTACCCCCATTTCCGGTTTCCTGATTGCTCTCGTTTCCGGTCGGGTTTCCGTTTCCCGTCTCAGTTTCGATCCCACCTTGGACTCCATCATCGTTGCCACCATCCCCGTGAGGGTGGTGTTGTTGGAGTGCGTCGCTCACTTGGGCCACGATAGTAGGAATCCATGCGGCCAATTGCTGAGCGATCAGGGCTGCCATGTCGGCGTTCCCTGTTCCTTGACTGTTACTGGAAGGAGCATCGTTTGTTCTTGGTGCTCTGCCTCTGCCTCGGCCTCTGCCCCTTGGGGCTTCACTCCCGCCACTATTGCTGCGGGTAACTCTTCGAGGCGGCATGTTCTAACCATAGAAAAGTAAGCACATAAGTTTAAATCAATTGAAAGTGTATATCCATATCACTCATCAAGTCCAGTATTCCCATATTATTAGCACACTTATTGTTATCACATATCGCATGCAATTCGTGTCGTTCTCACACCATGAATTGATAATGTTTCAATGATAATCCATCACAACAGTTGTAAGTCCACATATACAATCACGTTTAGTCTAGCGGAGGTTGTCTAATTCCTTCCTCTTTCGAGGTTTCAGACATAATCCTCCTTAGGGTTAATCTCAATGTCCAAGGTCAAGCGCAATAGCATGATCTGTGAAGATCTCTTCGGGTTTAATACCCGGATCTGATAAACTAACTCGGCGCGCAGAGGGAACGAAAGATTCAATAGAAGCATCCCATAAAAGTGTGAGCACGAGGGCTCTCTCATAGGGCGGAAAGATCACATAACAAATAGATGAACAAGTCAAGCAGCGAGGAACACATACACGAGATATAATATGCATACAGAGTCCTAGCATGCAAATCTACATGAAGGTTCCTAGGTTATAGTCTAGGTCAAGCGTATTGCCTAATTCTCTATAACCAATGGCTCTGATACCAATCTGTCACACCCCCGCTAAAAGCAGAAACACGGGGATGTAACGAGACCGGGATCGTCATAACACATGGTAAGCGATAGAGATGGAATATAAATAAATGATGACAAGCGTGTCATGACGACACCCGACGACAAGGGGACTAGTGTCGTGTTTAGTCAATGTTCACGACAACATAGCCATAAGCATAACATGATAAAGATACACATATTCACATAAGATGAAATTGTAAATGTTAATTCCCACAACCCGGGAACAAGTTTCAAAAGTTGATATTTGTTTACAAGCGTTAACATTGTTCAAAAGATTGTTTATCATAACATGTTAAGTCCCAAAAATGCATCCTAGGGTCTCCACTAAGGCAGCACACCTAGATTCCTGGACTTGTATGATCACCTGAAAAGATATGCTTAAAACGGTCAACATAATTGTTGGTGAGCTCGCAGGTTTATGTAATAAAATTGTAAGTGATGCTGTAATAAGTAAGCGTGTTGGAATACCGTGAATACAGTTATATACACAAGTAAATATCACATGACATGAGCTTTGCAACCAAACCTAGCGACGTACACAAAGAAATTGTCGGCATATATTCACCCAAGGGCCCGTTCCTGGCCACTGATGGTACCAACTAGTATACCATCGAACGAGGGTGGGGGTGTCAGCCCAGTAGTACTACCAATACCTAACCATCAGTTCCCACACTGGAATTAAATAGTTGCAAAGATAGAATCACACAGCAGATCCAAGCATGTATCAAATAGTACTTGCAACACAGTATCACGTTGATTCCTTGTATGTAAAATGTATGTAAGTTGTACAGCATTGAAAATGAGTAAGCATACTTTTCTCCCAAGTTGTAAATGATTGAAATATTGTATAAACGTAAAAAGGGGCCACGAAACTCACTTTTTAGATGGTAAGTATGTATGAGTAATGTATCCCAAATGTTGAATGCAAATAAACAGTCAAACACCTATTGACAGTTATTGTATAGCATTAATGTTATGATATATATATAAGCGCGCAATAATGATGGGTCGGTTCGGGTCGTATCGGCTGGGTCGCGTATAATACACACAGTCTGACACACGTACTAGATCTTATGTAGATCCAAGTACAAGACATTGTCGCCATTAATGATGATGCTTTAATAAAAGTCTCGTTGTTATTGAAGAAGTATTGAGCAAGTGTCAATAGTTATAAGTCAATTGATCGTTGTAAAGCGTTGGTTTAAATCTGTTTAAAATAGTATGTGTGCCCTTTTCGCGTTAACTCAAATATTTGTGGCCGAACAATGGCTTATTGTGTTAATGTTACCTCAACATCACACGTCATACTCACACCACACACAAGGGGATCAAACTCAACAACTTCAGTCGCATAACAAGGCCAAACGCACGACTCAACCTCCATTCGTACGAATCAACCCTCAATCGTGCGAATCAGCTTCATTCGTACGATTGAGCCTTCATTCGTATGACTGGCCTTCAGTCGTACCACTCAACACCCAATCGCACGAGTCAACCTCCATACGCACGAATCAACCTTCAATCGTGCGAATTAGCTACTTTCATACGATTGAACCTTCATTCGTGCGATTGGACTCCAGTCGTGCGAATCACGCACATTCGCACTCATTCAGTCGGTCACCTGACTCAATCGCACACAATCACGCAATCGCATGACTCAATCGTATACACTCATTCGCACGCATGAGTCAATCGCATACAGACACTCAGTCGCACAACTCAGTCGCACAACATGCCTAGTCGCACAACTCAGTCGCGCGATTGACTCAAACGCATGATTCAGTCGCACGACCCACTCAGTCGCACGGCTCAATCGCATGGATTACCCAGTCGCCTGATCTGCAGAATCGCGACTGTGGTCGTGATGAGCAGCCCCCGAGCTGCTCTAAACACGGGTTTTACACCACAAGGACCTCCAGAAACACTCAACAAACATACACAAACATGAAACACAAGCAAGAAGACCTCACACGCACCCATACGACCTTGTATGTTCAGGTTGAACCCGAACAACCCGAAACCCTAGTTTTGAACAGCCGTGAAATGGCTAGAAAACGGACAACCAAAGACAACTACCTGCTAGAAAGGGGTAGTCTAAGCTGTAGACGGTGTCTAGACGAAGAAAACGAGACCTCTCGGGTTGGATTTGGTGCTAGAATGGTGATTTTGTGTGTGTAGAGGATGAAGATGAAGAAGATGGTGAATGTGAAGGTTTAGGGCTGGTAAGAGGGCATTTATACCCAGCCCAAGTTTGCAAAATTACAAGTTTAGTCCCTGCACTTAACCCCCCGAGTTTTCCCAAATTTGGTTCGGTTGAAAATCGACTTTATTAGATGTTTTATATTAATTGTAAAAGTACATTTAATGTTGTTATGACTTAAGAAATGGTTATGTTAAAAATATTTAATATATATATAAATGATGTATTTGACGGTTTTTAAAGTGAGAGTTTTTAAAAGTCTTTTAAGGTTAATACATGGTTATAACGAATACACACACAACGATAATATTGCACACATAATATCCACATAAATAGTCAAATAAAGATGAGGAATGAGCGGTCAAAGAATGTTTAACGGAGAATCACGTTAATTGACGGACCTTAAGGTGACGGATGTCACACCAGAGGTTTCTCTCAAGAAGAATTGTCTCCACATAACAATGATACGATCTTATGGCTCTTCAACAAAGAGCAAGATCAAATAGAGAAAGAGAGAAAGAGAGCTGCAAGGGAAAAGCTGTTGCAGAAGAAGAAGAAGGAAGAGGAAGCAGGACTGACTGCTACCAAGAAGATATGTGAGAAGGCCTGGATGAAAAGTTATCTCAAGGCTCATGGCTTCTCTGGCAGGCAGGTGGGTATTATGTCAGAAAAGACTCTCCAGCGACCTGTCAGTGACATTAGGCTGACATTCGCGCGGGGAAGAGGAAGGAGATGTATAGAAGGGGACAGGGGATGACCTTCAAAGCAACCACTCAACCCAAACTCCAAACCCAACCTCAACCTGAACCTATACCATTTTCCTTCCCAATCAAAACCGAACCAACCTCTGAACCATACACCCCTGAACCTACACCATCACACCTACCAACCTCTTCACCTCAACCACCTAAACTACCTATCCTCCAACCCAAAACTTTAGCCAGAACCCAAACATCTCAACCTACCCATCAACCCATCAAACCATCCCCTCAGCCTTCTAAGCATCTCTCAATGGAAGAATTCAAGGCAGTCAAGACAAAGCTCATAAACTGCACAACACTAAGCGATATCTTCTGTGAGGAGGATTCCGTCAAATTGACTTATGTTGACGGATACTCAAGTTCCCTCAAAAGAGATCAATTTCTTGATCTGCCTAGAGGAACTTTGGACCAAGCTGCAAACCTCCTTGGCCTCAATTCAGACACTTTGAATGAGGAAGAAAAGAAGCTAAGGAGAAGGCTGGTGACTCTAATGGATACTAAAAAAGGAGACAGGGTGCCAAGACAACCTCTCGCACCCAGAATGAAGATCATCCAGTGGAGGTTTGAAGACTCTTCTCACAACTTTGTTGTTGAAAGAGAGAATGGAGAGCTCAACAGGCTGAGTGCCTCATCTCTGCTACACTTGAGCAGATTTGACATTGCTGAGATAGCAGAGAAGCCATTCTCCAACCCTTCAAACTCTGATGTAGCTGCCCATATCAGAAATCATCTAGGCAGCCTTCATATGGCCGAGCTTACTGCTAGAAGCAAGGTTGAAGAGGAGTTGAAACTGAGAGAGGAGGAGGAAAGGAAAGGATCAGCAACCAAAGGCAAAGCCTTTATACAAATGGTTGAAGGTCCTGAACTTGAATCCATAGTTAGATGGGAGTATGACTATAACTCCCGTAAACTAACTCTCTTCAGAGGGACACAACAGAGGGTACATGTCATTCAGAGTGATAGACTGGATCTCCTATCCACCAATGACTTGTACAAGCTTCTCAGCACTACTTCAGGGAAGAACAAAGAGACAGACAAATACCTTTTATCCCTAGTGCTGAAGGCTTTGAGAAGCAGAAATAAGTGAGGTTTTGGTAGCATCAGCCTAGGGGGAGTTTGTTGGATCTAGAAAGGCTGGTGCAACCAAAACCAAGTCACTTAGAATATTTTGGTATAACAAACAAAGGACTTCCGAAGCTAAGTATGGAACTTCCGAAGGAAGAAGGAGCTCTTCCAAAGACAAAGTGTAAAACTCACTTCCGAAGGAAAACTCCAACTTTCGAAGACAAAGAACCTACTTCCGAAGATCAAGACTTAGAAAGAAAGATCTAAAGACAATTTCCGAAGTACAGAAGTCCTCAAAGCCTCGGAAGTATAGAAGCCTCTTCCGAAGTATAAGTGGCTTCGGAAGAACTTGTTCTTCCGAAGCCAATTAACCTTCGGAAGACACTGCTATTATCCAGTGGACATAAGTATGGTCTCTCTGACACTCCGCTGCAAATCTCTGAGATACTGCATGGCGTTTTCTCAAAAGCCATGTAGTTGACCATACTTTAATCCACTGTTTACCTTTTTATGTTAGTACGGTTGCCATCTTTAGTTGGTGACAAAAGGTAAGTCATGGACATGTCATGACTACCATATCTTAGATAATACTTTATCTAAGATACCTTAACTTTAGCATTGTAGTATATGCTTTAGTCTTAGGTTTCCAGCTGGTATCAAAGTATATCTGGCTGTAGGATCTAGTATATATAGTTTCTCATTGTAACTCTTGTTTCATGCTTGTAAGAGTCTTGTAATATCTTGAGTTGAGAAGTAATATATACAAGTGCCTTGAAAATTTATTTCTGCTTGTTCCTTTGCTACTTATTATATAATTATCAACTCTTGTAAAAGACATTACTTCATCTGATTTGAGTGTTTCCATAAGTGAGTTTGAGAAAAATACAAGTGTTTAAGTGACAAACCCGATCCTGCATGATGAGTCATTACTATGGCATAAACGAATGTGTCATGTAAATTTTAAGACAATGAATAAATTGGCAAAAAATAACTTGGTACATGGTTTGTCTAAAAAGGGAATTTTTCTGTAAAGATAACTGTGTGCTTGAAAGGGAAGCAACACAGGACATCTCATAAATCCAAAGTTGTTAACTCCATCACCACTCCATTACACTTATTGTTAGTGCTCTAGAAAGATTAACATGTTGTCTTTAGGTGTCTTTTTAATATTTGTAATAGTATAGGGACTAGTTTTGTAATTTTGTTAGTTCCTTTATGTTTCATTATAAATAGCTTAGACTTGCATGTAGTAAGTAACTAGAAAAAAGAGCTTAGAGAGAAGCTACTTACTTACTTTGTAATTTGTCTTTGCTTGATATTAATGAAACCATGAATTTTGTTGATATCTTGCTTGATTTGATTACTTTGTTTGTATTTCTTTGAATTTTGTTCATACATCATCACAGATTGGTACATTTGATCCTATCAAATGGTACCAGAGCTGTTGGTAAGCTGTTAGTGAGTGATTTTTGAGGTTTGTTGAACTTTCAAACTCAAAAAATTCACTGAATCTGTGATTGATAGACAATTCAATTGAAAATTTTTGGATTTCAGATGTGTTTCATCATCAGAAACATGATTTGAATCACAATTAGCGTTTAAATTCATCAAATTTGAGATAACTTGTTGAATTTGTGTTCGAAAATGGTTACTATTTTTCGAACTGAAAATCACAAAATTGATTGATTTGTTGTTGATATTGAAAGAATTGATGTTAGAAGAATGATTATCGATATAAAACATGTCTAATTGGAAAGTTTCAATCCAATTCATCAACTTTTGAAGAATTTCAAAAGATTTGAGTTAGTTACATTCATATGAACATGATGAATGTGGCGCATTAGAGTTGAGATTTGCTAAAAAAATTGTCTAAGTGTTAGGCGTTTGACTACTGTTTAGTCGCATTAACACTGTGTAGACGTTTTCAGTTCAGACGGGTGACTACTGTTGAAGAGAAAAGGTTAGACGTATCAACTTTATTGAGACGTATTAGAACTGTTTAGACGGTTGACAATTGTTGAGGCGCTTTACAACTGTGTAAGCGTATTTCAACTGTTCAGGCGTTTTACAACTTTTCAGACGCATCAACTTGGGCGTTTTGGAAAATTTTTCTAAGGCATTCCCTTAGACGTCTCTCAACTTAGGCGCATTAACTGTTTGGGAGTTTAATCACTGTTCAGGCGTATCACCCTTGACACTTAGAATTTTTTTAAAGAAAAATTTTCAAAAAAATTTTCATTTCTTTTCTTAATTCAAAATCTAAGAAAAACAACAAAAATATAAGAATGGTGAAATCAGAAGATTCTGAAAATAGAGTTCCAAAACTTAAAAATAGAGCTGATTTCAAAAATTGGTCTCTTAGGTTAAAACAACATTTTAATTCCATTGACAATGATGAAATCTATAGAGAAAGGATTCCTATAATCACTGATGGGCCTGACAGAGGGTTTGTTTATACTAAAGATTCTCCAGAACCCTATCCTGAAGATGGTCTTCAAGGAGATGATTTGAGAAGAGTAAACAATGATATCAAAGCGTATTCCTTGATGTGTAAAGGACTACCTCTGGAAGTTCTTGCAAGGCTTGATGCATATCAAAATAGATACACCTTATATAAAGCCTTAAAGACCATTTGTGAAGGAGGCAAGGAGATTCAAAATCTCAAGAAACAAAAGTTGAAAAGGCAATTAGAATTGTTTCAACATTTGTCTGGAGAAACCATAAATCAGATGATGCACAGATTTGTTCAACTTACAACTGAGATGTCAATAGCTGGTATTAAGCTTGATCTTGAATATCTAAATCTTAGACTACTCAATGCTTTACCCTCATCATGGAAACAAACAATAACCTTACTAAAGCATACTGAGAAGTTCCCTATGGATCTAGATCTACTTATTGCCAAGATAGAGTCGGTAGAGATTGATGAAAGCTCAAGGAATAATGATAGAGCAGCATCAATGTCTCAGTATCAGTTTGTTGCTTCTCCTGCAACCACTATTGAAAATGCATTCATGGCAAAAAGTGAGAAAGTTAAAGAAGAAGATGGAGATTTATTTGTTGGAGCAGGATTTTTTACTGATTCATCATTTACTAGTGCTCCTGCTTATACAACTCAGTCTCATTCTCAATCTCCTCCTAAATCTCAGTCTCAAACATCTAATGTTCAAACAGAGACTTCTTCATCTAACTCTGCTAAATCTAGCAAAGTTAAAGATGTGATAAACATCCTATTAGAGGATGAAGAGTCTAAAACTACATTCACTGCATTTATGGCTAGTTTTCAAGCACATCAAGGTAGCCATTTAACTCAATTAGACTTTGTTTTGCAGGATTTGTTTGAGATGGATCCTGAAGATGTTGAAGAGATGGACTTAAAGTGGCAGATGGTGATGATTGCTTACAGGACACAAAAAGACTCATATGTCAACAGGAAGTACAAGCCAAGTGCTAACAAGACTGTTGGGTTTGATAAGTCAAAATCAAGGTGTTTTAACTGTAACAGTTATGGACACTTCTCCAGAGAATGCAAAGCTCCAAGGAATAATGGAGGAAATGCTCAATCAAGTTCTAGCAATCAAAGGTTTCAACCAGCTCAGAAGACTTTTCAAAAGCCTTATCAAAGTCTTCCTATGCCTGAGCTTAAAGATGAAACAAAATCATCTGATGAAACCAAGAAAGCTTTAGTAGTCAGCATTAAAGATGGTTATGATTGGAGTGCATATGCAGATCAGTTTACTAATGATTTAACATCAAGTTTATCTCTTGTTGTAGAAATCCAGGGAGAAGATTGGTCAGAAAACAATGATCCAAAGGTGGAAAGTGAGAATGAAGAAGATGACTATGATTGGAAAGACAAATCTGATCCTAAGGAGGATACAGATGAAGTAGCTTTAATGGCACAGTCTGATCAACCTAAGGTTGACACTTCATCTTCAAAATCTGAAACCTTATCTCCAAAATTCCCTGAAATCCCATATGAAGTGAGAGAAAAACTCTGCACAAAATCATGCTATGAACATGTTGAATACTATAGAAACTACTCATATAAAATCTATGAAAAGCTAAAATAAGAAGAGTCAATGCATAACAAACTAAAATCTGATCATAAAACAGTAGATCAAAAGATTATCTCTCTTCAAACTTCATGGAACAAAACACTAAAAGAATTAGAAATTGTTTCTAAACAATTGAAAGAGATGACCAAAAATCTTGAACAGGAGAAGATAGCACATGCTGCTACACAAATGGATCTTGCTAAAGTAAAAAGTTCAAAAGTGATTGTAGAAAAACTGGTAAGTGAGAGAAAAGATAAACAGAAAGCAGGGTTAGGTTTCACTCATGAACCTATGCCTGAATCTATTACAAACACTTTACCAGAGAACTTTAATACACATGATCATTCTCCTGAGAATAAAGCTAAACTTAAAGCTTTTCAGATCAAAAACAAGAATTCAGAAGAAGAAAAGGAAAATGTACAAATTTTTGTTGAAAATGATCAAGAAAATATCAAAAATGGTCATCCAATCAAGATAAAATCTTATGAATCAAAACAAACAAAACAAAACACTTCTGATCAAATTCATGTTGTATTAGAAGAAGTGAAAGTTCAAAGCAAAGATAAAGATAAATAACAGGTAGGAACATCAGAAGATTCAAACACTATTAATCTGAAACAAGTTCAATCTGAAAAGGAATCTTCTTCTGACGATGTTCAATCTGAAAGTAAACCTAGTTCTTCTAAGTCAAAGAATCAAAGAAGAAGAAAGAAATCATCAAAACCAAAATCTAAACAAAACAAAAGTTCAGAAATGTTGATCAAAGCAACAAAACTTAAACCGATAAAATTTGTGTCAGCCGGTTTGTTAAATATGAATTCTCTTCAAAACAACAAGGTAAATACTATGAACAAATCTCACTCTGATCTGAAATCATGTTCAGATTCTAAGACTTCCGCTGTAGCAAAAAGGTTTGTTCATAATGAATTCAAGAAGGAAGTTCCTGTTAAACAGATGCAAAATAATCTGGCACAAAATCAAAATGTGAAAAATGAAAGACAAAAGTTTAACTATTTGACACCAAAATCAAACATCGTGTCAATATTAAAAGTTAACAAACAGTTGTTTCTAACTCCACAAAAGTATTGTGAAATATGTAATATGAAAAATCACAATTCTGCTGAGTGCTATTTCAACAAGTATTGTCACATATGTGACATGAGAAATCATTCCACAGCAGATTGTTATTTCAACAGATACTGTACGGATTGTGATGAAAAGACTCATAATACTGCAAATTGTTATTTTAGAAATAGATCTCATACTAGAGGATTTGCAAATTCAAAACATGAGCAAAGGTTATGTTAATCCTCAATATATGAGAAATCAAACTGATGAATTTCAAAAATTAACTAATCAACCTTCTTTACGCTTGAGATCTTTTCAAAAGAACAATTATGTGAGATCTAAACAAAATATGCAAGAACAATTCATACCAAGATCTGTAAGAATGACTAATAAAAATGTTAGTCATCAATACATGTCAAAAATTGATCGATCAAATGGTACGAATGTTCTCAAAAACAACTCAAACAATTTTCAAAACCATTTTCAAAACAATTTCCAAAACAAGATTGGTAAATTCATCAAGAATAAACCTGATTTGAATAATCTTCATTTTAAAAAATTTACCATTGTTGATAAATTTGGAAAACCCAAGACCATCTCGGCTTGGGTAGATATCTCAACTTAATTTTCTTGTTGTGCAGGTACGCCCAAGAAGACCACTTAATACATGGTATGTGGATAGTGGGTGTAGCCGGCATATGACAGGCAATCCTGCCTTGTTACAAGATTTTAAGTTAAAAGATGGAACACACGTCGTCTTTGGTGGTGATGCTGGAGGAAAAATAACAGGAGAAGGAATAGTATCAAATGGGATAATAAGCTTTGACAAAGTCAACTTTTGTTCACAGTTGAACTTTAATCTTTTAAGTGTATCCTAAATATGTGATAAATCATACCCTGTTCTATCTGATGATTCATTCTGTTATGTTTTGAAGCCAGGTTTTCAGATAAGCAAAGATTGGGTAATTGTTACAGCTAAAAAGGATAGAGATGTATACAAGCTGGATATGTCTCAAGTTGATCCTTCAACTGAAACAGCATGCCTAATTGCTAAAGCATCAAATGATGAAAGTCAGCTTTGGCATAGACGTCTCGGACATTCAAATTTAAGAATATGAACAAGCTTGTAGCAGGAAATCATGTTATTGGACTTCCATCTAAGAAGTTTGCAACGACTGATCACTGCTCAGCATGTTTGAAGGGAAAGCAACACAGAGCGTCTTATAAGTCCAAGCACATAAACTCAACTTCCAAACCTCTTCATTTGTTACATATGGACCTTTTTGGACCAACAAATGTCAAGAGTATTGGTCGAAAATCATATTGTTTAGTTATCATTGATGACTATACACGATTTTCATGGGTTTTCTTTCTATATGCTAAATTTGAAACGACTGATTTACTGAAAGAATTTATCATTAAAGTTGAAAATCAATTAGAAAATAAAGTGAAAATAATAAGAAGTGATAATGGAACGGAATTCAAAAATGCTAACATTAAAATGTTTTGTGCACAGAAAAGGATAGCTCATCAGTTCAGTGCTCCCAGAACTCCTCAACAAAATAGAGTTGCTGAAAGGAAGAATAGAACACTGATTGAAGCTGCTCGTTCTATGTTAGCTGATGCAAAAATTCCTATCATTTTTTGGGATGAAGCTATATCAACTGTGTGTTTCATTCAGAACAGAATCTTAATTGTGAAAGATAAAATGAAAACTCCATATGAGTTAATGTTTGGCAGGAAACCAAACATAAACTTTCTAAAATCATTTGGTTGTCCTGTTATGATTCTTAATTCAAATGATCAGTTAGGAAAATTTGAATCAAAATCTGATAATGGATTTTTTGTTGGATACTCATCTGTTTTAAAAGCCTATCGAGTGTACAACTCTAGGACAAATATAATTCTTGAAACATTCAACGTTAAATATCAGGAAAATTCTTTTCCATTAGTTTCAAATGGTCCTGCATGGTTATTTGATTTAGATTTATTATCAAACTCTCTTCATTCTAACTTGTTTAATCAATCAATTTGTCTTGATTCTACGAATAAGAAGAATTCTAGAGAAGATCTTGGATATTTCAGTGAGGATTCAGATTCTGACGACCCAGATGATTCTATCTCAGACTACCCATTTTTATCATTTGTCAAGGACTCAACAATACGATTCGATGACAATAATCATGCTAATACAGCTTCAGATCATTCAGTTTCATTTGATCAGGAAGGATCACAACAAATTCCTAATGATGGTAATGAGTTTGTGCAACCTGAGTCTGGAACATCATCCATCTCTGGTGATGCAGTTGATACTGGTAACTTTGATTACTTTATCAACTCACCGACTCAAGTTCCAAACTTCAATCCACATTCTTCTAATTTGTTACATCAGCTTTCCAACTTAAACCAAGCAAATCTGGATGTTAATGTTCAATGTGATGAGATTCCAACATCTCGTATTTACAAGAATCATCCAATTTCTCAGATTATTGGTCCATTGAATGAGAGAACAACAAGGAGTAAATCAAAACAAGCAAACTTGTGCTTATACTCTTGTTTTCTTTCTCAAATTGTTCCTAAGAATGTTACTGAAGCATTAAAGGACAATGGTTGGATAGAAGCCATGCAAGAAGAATTACTTCAATTTCGCAAACAAGAAGTGTGGAATTTAGTGGCTTTACCTGAAGGAGAAAATGCTATAGGCACGAAATGGTTGTTTAAAAATAAGACTGATAATCATGGTGTAGTAATAAGGAACAAAGCGAGACTTGTTGCACAAGGGTACACACATGAAGAAGGGATAGATTATGATGAAGTGTTTGCACCAGTTGCAAGACTTGAATCCATTCGAGTTTTCCTGGCTTATGCTTCATTCATGAAATTTAAGGTGTATCAAATGGATGTAAAGGGTGCATTTCTATATGGTCCTATCACTGCGATGTGTTTGTGAAGCAACCTCTGGGCTTTGAGGATGCAGAATTTCCACATCGAGTATATAAGCTGAGTAAAGCTTTATATGGACTTCATCAAGCCCCTAGAATCTGGTATGAGACATCCAACATGGATACACAAGAGGGAAAATTGATCCAACTTTATTCATAAAGAAGGATAATGATGATCTCTTATGTGTATAAGTTTACGTTGATGATATCATATTTGGTTCTACCAGTCCAAAATTGTGCAATGAATTTGAAGAAATCATGAAATCTCGTTTCCAAATGGCTTCTATGGGAGAGATTAATTTTTCCTTGGACTTCAAGTCAAGCAAACTGATGATGGAATTTTCATCAAACAAGAGAAGTTTGTTGACAAGCTCTTGAAGAAATTTAAGTTGCAAGACTGTCAGTCCATACGAACTCCAGCAGATGTTAACACCAAGATTGAACTTGATCCAAAAGGAAAATCTATTGACCAAACGTTATACAGATCAATGATTGGTTCTTTGATATATCTTACTGCATCTAGACCAGACATTATGTATGTAGTTTGTGTTTGTGTCAGGTATCAATCAGATCCGAAAGAATTTCACTTAATTGTTGTCAAAAAGATATTCAGGTATCTCAAAGGTAAACCAGCTTTAGGGCTTTGGTATCCTTACGAGGGTAACTTTGAACTACATGGATATACAGGTAGTGATTATGGTGACTGTTGTCAAGATAGAAAATCTACTTCGGGTGGGTGTCAATTTCTTGGTCCCCGATTAGTCACATGGCAATGTCATAAACAAACAAATGTCTCTGTTTCAATTGCAAAGCTGAGTACATTGCTGCATCAGCAGGATGTTCTCAAATCCTCTGGTTGCAAAATCAACTACTGGATTATGGGTTCAATTTTGTTAAAACACCAATTTACATTGATAACACTACTGCTATGTTCATTACAGCTAATCCTGTTCAACATTCAAAAACAAAATATATTGAAATTCGATATCATTTTCTCAGAGATAACTCCGAAAAAGGATTAATCATATTAATTCAAATTGGAACGGAAAAACAGTTGGCGGATCATTTACTAAAGCCTTCCTACCAGCACGGTTTGAGTATTTAATAGAGTCAATTGGTCTTATTAATCATATGTGAACTCTCTAAATCAAAAGATCATCATAAGTGATCCTCTCAATGTTAATTGTCTGTCTGTATTCTTAGTGTGTGTGATTTTTGTTTTCTTAGAAAAACTAAATACAAAAGTAAAAAAAATTAAAAAAATAGAGTCTTTTTCTTATTGTCAGTTTATTTTTTTTAGAAAAGAATATGTTTATGCAATATGTGAGAAATGATAGTACATTAGTGAGATCAGTTGCATACTTCACTCATTAATAAAGTCTGACATGATCAGATATGATGTGTAGACAATATCATGCTACTATACTGAAAAAGTAAATTCATGTGATCACACTAAATCTTAATGCTTGTGTGTATTCATCTGAGTACTTTTGAGATGTTTTGGCTTATCAGATTGATTGCTTGTTAAGTTACACCACCTGTTGATATGTGTTTAATCATGAGATCTGTTACAAAGCATCATATCACTTCTTTGTTATGAGTCATCATAGACCTGAAGTGCTGAGATATCCTTTGTTGTAAGTGATTACAGACCTGGATTCTCTCTTTGATGCAAAAGATGCCAATGTGCACAAACTATTCAAATGAATAGTTAGAGCTGATCAAATGGTTATCCATGATCATTCTCTATTAATTTAAGTAACATGAACTCTGGTGATACATATGTTTCAGGTAATAAGTTGAATATGTGTTCTTTCTTGCATGTCATGATGATAGTTGAGCTCTTTCAGTCCCTGTATGCTTTACATCATGTCATATCTAAATATACCCTAATCAATCCAAGAATTGAAAAAGTAAGTGAGTTGATAATTTGTCAAAAACACTCATTTTCTGTCCTTAGATCTTGTGTCTCCTTTGCTGTGATATCACTGACCTGGAACACACTCAATCGGGATTTATTCATTGTCTATGACTATTCATAATTTTTTTTATTTTAATGCAGTGATCTTCATTAATATGATCTCACTACAGATATTAATTCTTTTGTTTATATTAGATCTTGATTCTTCTTTCATTTTGATTTTATGCATGTTTTCTGTGTGTGAAGGTAATGTAACAATGAGATGTGTGATCTTCTTATCTTACCTAGGAAAATTATAAGTTGTTCAAACTTAAAAGTTTAGGGGGATAATAAATGAAATAGTTGTTCTCAGAAAATCAAAATTAAAGTTAAAATGTTGAATTGAAAGGATGATGCTATATGTTCAAAGTTTATGTGAGTTTGAAAATGTAACTTTTGAAAATTATAATATGAACCTATATAAATTTGCAAGTGGAAATGCTTCTTTCAAAGTTGAAGAAAATTGATGATACTTGATTTTGTTTTGAGACTAAAATGAAGAGAAAGATAAACAACAAGTGAAGAATTAAAATTGTTAAAAAAAATTGAGTATGCAAAATGCAAAAAGTTCAAATTTGAGGGACTAAAAGGTAAATTTTGGAAAATTCAAAATTATGCTTAAAATGTTTAAATATTAGTATGAAAAAATACTAATATGTTTAAACAGTGTGCATGTGAAGAATTTGAAAAACACAAGTGTAAGACTCATGAAAGTCAACTCAAAGTCAACTCATGCGCCTAAATAGTGTGCATACGTCTAAATAAGAGCATGGTGAACTTTCAGGAATCATATAAGTGTTTGGGCGTTTTTTATATTCCCATGCGCCTAAACAATTATAATAAGTCCATGATTTTAACCAAGTGTTTGGGCGTTTTACACAAACCTATGCGCCTAAACAGTGATAATGAGTCTGATTTTAACCAAGTGTTGGACGTTTTAAATGTCTCATGTGTCTACACAGTGTTGAAATGTTTCAAGAGTTACAAGTGTTAGACATTTCAGGAACTTCATGCGGCTGAACAGTGCAAAAGCGCCTAAACAGTGCTTATGCGTCTGAACAGTTCTCATGCGCCTGAGTCAAAACGCACAAACAATGCTCATGCGTCTCAGTATTTTGTGAATTTTTAGGGTTTCATACACACAAACAGTGCTCATGCGTCTAAAATTTCACTTAATATAAATTGAACACTTACACTTGTTTCTCATTCACACTCAAAATTCTCCAAAAACAAATCTCAGAACTATCGACTCTCAGTCATCATCGAACTCTCAAATTCTAAGTGATTGCAACAAATCTTGTTGATTGTTAGATATTATTTGAGTCTATAAACGTAAGTTTGTGATTCAAATCAGTAGATTTTAGTTAAAACATGATGATTGGTATAGGCGTTTGACTGCTATTTGGGCGTTCGAACACTAACATTCAAAATTTAACTAATCAAATCTTAATCATATCTAAAATTGACTCTGGATTGTTGATATGTATCAGATTTCGAGCAATTTGATATAAAGTTCATCGACTGAAATTGTAAATGATATTGATTATAGATCGATCAGTGTAAAATTTGAATAAAAATAAAAAAATTCACAAAAAGTAGATAAATCAGAATTCAAATGCTTGATTATAGATACAAAATGAATAAATTTTAAAAGATTTCACAAATTAAATTCATAAGTCAAAAGTCAAAATCATAAGTCAAAATTGAGTTCAATATTAAAAAAATTGCAAATTCATATGTAAAATGTTTTAATATTCTTTTTCTCTATGTTTTGCAGATGGCAGCTTTGAAGTTTGAGCCTAAACATAATGTTGCTGCATTCTTAGATGATGAAAACAGAGAAGCTGTTGGTTATGAAGAAATTATACGATTTATGTTAAGATCAAAATATGTCTATGCAATGTGTGCAAGACCCATGATTAATGCAAGATTGATCAAAAGAGTTTGGAGAACAGCAGAAGTAGAAAGAGATGAAGAAGGGACTAAAGTTTTAAGAGCTTTCATTACATTAGATAGAATGCTTGAAGTTTCTGAACACGCAATCAGAACAGCTCTTAAACTTGGTGAAAATGACCCAGAAGACTTATCTGAGTATACTTTTAATGAATGTAGAGATGTATTTCTACAAATGGGTCATCTTGATCACTTCTCTAAGAAACAATTCTTCAGAGCAAGAGTATATAAACACTGGAAACTATTGTGTTATATATTTCAACATTGCATGTCTAAAAGAAGTGCTGGTAGGGATTCATTCCCAGTGGACATTACGTCTCCTATTATTGCTCTAGCCACAAACAGAAGATTTAACATGGCAAAATGGATAATGAATGGAATCATATTCAATCTTGAAAGAGGAAAGAGAAACAAATACTTGATGTATCCAAGATTTCTCCAACTGCTTATTAATGAAGAGAATCCAGATCTATATGTTGAAGGAGTTAAAGGAGATAAGTTGCAATTAGAGCACATGTCAGAAGCTGTGTATAAAAGACTTGCAATGATTACTGGTGCTCAAAACATTCCAGTATTTGATTATATAAGGAATGTATCTATGGATGAAGTAGACATCAATCAACAACACTATCATTTATCTGAAGATGAACCAATAGATCCAAATATTCTTATTGAGGATGTTGTAGATGATATGATTGATGATGATGATGATGAAGAAAATGATGATGAAGCTACTGAAAGCTCATCTGATGATGATAATGATGATAACAATGATGATGATGATAATAATGATGATGATGATGGTAATGATGGTGCAACTGAAGCACATCAAGAAGAAATTGATGAAAGAAATGATGATGATAATGTCAATGAACCTCAAAACTTAGCTGAAGAAACTATTGATGCTGATATTCATGATGATTCTGTACATGAAGAAGATTCACAAAATCAAACTTTTGATTTCATGAATGATATGTTATATGAACCAGTGTTTCAAGCTGATGTGAATGAAGAAGTTAAAGAAATCCTATTAGTACAACACACAATGTGTCAGTACAAACAGAGGAGATAGTTGATATTGATTAGATGGAGAACTTGAAAGAAGAAAATTTGATTAAAGAGAAAGAAATTGAAGAATTTAGAGTTGAGAATGAAAAATTAAAAGAGAGGAATATAACTCTTGAAAAGGTAATTCAAAAGCTAAAGGATGAAAATTTAAAGTTGAATGAAGAAAATTTATTGAAAGATGAAAAGCTTGTGAGCTATGCAAAAGATAAAGAAGATGTCATCAAAAACTTTAAAGTTATGATAAACGATTATGAAATTCTTGAAGAGAAATTCAAGAAATTATCAGATGAAAATGAAAAACTGAAAGATGAATTAATGAAGGAAAAAGAATCTCAAAAGCCTATCTCACCAGATCAAATGATAAGTGCTGAGAAGAGTGTTGAAAAGAATCTTGAGCTGCTCAAAGGAAAAAGGAAACTTGATGATGTAGCAGATACAAGTTTAACTGAGTCATCTTCAAAAGTACAAAGAATAGAAGAAAATGTTGAAGAGCAAAACATTCAAGAACAAATTGAAGCCTTAGAAGAAATTGAAGAAGTTTACAATGATGACTGATATGGTGAAGTTTTAGATGAAGAAGATATAGATGAAGCTTAATTTGTATCAAATTTCTCTTCACAAGAACCAACTCAAGATCAAGATGAAATTCCACAAGACTTTGAAGACAGATACAATTACCTTGTGAAGATGAAATACAATAGAGTATTTTTGGATGGACTGACTGTTTCTCAAATAAATGATGAATATGAGAAATGCATTACTGCAGAGTCAGTTGCTCTTGTTGATCCAAATGAGATTGTAATGGAACATGGTGAATGGAATAGAGCTAAAGAAAGTATTAATGTAGAAGAATTATCAAGCTCTGAGCTGCACCATCCTGATCCTGATGATATGAGTATTCCAGCTTTAAGGTCATGGTTGCAAGCTAGGAATTACCCATGGGGAAAATTGAAAAGACTACAATCTGTATCTTTGAGGAATCTTGTTAGAAGTTTTCAAGAAACAGAAAAACAATCAAAGAAGATGATTATTCTTGATACTAATAATCCTCAATATCTTGAAATTACAAAAAGAACAAGAATGTTAAAGCCTAAAGAGATTAAACAAATGGCAAGAAAATCAGATGCTCATGAAAGCATAAAAGATCTGATTAACATGTTCTCTGATCCTGAAAGGCAAGCATATAAAGCCTCTTCTGAACAAAGGCAAATTTTTGACAATGCCAGATCAACTGGAGACTTGGTGAGAAATGTACTACAAAGAGGACAATCAGTTGCTGAGTTGTTAAATGCTATGATTGCTCCTGATTTCACAAACCAAGTAAAGATAATAGCATGGAAGTATGATGAAATATTTAATGCATTTTTGATAAAAAGAGTAAATGCAGTTTGTGATGTATATCATTTTTACTCAAGCATCATTAAACTTCCAGTGCAAGATTTGAAAGAGCTAAACAGATTACCTCTGATCAATCCATCTGATTCTAAACGTAGTAAGATGATGGTAGAATTATTAAGAAGCGGAATGGACAGATCAAGTAATTTTCTTCAAACGAGATGTGATCAAGAAGATAAAGAGTACTTTGCTACTTTGAAGAAGAACAAAAAGCTCAAAGGATTACAATCTGAAGAAGAACATTCAATGATAGAATTTTGTGACAAGTATTTTGAAAAAGTCATAACTCCTGGTCTAAAAGTGATTGATGGTAATCAAAAGTCAAAGCCAATTCTCAGATGGTTCTATAACGCTGAGACTTTTGAGCTTAAACCGAGGAAAGCTCTTTCTATAACACTGAGAAATTGCAGAGCAAGATAAGAAGTATTTTATTTCTATCATCAATGTGATGAATGCTGCAATGGAAAGAATATCATTGAGGAAAGCTCTTGCTTATGCAAACATTGTTAAGAAAGACATCAAAGACATTGAATTCATGAGAATTTCAAGAAAAGGAGTATTAGAAGTATACTCAAAGGAAAGTCAAAATCCTATTGAGTTATATGCTAATATTGATATTACATGTCTTTCAAAAGATACATTGGAAAGAATGAACAAAATGGAGATAAAGACAAATGAAGCAAAACCAGAACAAGGCATTCTTGCTAGCAAATTTAAGTCTGCAATTGTTAATGCTTTGAAATAACAGGAGATGTACAAAAAGAAGCCAATGTTCAAGATCAAGGAAGAACCAGAAGATTTCTTTGAGTGATGAAGATTAAAGTTGAAGATAAAAACTGAAGATGGAAGCTAAAGAACAGATAAAGGAAGACAAGATTAAAGATTTTAAAGACCGAAGACCATGTAAATCTTAGAGGGAGTATTGTTAGTGCTCTAGAAAGATTAACATGTTGTCTTTAGGTGTCTTTTTAATCTTTGTAATAGTATAGGGACTAGTTTTGTAATTTTGTTAGTTCCTTTCCATTATAAATAGCTTAGACTTGCATGTAGTAAGTAACTAGAAAAACGAGCTTAGAGAGAAACTGCTTACTTACTTTGTAATTTGTCTTTGCTTGATATTAATGAAACCATGAATTTTGTTGATATCTTGCTTGATTTGATTACTTTGTTTGTATTTCTTTGAATTGTGTTCATATATCATCACAGATTGGTACATTTGATCCTATCACTTATTGCACATGGATCTATTTGGTTCCACAAGTATAATGAGCATGGAAGGAAATCATATTGCCTTGTGATTGTTGATGACTTTACTAGATTTACATAGGTATTCTTTTTAAGAACCAAAGATGAAACTGCTGAAACCTTGAAATCTTTTTTTCTTAAAATAGAAAATAAAATTGATCACAAGGTTAAAATAATTAGAAGTGATCAAGGGACTAAGTTTATGAACCACATTCTTGACTCATTCTTTAACTCAAAAGGGATTGCCAGACAATATAGTGCTTCTAGAACTCCTCAACAAAATGGTGTTGCTGAGAGGAGGAATATGACACTTATTGAGGCTGCTCGGACTATGTTAGCTGATTCAAAGCTACCTCTAACATTCTGGGCAGAGGCAGCCAGCACTGAATGCTATGTGCAGAACAGGGTCCTTGTAGTAAAGCCACATGGAAAAACCCTTTATGAGCTATGGAACAAGAGGCCACCGTTCATTGGCTTTCTAAGGTCCTTTGGCAGCAGGTGTACCATACTTAACACAAAAGACAATTTGGCAAAATTTGCTAAAAAGTCGGATGATGCCATCTTTGTTGGATATTCCTCTAACTCTAAAGCTTATAGAGTTTATAACATTAAAAATCAACAATTTGAGGAATCTTTCAACATTGTAGTTAATGAGCACACTCCTTGTGTTAGGGAAAATGGCCCTGATCATATATTTGATTTAGAATTGTTTCAAAACTATTCTAAACCATCTCGTGAGAATGTTTCAGCTGGAACAGGTGCTCAAAGTGATTCTGATGATGATCAACTGTTTGAGCTTCCCAGACCTATTCCAAGTTCTCCAAGAGCTGCAACAAATCAAGTTCCCACTATTGGCAGATCTGATAGTATAACCATCTCAAGAGGTAGTGGAGCTTCAACAAGCGGTTCACCTGTTGACTCTCAAACCTCTTCAAGTGACCCTGCACAACACCAAGCTGATGAAAGCAACATCTTGAAGGAACAGACAACTGTTAATGCTGCTTCACAGCAAACAAATGATGATGTTTCTTTTTCATTCAATCAGTCCTCATTGAATGAGTTTGAAACAACAGCTGGACCAAGTGTTCAAGCTCCTGAGCATAATATGTCCAATTTGGATTTATCTTTGTAATTGGGGGTAATTCCTAGACTTAGGATTCAAAACACTCATCCAGCTGAGAACATCATAGGGGAAGTCTCTGAAGGCGTGAGAACAAAAGGACAAACTCACAATGGGAATGTCTGCTTGTACTCATGCTTTTTATCTCAAATGGAACCCAAGAAGGTGGAAGATGCCTTGAAAGATAGTAGCTGGGTTGAATCAATGCAAGAGGAGCTGCTTCAATTCAAAAGAAAAAAGGTTTGGAACCTATGTCCGCTACCATCTAGTCAAGTACCTATAGGCACTAAATGGGTTTTTAGAAACAAGAGAGATGATAGAGGCTTGATTATCAAGAACAAAGCAAGACTGGTGGTTGAAGGATACACTCAAGAGGGGGGAATCGATTATACTGATGTCTTTGCACCTGTTGCAAGACTTGAGGCAGTTAGGATCTTCCTTGCTTATGCTGCATCCAAAAATTTTACTGTCTACCAGCTTGATGTCAAGTGTGCCTTTCTATATGGGGATATAGATAGAGAAGTATATGTATGCCAACCTCTAGGATTTGAAGATCCACAGCATCCCAACTATGTGTGCAAACTGGATAAAGCTCTATATGGGCTGCACCAAGCACCTATGTTGTGGTATGAGACATTGTCTCAGTTACTCCTGAAGAATGGTTACACTAGAGGTACCATTGATAAGACTCTTTTCATTTGGAAGTCTTGGAAAGACATCTTGCTCGTTCAAGTCTATGTTAATGACATCATATTTGGTTCCTCAAATGACAAAATGTGTAAAGACTTTGAGAGCATCATGAAGAAGAAGTTTGAGATGAGTTCCATGGGAAAAATGGACTTTTTCCTTGGAATTCAGGTGAAGCAAATGAAGGAAGGGCTTTTCATCAGTCAATCTAAGTATGTCAATGACATCTTAGAAAGATTTGATATGAAAGATTGTAAGGCAGCAAAAACCCTTATACTTAGAAACCACAATCTCTGCCCTGACTCTGAGGGGGAGGATACTGATCAACATCAGTATAGAGCAATTATTGGTTCAGTGATGTATCTCACAGCAAGTAGACCCGATATCATGTTTGCAACTTGTATTTGTGCAAGATATCAGGCTGCTCCAAAGGTGTCTCACCTAGTTGCTGCCAAGAGAATCCTTAGATACCTTAAAGGAGCACCTAAACTAGGTCTCTGGTATCAAAGAAACAGTGATTTCAATCTCTATGGCTACTCTGACAGTGATTATGGTGGCTTCAATATCAACAAGAAATCAATATTTGGTGGATGTCAATTTCTTGGTGGAAGGATCATCTCATGGGAATGCAAGAAGCAATCCTGTGTCTCTACATCAACTGCTAAAGCTGAATACATTACTGCTGCTAGTTGCTGTGCTCAGCTGCTGTGGATTCAAAACTAGATGATAGACTACGGATTCAACTTCATGAGCACTCCTATCAACATTGACAACAATAGTGCTATCTCCATTACTAAAAATCCAGTGAAGCACTCCAAAACTAAACACATAGATATAAGGTATCATTTCATTAGAGATATTCATGAGAAAAATCTTATCAAGCTAATCAAAGTTGATTCAAATGAAACTTGTTCACCAAAGACTTTGATGAACAAAGATTTAAATATCTCATTACAGCTATTGGGATGATAAACCTTGATTAGTCTATCTCATTTGAAAACTTTTTAATGTGTAAAGTTTTATGTCAAAAACAATCTAAGCCCTCTTACAAAAGGTCTTTTTTTAAAATTTTATCCAAGTATGAATTCTTCCGAAGAGGAATTAACCGTCGGAAGATATTTTCCATATCTTCCGAAGCAAATTCCTCCCAGGATAATTTTCTTCTCGGAAGAGTTGTTAAGTCTCGGAAGAAGCGATTGATTTCATATCAGATCTACTTCCGAAGCTTGTAACATTCTCCATTCGGAAAGCAACATATACTCTCGGAAGTAAAAACTTTACCTTCGGAAGTAAATTTGCCTTCGGAAGAACATTACCTTTGGAAATGCTTTATACTCAAAAGAAAGATTTTACTGTGAAACGGAAATCTTTTGGGCCCCACTCTTTAAAAAGTAAAGATTTTGTTAATGATGTCGGATTATTTAAATGGACTAACCTTACCGTCCATGTCACATCATCCACTGAAACCTCCCATCATCTTATCCAAACCCCCTTTAAACCGCCATTCCACCTGTTTAAATACATCTGGCTAATCACTTTCATCCTTTTTACCAAAATTACTTCCCTAAAAGCTTTCTTCATCTTCAATTTACCCAATTCCAAACTATCTTCCTGCAACTTTCTCAAATGGCACTAAACCCTTAGCACAACCAAGTCGCACTCCTTGATTCTTCAAGGGATGCCGACTTCTCAGATATCATCTCCTTTCTAACCCAATCTTCTTACTACACTGCCCTGACTGTTAACCCTACGGTTTACTCAAATCATATGTCTGAATTTTGGGCAAACGGTCAGATTGAAACTCTAAATGGGTTCGTGTCATTAGATCGAGCATCTGTGGCCAGGAGTTGCTCATTTCTAAACAAATCATCAGGGAGCATCTAGAGCTTCATGATAAGGGCGCTCCTTCAAAATTCCCAAAAGCAGATTTGGACAACACTTATATCCAAATGGGATATGGTGGAGATGTTAGTAGGTCAACCGTCTACAAATTCAACTTCTCTTAGAACTGGAAGTTCCTGCTGCATGTAGTTCTTCACTGCTTGTCCAACAAATCTAGGGGATGGGATCAAATCCCATATGAACTTGGGTGCCTAGTTCATGGTTTGGTGAGAAGCCTCCGCTTCAACTACTCAAGATTTGTGCTGACCAATCTCATGGGAAACCTTCAGCGGGACACATTCTTCATGTATCCTAGGTTTCTTCTGCACATAATCAATTGTGAGCTGGACCAGAGCAAGCTTGTCTGCGCAGCTGCTCTGATTGTTCATCAAATGAGGCCGACCATCTTCAAAAATTTGAAGAGAGTGTCCACCAACTTCACCGGAAGAGATACTGCACTTCTTCCAGGTATGATTGAGCCAATGGCTCCTGGTGACATCCCTGTTAACCCCACAGGTGATGAACCCACACCAGCAACTACCCTCACTTTGCCAAATCTACCTTCTCCCCCCATTACCATCACTTATCAAAGACGCCCCAAACGAACCCTTGTTCAATCTTCTCTGATTGAACAAGCTCCTCTGTTCTACCCAAAAAGGCTAGAGTGGAACAATGGGCTCCCACT
Organism: Flaveria ramosissima; assembly: GCA_025215565.1. Taxonomy (NCBI): domain Eukaryota; kingdom Viridiplantae; phylum Streptophyta; class Magnoliopsida; order Asterales; family Asteraceae; genus Flaveria; species Flaveria ramosissima. The sequence goes on along the minus strand of CM046038.1, from coordinate 9,008,912 downwards.
CAGCCTGAGGTCCAACCATCCTTCACAATTGACCTCAATATGGGTCTTGAGTCTCCTCAGTCTCAGATCCATGAGCCCAAAACCCAAGCTGAAAACCCTCAGGGAGAGTCTTTATACTCCCCTGAGAAGCCAAAAAGGGACAGCACCATCATAGGCTCAATGCCTTTAGACATTGATCAAAGTCCCGGGTCACTAGGTTTTACTTCCATATCCTTTACTGACTTATTAATCGGAGCTGATGAAGAGATTATGTCTCTTAAGGGCAATGAAGTTGATCCACAACACCCTCTCAAGGATCAACAAAGCCTAGAGAGAGCTCTTATCTCTAGCCCCCATCAGCGAGCCTTTACTGAGGTGAGTCCCACTGATGTGGAGGGGACTCATGTAGATTCAACTGCCACTACTGAAGGAGCCTCAAGGGATCCTCGGGACAGTGGTAACATTACTGAGACCCGAATCTACGGCAACCATGCCCTTTGATGACTCTGAAAGAGACATCATTGAGCAAGGGAAACCAGGGCGCCAAGAAACCACATCTGGTGGTGAGGATGAACATACAAGGTATGTTACCTCATCTCCCCGTGATTCTTCGAAATAAGATAAGGGAAGACTGCAACTCACCATTGAAGACCTACTTTCTAAAGTCTCAAATCTTGAATCTAAGGTTAGGACTTTAGAGGATAGGTCTGCCACTCAGCAACTTGAGATTGAAAATCTCAAGGCCAAACTAGCTGAGAAACCGATTGAGAGGTTTGTTAGGCACGTACCAATTCAGGTCTCTTTGACTTCTTCCTCTAGCTCATCAAGCTCTCAAGATGATGCTACCAAAAAGGGGGAGAATGTTCAGGGACAAAGCCAAAGATAAGAGGAGCCACAAAGTCAAGCTCTCACTTCTTTAAGCTCAAAATATCCTATGCAACAAGCTTTAGTTTTTTTTGAGCCTCCTCCAGTTGTAATTCAAATGGATCAAAGGATGCTCCAAGATCTCAATAGGTTCTTCAACAAGTTCCTGTTGGAATCTCTTATTGAATAGCCAAGTCCTGATCTGTCTATGATCTACTTCGGAGCTCAAGAGCTTCAGAGGTTAAATGCACCTTCGTTCCACTATTGAGGAAGTTGGTCAACCTAAGATCCAAGTGGAACCTGAGATTAACTTCGAAGGGGAAACAAGGACTGATGGCCCAGCCACTGAGACAGTTGGGACAGATAGTGCATTCTCACAAACTTCCGAAGCACAAGTCAAAGCCTTTGAAGAACAATTTCAATCTTCCGAAGCTGAGATTGCAGCTGCGGAAGGACTATTCTCCTTATCTGATGATCTAATAGTCACAGATGCAATCCTAGAACTTGCATCTGAGGTTAATAGGGAGGATTTTCTAACCCAACCCCTAGCTCAAACATCAGCATTAACTCTAGCTTCCATCTCTACTACTCAACCTGAACCTTCCATCGAAGAACCCCCAAAGTCTAGCACTTCCGAAGACATCAAATGAAAGAGGAAGATGACTAAGGAAGAGGTTCAGGAGGAAGAAAGGTTAGAAAAACTTAAAAGAAGAGGTAACTTCCAACTGGAAAACTGCTAGCTGCCAGTAGTAAAGCAGCTGCAGCCAACTAGGAGGCAGTCAACAATAGAAAAATAATAGAGATCATTGATAGACTTGTCAGTCTAGAAGCTGCGAGTAAAGATGTAATCCTGCTACCACTAGAGGAGTTAGTTGAGCGGGAAAAGGAAACTTTGATGCAAAAACAAGAAAGAGAAGAGGCAGCAAGGTTGGCCTTAGAGGAAGAAAGGGAGAGGAAAGAAAGAGAAGCTTATCAGCAGCTCAGGAGGGAAAGGATAACTTTCCTAACCTCCAGATGTTTCTCTCTAGAAGAATTATCTCCACACAAAAATGATACGATCTTATGGCTCTTCAACAAAGAGCAAGATCAAATGGAGAAAGAGAGAAAGAAAGGCGCCAGGGAAAAGCTGATGCTGAAGAAAAAGGAGGAAGAGGAAGCAGGACTAGCTGCTGCCAAGAAGATAGGTGAGAAGGCTTGGATGAAGAGCTATCTCCGGGCTCATGGCTTCTCTGGCAGGCAGGTGGGCCTATGTCTGAAAAGACCCTCCAGCGACATGTCAGTGACATAAAGGGTGACATTCGCTCGGGGAAGAGGAAGGAGATGTACAGAAGGGGACAGGGGATGATCTTCAAATCAACTACTCAACCCCAACTTCAAACCCAACCACAACCTGAACCAATTCCCTTTCCATTCCCCATCAAAACTAAACCAACCACTGAACCACACACCCCTGAACCTACACCATCACCCCTACCAACCTCTTCACCTCAACCACCTAAACTACCCATCCTCCAACCCAAAACACTAGCCAGAACCTAAACACCTCAACCTACCCAACAACCCCTCAAACCATCCCCTCAGCCTTCTAAACATCTCCCCTTAGAGGAGTTCAAGGCAATCAAGACAAAACTCATCAATTGCACAACCCTGAGCGACATCTCCTGTGAGGAGGATTCATTCAATTTGACTTATGTTGATGGATCCTCATGTTCCCTCACTAGAGATCAATTTCTTGATCTGCCCAGAGGAACATTGGACCAAGCTGCAAATCTCCTTGGCCTCAATTCAGACACTTTGAATGAGGAAGAAAAGAAGTTAAGGAGAAGGCTAGTGACTCTGTTGGATACCAAGAAAGATGACCGGGTGCCAAGACAACCTCTTGCACCTAGGAAGAAGATCATCCAGTGGAGGTTCGAAGACTCTTCTCGCAACTTTGTTGTTGAAAGAGAGAATGGAGAGCTCAACAGGCTAAGTGCCTCATCTCTGCTACACTTAAGCAGATTTGATATTGCTGAGTTAGCAGAGAAGCCATTCTCCAACCCTTCAAACTCTGATGTCGTTGCTCATATCAGAAATCATCTAGGCAGTCTTCATATGGCCGAGCTAATTGCTAGGACCAAAATTGAAGAAGAGTTGAAACTAAGAGAGGAGGAGAAAAGGAAGGGATCAACAACCAAAGGCAAAGCCTTTCTACAAATGGTTGAAGGTCCTGAATTTGAATCCATAGTTAGATAGGAGTATGACTATAACTCCCATCAACTAACTCTTTTCAGGGGGCCGCAACAGAGGGTACATGTCATTCAGAGTGATAGACTAGATCTCCTATCTACTAATGACTTGTACAAGCTTCTCAGCACCACTTCAGGGAAGAACAAGGAAATATCTTCTGTCTCTGGTGTTGAAAGCTTTAAGAAACAGAAACAAGTGAGGTTTTGGTAGCATCAGCCTAGGGAGAGTTTGTTAGATCTAGAAAGGCTGGTGCAACCAAAACCAAATCACTTAGACTATATTGGTACAACTAATAAAGGACATCCGAAGCTAAGTGTGGAACTTCCAAAGGAAAAAGGAGCTCTTCCAAAGACAAAGTGTAAAACTAACTTCCAAAGGAAAACTCCAACTTCTGAAGACAAAGTATTTACTTTCGAAGATCAAAACTTAAAGTGAAAGATCAGAAGTCAACTTCCGAAGTATGAAAGAAGTCCTCAAGCCTTGGAAGTACAGAAGCCTCTTCCGAAGTATTAGTGGATTTGGAAGAACTTGTTCTTCCGAAGCCAACTTACCTTCGGAAGACACTACTATTTTCCAGTGGACATAAGTATGGTCTCCCTGGCACTCCGCTGCAGACCTTTGAGATACTGCATGGCGTTTTCTCAAAAGCCATGTAGTTGACCATACTTTATTCCACTGTTTACCTTTATAAGTTAGTACAGTTGTCAACTTTAGTTGGTGACAAAAGGTAAGTCATGGACATGTCATGACTACCATATCTTAGATAATACTTTATCTAAGATACCTTAACTTTAGCATTGTAGTATATGCTTTAGTCTTAGGTTTCCAGCTGGTATCAAAGTATATCCAGCTGTAGGATCTAGTATATACAGTTTCTCATTGGAACTCATGTTCTATGCTTGTAAGAGTCTTGTAATACTTTGAGTTGAGAAGTAATATATACAAGTGCCTTGAAAATTATTTGTGTGTTCTTTGTTACTTATTATATTATTATCAACTCTTATAAAAGACTCTACTTCATCTAATTTGAGTGTTATATAAGTGAGTTTGAGAGAAATCCAAGTGTTTAAGTGACAAACCCGATCCTGCAAATCTAGACTGGGCGAAGGCAATATGGCCAAGTTGATATTTGAGTGCATGGCTGAGAATGTGATGGCTCTGAAAAAAGACAAGTGGCTGTTTTACCCCAGATTTATCCAGATGATGATAGAGGATCTGATCCCCAATATGCCAGGTCATGGAGAGATTAAAAGGCTGGTTCAGATGAATACCAGGATATTTGCTGACTTCTCAGCAATCAGGCATGATTTTAGTGGGAGGATAACTCATCTGTGGGAGAATATGTATCCAGCTGAAAGGTGGAACTACATACGAAGGGTCATAGAATCTGAAAACAAGAATGCAGAAGAAACAAAGGAGAAACAAGATGAGTCAGTAAAGAAAAGAAAAAGGTATGCCAAGGAGAGAGACTATGATTTTGAAGAAGAAATAGACGAGGTGGAGGAGGCTTTGAGAGTTATGCGGGAGAAGAGGTCTAAGAAGAAGGCGGATCAGGGTGATGCTGAAAGTATGACTAAGAGGAGATCCAAACACAAACATCAAACCTTTACTGAGCCACAAAGGAGAGATGAAAGGGGAAACTTGGATGAGGATGTGATCAGAAACCTTAACTCATCTCTTGCTAATGAGTTAAGTATGATAAAGACTAAGCTGACAAATCAGGAGTTGAGAGAAAAGAAAAAAGATGAGATGCTGGAGAGTATGAGCAAGATGATGATAGATCAGCGGGCTTTGATAAAGAGGTTATTGAATTAGGTGAATGAGCTTAAACCTGCTACCAGCCTGTCTAATCAGCTAACTCAATCTGAGTTAGATGATCTTACAGATACTTCAAGATACTCATTTTTAAATGTGGGTACCTCATCTAAGGCAAGAGAGGGCACTAGTGGTGCAGCAGATGCAACTGCAAGAGGTTCTAGTGAGAAGATGTTGGTGAGGGAGAGACTGAGACTGAAAGGAAAGAGGCTGCAGACAATACGGAGGAGGTGATTAAGGCAGGGTTTATAGATTTAGGGCTGAACATTGATACTGATTTTGGTTGTGAGGAGATAGTAAAAGAACCAACTGTTGAGGGAGTTCAAAAGATAGTTGAGATGAATATAATAAATGAAGAGGAGACTGATGAGCAGCTGGTAGACTATGACTCTGAGCCAGAGTATTATGAGGTGGATGAGCGACCCTTGACATATGTAGCCAAAAAGGGCTCTATGGAGGGAGATGTGTTTGAACTAGAAAAAAAGGAGTGGTTTGTGAAGGAGAAGGAGCCAGACAAGCTAACCCCACTATTTCAGAACATTCAGGGGTCGAGCAGGAAAGAGTCTGAGAAGAAGATAATAAGCTGGAAATACAACTCAAGTTTGAAAATGTTTATGATTAAGAGGAGAGGAGGTAGGATCTCTTATCTGCATAAAAGGAAGGCTTTCAAGACCTTGCCTAAATGGGATCTTAGGAGACTGGTGAAGATTCCCATGATAGACTCTCAGCTGAGTGAACAAGCCAAATTGTTGGAAGAAGAGATAAAGCAGAGTCAAAATGATAATTTTGAGATGTTTGGTTATATGAAGGCTGAGAGGAAGAGGTCTAAGAAAGACAAATATTGGGAGACTGGTAAAGGTATGATTGTGCTAAGGGTTAAGCCCCCAAAGACTGTTAGTAGGGTGAGATCACCTAATCCCCTTCCCCAAAGGCTTTAGAGGATTGAGAAGTGGTTTTATGACAACAACACGGGGGAGGCGGTGATAAGGGTAAAGGATGGAGCTGAAATTAGATTATTTTATCCAATGGAGGGGTTTTCATTTTGTGATGAGGATCTGCTGATTTTATGTGAGAATCACATCAAGGTAGGAGCTGGAGCTGAAACGAGGAAAGAGGCAAGCCTGATTATGGAGGTTGCCAACAAGGCTCGAGGGGTTAGAGCAGAAGTGAGAGAGTTGGCAGATGAAATTCATGAGGCTGATGAAGTCAGGATAGACGTGTAGGATCTTACAAGACAATTCGAACAAGCAAGTGCACACGGTGAAGATGCTAGTACAGCAGGAGCTGAAGCAAAATGTATATCTAAGGCTAGGGAGGAAGCTGGAGCTGGTGGTGCTGATGAAGATGATCCAGTCGGTGAGGTCCAACATAGGGGGAGTATTGAAGATCAAGAATAGGTTGGACTCACCTTAGATTAGTGTTAATATTATGTTTATGTTTAAATGTAATAGGACATATATTATATTACTTTTTTTAGTTTGTATTTTGTGTTTATGTTTAACTTACCTCTGCATGATCTCTTTGAGATGAGAAGATACTATGAGAGTCTTGATGATCCTGACCATCTCATGAAGAAAGGAATGGTCCTGATTGTACTGAAGACTACCAACATTTGAAGATCTTCTAAGTGTTTTGGTAGCATCAGCCTAGGGGGAGTTTGTAAGGATTCCTGAAGTCTGATGCAACCCAAAACAGCCTAAGTGTCTCAGCAACATGCACTAAGTACTGAAGTGAAGAATGCTTCGGAAGTTTTACACAAAGCATTAGAAAATACTCTAAGTGTAAAATCTTCCGAAGCCAAGACCAATATCTTCCGAAGCCAAACATGAAGTCTTCCGAAGCTTCAAAGACAAAGTCTTCCGAAGCCTCATCCTATGAAGACAGATTTCTTCCGAAGACTTTTAGTACACATGCTTTATCTGATGTACTGTTCCATAAAGCACCTTTTCCGCTGCATCTCTGTAAAGTCACCAACTTACATGAGTTGGTGAAAAGGGCCTTGCTTTTGGTAACTGTACATTGAGGTCTTGAGTCTTCAACTTTCCACTTTATGTACTTTATCCTTTTTGTATTGTATAAGGATGTGAGCTATGGCATGTCATAGTCACAAGGTCAAAAGGCAGATATGCTTTTTGATCCTACAATTGATTTTGTTAGTGTCTAGTCAATTGTATCCAGCTGGCTTTCAAAGTATAGCCGGCTGTAGGTTGTAGTATAAGTATTTCAAGTTCTTGTATCTTTTCTTTGTGCTTTGTAACACTTGTAAAAGAACTTGAGAAAGCAATATACTGCCTTCTTGAAACCCATACTCTCTTGTTCTGTCTCTTGCTTTACTTGTGTTCTTTGTATCACCTTTGGTTACCCAGTTCACTGTTTGATTAAAGTTTAGTTAGTCTCCTCATTGTGTTGTTGTGTTGTAATTGTGTTTAAGCCCTTAAACGGTCCTACAATTGGTATCAGAGCTTTCCAGGCTCTTGATATAAGATCTAACCATCTTAAGATCTCTCACACACACAAAAGCTAAACTCTTCAAATGGCTTCCATCTCAAAGACTGATATGGAGACTGGAACCATGAACAAATCCCCACTGATCACTCTTGATGATTTTGACACCTGGTGCATGAGGATGGAAGGCTTCATCAGGTCTCTTGATTCAAGAATGTGGGAATCTGTTGAGAATGGACCTTTCATACCCAGCACCCCCTCTGCTACTGGTGCTGGTATGATTCCTAAAGATGTGGCCAACTACTCAGATGAAGATAGAAAAAGAGTAGAGATTGACAGGAAGGCCATGACTGCTCTTCAGACTGCTCTCCCAAACTCTGTATACAGAGGTTTTAAGAAGTGCAAGACAGCCAAACAGCTGTGGGATGCACTGAAGCTGATGTATGAAGGCTCCTCTGAAGCCAAGGAGAACAAGAAAGATCTTCTGAAGCAGCAGTTTGAGAATTTCACCTTCAAAGCAGGTGAGACCATGACCCAACAATACTTCAGGTATGTTGAGATTGTGGATACCCTAGTGGATGGAGGAGTTCTCTTGAGAACAGGGACATTGTAAGGAAGTTCATGTCCTCACTTCCTAGGCAATGGACACACTATTATGTGGTGATCAAGAGGACTGAGAATCTTAAGACTCTTACTCTTACAGAGTTGTATGGGATTCTCAGTGGATACCAGATGGAGATGAACATGCAAGGTTCATCTGGCAACTCCAACAATCAAATGGGTTCAGCCCTTCATGTGGTTGAAAGGGACAGCATAGAACCCTAGCATCATCTCATATGCTACCCTGACAACTCACAAAAGGGTCCTTTCATCACCTTCCCGGAGACACCAAGGGAGAACTTTACTCAAGGAAGCCCATTCCAAGAGACAAGTTCTTCTCAAGCCTTTGTGTCTGCAGATGAAAGCTGTGGGAATTATCTTTTCACTCTTGAAGACCTGGACTGTATCCATCCAGATGACCTGGAATACATGGAGATAGTTCAGCAGATGGCTCTCCTCACTCACAGAGCCAAGAAGTTCTACAGGAGGACAGGAAGAAGATTTCCAAGCAATGCTACCAGTAGTAAGTTTGGGCTGGATAAAAGCAAAGTTAAGTGTTACAACTGTAACCTTATGGGTCACTTTGCTAGGGAGTGTAAGGCACCTAAAGCAAATGGGGGCCAAACACAACCCAGACCAAATTTTACTGACAAAGCTCCTCAGGCTGAGAAGACAAAGCAACATGCTGCTGTTGCTGTTGAAGAGGGAGGCTTTGACTGGAGTTTTCAGGTGGAGGATGCTTCTCCAAACCAAGCACTGATGGCTGACCATGATGAAGCCAAGGTATTGGAACATCTTTGCTCCCCTGAATGCATTGCTAAAGTAAATAGATACAGGTCCTACAACCTAGAGATGAGATCTGATCTTGAGTCATTAAACATATTAAAATCTGATTTTAGAAAGTCTGAAAATGATTACAAGTTAAAATAGAGGACTTGGAGAAAACCATTTCAGTACTAAAACATAAACATACAGATTTTAGAACTCAGATCCAAGATCTCATCACTAAGTTAACTGAGTGCCAGGCTGAGCTTGTGATCAGCAAAGCCAAGGCAGAGAAGAGTGTTCTTGAAGAAGAGACCTTCAAGAACATGATATCCTCATCCCTACACAACAAGGTTTGTTATCAAAATAGACAGGGACTGGGATCAAATGAGATAGCTCCTCCACACACAATCTTGTCTGTAAGATCTCCTAGGTGTGGAACTTGTGAAGATGAGCTTCCTCTCATAGATCCTATAAGTGAGGATGATGAAGAAGTGATAGTGAAGAATTCCTCTGAGAAGAGTGAAGAAGAGGATTCTTCCAAGGGCCACTATCCTTCTGAGGAGAAGAAATCAACTGTGATGACCAAGTCCAAAAGAAAGAACTTGATCAGGAAGAGCAAAAGGAAAGCAAAGAAGGCTCAAGAAATCAAGGCTACTTTGATGCTAAGCAGAAACAAGTCTTTATCTCTGCAGGTTTCAAAGTAGTAAGGACTGAAGACATCAACCAAGACTCCTCAGCTAAGAGTCATGGTTCTTGTTCAAATCATCTCAGTGCCAAGAAGAAGACTGAGCTGCTGTGTACCACTGCTGCACAGCCTGGACCATCAAACTCCAAGAACAGTTCACAGCCCAAAGGAACTGTCTCAGCATCTACCAAGATGAAGGTGGAGAAGGGATGTGACCAAAGCCAGTCTTGCTCTCAAAGGGAGACTTCTTTGAAGAAGAAAATGTTGTGTGTTATGTGTGAAAGTACTTCTCACATTGCCAAGGATTGCCCATACAATCCAAAAGTACTATCCACATGACTAAAACAAAGACTTCAAAGAGTCTCAAGAAGTCTCAAGCTTCGGAAGGAAAATCTGTTTCCTTCGGAAGCTCCAAATCAAAGAAGAAGGCAAATGGAAAACTACCTTCGGAAGCAAAGTTGGTCTCGGAAGAAAGGAGTTCTTCCGAAGCACTGAAGTCTGCTGCAGTGACTGTAGATTCTTCCGAAGGATCAGTCATCAAAACTTGTGAAGTTCCAAAAGCTTCTAAGGTTTTGAAGGTCAAGTCCAAGACTCCAAAGGTGGTGTGGAAGTCTAAGAAAGACCAAATGACTAAGGTTTCTCCATCAACAACAGCTGAAGATCCCCATAGTACAACCATAGGATCTATTACTGTTGCATTACCTTCTATTACTATTAATGAGCCCAAGACAAGTAAGGCTTGGGTTTCCAAATGTAACTAATCATTTTCTTTGTGCAGGAACAGCTCAAGACAAACAGGAATGTCTGGATAATTGACAGTGGCTGTTCCAGGCACATGACAGGCAATAGGTCTCTACTCCATAATTTTGAGAGAATTGATGGAGGACCAGTTGCTTTTGGAGGAGATGAAGGTGGTTACATTTCTGGAAGGGGCAAGGTCACAAATGGTAAGCTCAGCATTGAAAGGTAAACTTTGTTAAGGAGCTTGGGTACAATCTTCTGAGTGTATCCCAATTTTGTGATCAGAGTCATAACATGCTCTTTACTGAGCATGAGTGCATTGTTCTCAAGCCTGGTGTGGTCATTCCTCATGAGCATATCCTGCTCAGAGCCCCCAGGAAAGGGAACATGTACAAGATGGATTTGCAAGAAACATCTCCCTCTGGAGAAGTTTCATGCTTTCTATCTAAAGCAAATAGTGATGAGTCTTTCCTATGGCATAAAAGAATGTGCCATGTAAACTTTAAGAACATGAATAAATTAATTAAACATGATCTGGTAACTGGAATGCCAAAGAAAGAGTTTACAAGTGATGATCATTGTGTTGCATGCCTGAAAGGGAAGCAACACAAGGTATCTCACAAGCCTAAGGAAAAGAACTCCATCACTACTCCCCTACACTTGTTACATATGGATCTCTTTGGCCCCACCAGTGTAATGAGTTTAGGAAGGACCTCTTACTGTCTGGTGATCACAGATGATTTTACAAGATTCACTTGGGTCTTTTTCCTTAGAACTAAGGATGAAACCCCTGAGATTCTGAAGAATTTCATCTTAAAAGTTGAGAATCAATGTGATCACAAGGTCAAAACCATAAGATGTGATCAGGGAACTGAATTCAAGAACCAAATCCTTGATACATTTTGTGATGAAAAAGGTATTACAAGACAATATAGTGCTCCCAGGACTCCTCAGCAAAACGGAGTTGCTGAGAGGAGAAACAGGACACTTATTGAAGCTGCAAGAACTATGTTGTCTGACTCTAAACTGCCTATCACCTTCTGGGCAGAGGCAGTTAATACTGCTTGCTATGTGCAAAACAGAGTTTTAGTAGTTAAGACACATGGTAAGACTCCTTATGAACTTTGGCACAAGAGGAAACCTTTCATTGGTTTTCTCAGGTCATTTGGATGTCCCTGCACCATCTTGAATACCAAAGATCAAATTGCCAAGTTTGCTGAGAAATCAGATGATGGACATTTCATTGGATACTCTTCTCAAGCTAAAGCTTATAGAGTATACAATCTCAGAACTAGAATTGTTGAGGAGTCAGCCAATGTGACTTTCAATGAGCACACTCCTTGTGTGGCTGGTTCTGGTCCGGATTGGCTGTTTGATCTTGATTTAGTTACCAACTGTTTTAACAAATCTTGTGAGCATGTTTCAGGATCTGCAGAAAATTAAATACAGGTGATCCTGATCCAAGATTTGAGCTAGGAAGACCTTCAACTCATACATCTTCAGCTCCAGTTGGAACTACTTCAGCAAATGAGGTTTCTATCAGCACAACAATGACAAATTCAGCTGATACATCTGGCATGCCTTCAAATTCCAGCTCAGAGGCCTCTCAACCAGATAAAGACACCTCACTTGTAGAAGACAACAATGGTGATGGTGATAGTGATCAGGAATTTCTTGATGCTAATAACCATACCATAGATGACAACATCAATGATGTCTCACACTCATTGGATCAAGTTAATCTTGATAAGTGTGATAATGTGGAGGGTGAATCTTCCAGACCAGATTTAAATTTCTCAAATTTAGATCTTTCTCAACAACTTGCTGTGATCCCTCAGCTAAGGATCCACAAGTCTCACCCCACCACAAACATCATTGGAGATGTTGTCACAGGGGTAAGAACAAGAGGACAAACCCATGAAGCAAATGTTTGTCTTCACTCTTGTTTCTTATCTCAGATAGAGCCCAAGAAAGTTGATGAAGCTCTAAAGGATGGAAGTTGGGTTGAAGCTATGCAACAAGAGCTGCTTCAATTCAAAAGGCAGAAAGTTTGGAACCTTTGTCCTCTTCCTCATGGGAAGACTACCATTGGAACCAAATGGGTTTTTAGAAACAAGAAGGATGATAGAGGAATCATCATCAAGAACAAGGCAAGACTAGTTGTTCAAGGATACACACAAGAAGAAGGGATTGACTACACTGATGTCTTTGCTCCTGTAGCAAGACTAGAAGCTGTTAGGATATTCCTGGCATTTGCTGCATCCAAGAACTTCAAGGTCTACCAACTTGATGTAAAGTGTGCTTTCTTATATGGAGTGATTGATGAGGAGGTTTATGTCAAACAGCCACCTGGTTTTGTAGACCCTGATCATCCTGATTATGTCTGCAAGCTTGACAAAGCTCTTTATGGGCTGCATCAGGCACCCAGGAAGTGGTATGAGACACTATCTGAGTATCTCTGTAAGCATGGATACAGAAGAGGTACTATAGATGGAACTCTCTTCATCAAAGGACAGGGAAATGACTTATTGCTGGTTCAAGTATATGTGGATGACATCATCTTTGGTTCAACTAATCCAAAGCTCTGCAAAGACTTTGAGAAGCTGATGAAAGACAGATTTGAGATGAGTTCAATGGGAGAACTCAACTTCTTTCTGGGAATTCAAGTGAAGCAGGTTGAAGATGGCATCTTCATAAGTCAGTCAAAGTATGTTCAAGACATACTCAAGAGGTTCAACATGACTGATTGTAAGATTGCTAAGACACCCATAGCCAGAAACCACTCCCTTGGTCCAGATCTTGAGGGGGAGTGTGTAGATGAACATTTATACAGGGCTATGATTGGGTCTTTATGTATCTTACAGCTAGCAGGCCTGATATCATGTTTGCTACATGTATTTGTGCAAGATATCAAGCCAACCCTAAGATGTCTCACTTAATCACTGTGAAAAGGATTTTAAGATACCTCAAAGGTGCTTCAACACTTGGTCTATGGTATCCAAAGAATCCAAATTTCAATCTGTATGCCTATACAGATAGTGATTATGGTGGTTGCAATATGACTGCAAAGTCTACATCTGGGGGATGTCAATTCCTTGGTGGAAGGGTGGTCTCATGGCAATGCAAGAAACAATCCTGTGTGTCTGCATCAACTGCTGAGGCTGAATACATTGCTGCTGCAAGCTGCTGTGCTCAAGTGCTTTGGATTCAAAATCAGATGCTGGACTATGGATTTAACTTCAAAGAGACTCCTATCCACATAGACAACAATAGTGCTATCTCTATCACTGAGAACCCTGTGCAGCACTCAAGGACCAAACACATCAACATCAGGTATCATTTAATAAGAGATAACTATGAAAAAGGATTAATTAAACTAGTCAAAGTTCATACAGATGAACAATATGCTGATCTGTTCACAAAAGCTTTTGATGAACAGAGATTTAAGTATCTGATATCAGCTATTGGGATGATTAACTTTGAGTAGACTTTTTATTAAAACTAATTCTAATTATTCTTAAAATATGTGTGTCCTAAGTTGTCTAGTTCATCACTTTCATAAGCTCATGTTTTCTTTGGATGTAAAATTCTTTTTGAAGACTTTCCTTAGATTCTTGAAAATTTTTGATACTTCGGAAGATAAAATTTTATCTTCGGAAGAAAAACATGTCTTCAAAATACATAACTGTCTAAGAGATTTTACCTTCGGAAGAAGTCAAATTCATCTTCCGAAGCTTAAAATTCTTATCTCAGACACTTATTTATTTTTAAGGACCTTTTCCTTCCGAAGCAAAATTAACCTTCGGAAGCTTTGTTTATTTCTATACAAAGCATTCAAGGGTTTATTTCTCTTCCGAAGCATAAATCTTCAAGACTCTCAGGAAAATCTTCCGAAGCCATTTTAGCTTCGGAAGCTTTTTCAATCAAAACTTCCGAAGACAAATAAACTTCGGAAGCTTTTCGAATTCCAAGAAAACTACTTTTTGAGCAAAAGTAAACTACCTTTTCAGAGGTGGGACCGACTTTCGGATTTCAAAGTTTATCCTCTTTCATTAACTTTGGTTCAAATCCCTTTTCATATAAATACCCAACGGTTCCCCCTTTTCCCACTATCTTCCTCAATTCTACTGTTTCTCTAACCTAATTCTCTAAACCGCCTTTGCTTTCTACCTTTTTCACCCTTAAGCTTCTGAAATGGCCAACCTTAACCGCAGAAACAACCCTGATTTCTCCATGCAACTACACAGGCAACATAATCAAGTTGCTCTGTTAAGCTCTGAGAAAGATGCAAGTTTCTCAGAGATTTGCCAATTCTTGACTCTGTCAAATATTTCACCTCCCTGACCATTGATCCTACTCTATATGAGGATCACTTGCTTGAATTCTGGAAGACCTGCCAAGAGGTCATTATGGATGGGGAGAAGGCACTGTCTGCCACAGTGCAAGGGAGGACAATCTTCATCACTCCGGCCATCATTAATCAACATCTACAGCTGGATGATGAAGAAGGTGAGGTGTCCTTCCCAAAGAAGCTGTTAATCATTCTTTTGAGCAGATGGGCTATGAGGGAGATTTCTCTGTAAAGACCTTTAGGAAAGGGAAGGTCTCATCCCAATGGAAATTCCTGCTCCATGTGGTTATCCACAGCTTGTCAAACAAGCATGGTGGATGGGACCAGATTCCTGAGGATCTCTCCTTTATAGTTCATGGAATGGTTCAGGGGGTCAAGTTCAGGTATTCACAATTTGTCTATACTAATTTACTTGCAAACTTAGACTCCTTAGAGTATTACATGTTTCCTAGATATGTTCAACACATTCTCAACTGTGAACTGGGCTCACAGTTGAGGGAAACAGTAATATTCTTAAATTGGGACAGATGAAGCCCGGCATCTTTAAAATAATGAAGAAGCCAACTGTAGGCTTCTCTGGGGTAGAAACAGCCCTAGTCCCAAAAATGTTAGAGCTCATTGCTCAAGGTGACAACCTAGCAACACAAGCTAGTGTTGAACCCACACCTCTTTTGTCCTTACCATTAAAAAGACCAGATATTACCCTCACCTACCAAAGAAAATCCAAACGAACCCCTGCTCAGGCTATTGAGTCTGTGCAGGCCCCCAAATACTCAACCTTACAGGAAGAAGTGGACACTAGAGCTCCCACTTCTCCTGAGGAGCAAACCACTCCCATTACTTCACCTATCAGGGCTGAGGTTCCTCAAGCTCAACCTGATGAGCTCAATAGCCCAACAACCTTAAGCCTTCACTCTGAGTCTCAACACTCAAGTGGACAACCTTCAGGGGACAGCTACCATCCCCAGCCTTTGGATCTCAACCAACCAATTCCCAACCTATCCTTTTACACTGATGAAGACTTAGGATTCAGTGAGTACCATGAGTCTCTCTTCTCCTCCCCTACTCAAAGAGAGATGAGTACCTCTGACTCTCCTCAGTCTATCCCCCATCAGTCACCTATTACTGAGGTGGACACTTCTGAACCTGTTCAGGATGTCCATATGGAAGAGGCTCTCACTTTTGAAAGTGATTACATCATTAAGACCTCAACCATGGCAACTCAGCCCAGGCATCTCAACTGAGGTTGCCAGTGAGCAGAGGAAAACCAGCAGCCAAGAAACTCAAGCTGGTGGTGAGAGAGAGGACTTTGGTCCAATCATCTCATCCCCCAATGAATCTTCTGATGAAGATGAGGGGAATTTGAGACTAAAGGTGCAAAAACTGTCAAAAACATGCACCTATTTAGTCTCTAAGGTTAGTCACTTGGAATCTCAGGTGACTACCCTGCAAAACAGGGTCAATGATCAGCAACTCCAGATTTCATATCTGCAGGAAAAACTAGCTGGGAGACCTTTAAGGAGAGCTCAACCAGGAACACAAGAACCTGTGGAAGTGATTGACTTATCCTCCAGCTCACCTATGCAAGTGGGTGATGCTACCAAAAAGGGGGAGAAAGTTGTTACAACCACAGAACCTGGGAGTTCTTCAGAGAGAATGGACATAGAGGACTCACCATCCTCACTTGCTGTTGTGCATTCTCAGCAACTTCCTCAAGTTCACATTAATGTGGACTCTATAGACTCTCTCATCAGGAGTCTCTTTGAGGAAGGTATACCAAGGGCTGTCTCATCTCCACCACTAGGAACTGGCAATCACATCATAAGGTGGAGGTATGATGATGACAGGAGAGCCCTTATACTTCAAAGAGTTCAAGGCCAACAAGAAGTTTTTCAATTCCAAAGCCTGAGCTTTTATGAAAGACTGGATTTAGTCAACTTGCCACTTGTCAATCCAAGCAATTCAAGACAAGCTGACAGGCTGGCTCAAAGAATCCAAGACAGGATCCTTGCAGAGTTTACTCTAAGAAGGAGACTTAGGGAATCAGGCAATGTCATCGGTCAACTGGATGTTGAGGTGGACCCTAAGATTAGTTTCATAGGGGAAACCTTGACTGAAGGCCCAGTGACAGAACCTGAGACCCCTGTCTCATCATCAACAACTGCTGCTGAGGTCCAAACTCCATCTGA
Source organism: Flaveria ramosissima (assembly GCA_025215565.1). Taxonomy (NCBI): domain Eukaryota; kingdom Viridiplantae; phylum Streptophyta; class Magnoliopsida; order Asterales; family Asteraceae; genus Flaveria; species Flaveria ramosissima. The sequence continues at coordinate 8,992,246 of CM046038.1, read as the reverse complement.
GACACCTGCTGGTGAAGGTGTTTCTCAGCCTCTCTCTGGCCAGAGCATGGAAGCTACTCCAAGCAATGAAGGCCAAGCCTCAATCCACCCTGAGTCACAAAGGTCTGTTGGTGACAAAGGGAAAAGGATAATGACTCCTGAAGAAATTGAGAGGAAGAGAGAGAGAGGAAAAGGAGACTAAGGGGAGAAAGTTCCACTGGGTCATCTAGCTTCATGCAAGCTGCAATCAGGGCTGCTCCCAGACCAAATACTCAAGATGATGAGTTAAGGGCAGTCAGGATTACCTACTTACAGACCAGGAACTATGACATTGATGAAATCATCTCCCTCCCCTTAGAAGATTTAAATGAACTGGCTGACAGGGAAGTGTCAAGAGAGTTGAAGGAGAAAGAGGATGCAATGATACTTCTCCAACTCAAAGAGGAGAAGAGACAGAAAAGACTTTACAAGCATGCTCCCACTCTCTCACCAGTTCAAGAAAGTCCTGCACAAGAAGATGTGGCTCCACAAGAACCTCAGGTAGATAAAGAAGAAGATAGGATCAAGATGATCAACTACCTGAGTGCCACAGGCTTCTATCAGGCAGATGCACTTCTTCCCTTGTCCTATGACTTCATTGAGTTCGAGTATCTAAAGCAACTTGAGCTTGAGTTAGTCAAGGAAAGAAAGACAACTAAAAGGAAGCTAAGGGAAGAAGCTGCAAAGTCAAGGACCATCATTCAAAAGAATGCAAAGAAGTCTGCTGACAGACAAAGAATGGTGAGCTTCTTGAAGCTGTATGGATTCTCCGGAAGGAGACTTGGCCCCATGTCTCTATCCACTATGGATGAGCATATTAGGGTGATCAAGCAGAAGATTTAAAGTGGAGAACTTATTGACTTGCACTCTCTTCCAAGTCAAGTCCCACCTGAAGTGGAGGTCAAGTTTGAACAACCAGAGACACCTCAACCAGCACCTCCAGCTGAGCCTCAGCAAGCTTCATCTTCTGATCCTAGGCAGGGTCAAACTCCCTCTCCTTCTGAACCTGTGAGGGAGGAACACCCAACTGAGAAAGACACTGATGATCAACATGGTGCTGCAGACCAGTCTTCTCAGTTAAAGACATCCAAGAGGAAGAAGAGGATGGCTTCTAAACCAAAGACTAAGAAGAAGAAGCCAAAGTCATCTACCTCTGCACCTCAGGCTGAATCAGATCAACCTGAGGAAGTGCATGATGAGGCAGCCCAATCAACTCCTATTCAAGTGGCTCCTCTATCTAGTGAGACACCCATCTTATCCTGGACTTACTCTACTAATCCAGAAAGATGGACTGTTATCAGAGATCAAGGTGTTGAGAATGTCTACTCATGGCAAGACATAATCAACTTACCTCTGCATGATCTCTTTGAGATGAGAAGATACTATGAGAGTCTTGATGATCCTGACCATCTCATGAAGAAAGGAATGGTCCTGATTGTACTGAAGACTACCAACATTTGAAGATCTTCTAAGTGTTTTGGTAGCATCAGCCTAGGGGGAGTTTGTAAGGATTCCTGAAGTCTGATGCAACCCAAAACAGCCTAAGTGTCTCAGCAACATGCACTAAGTACTGAAGTGAAGAATGCTTCGGAAGTTTTACACAAAGCATTAGAAAATACTCTAAGTGTAAAATCTTCCGAAGCCAAGACCAATATCTTCCGAAGCCAAACATGAAGTCTTCCGAAGCTTCAAAGACAAAGTCTTCCGAAGCCTCATCCTATGAAGACAGATTTCTTCCGAAGACTTTTAGTACACATGCTTTATCTGATGTACTGTTCCATAAAGCACCTTTTCCGCTGCATCTCTGTAAAGTCACCAACTTACATGAGTTGGTGAAAAGGGCCTTGCTTTTGGTAACTGTACATTGAGGTCTTGAGTCTTCAACTTTCCACTTTATGTACTTTATCCTTTTTGTATTGTATAAGGATGTGAGCTATGGCATGTCATAGTCACAAGGTCAAAAGGCAGATATGCTTTTGATCCTACAATTGATTTTGTTAGTGTCTAGTCAATTGTATCCAGCTGGCTTTCAAAGTATAGCCGGCTGTAGGTTGTAGTATAAGTATTTCAAGTTCTTGTATCTTTTCTTTGTGCTTTGTAACACTTGTAAAAGAACTTGAGAAAGCAATATACTGCCTCCTTGAAACCCATACTCTCTTGTTCTGTCTCTTGCTTTACTTGTGTTCTTTGTATCACCTTTGGTTACCCAGTTCACTGTTTGATTAAAGTTTGGTTAGTCTCCTCATTGTGTTGTTGTGTTGTAATTGTGTTTAAGCCCTTAAACGGTCCTGCAATTATTGAACACTTTTGTCTCTTCATCATCATGATATGTTTGTGTTGAGTGTTTGTTAGTGATATTAAACCATTTGGTCAATCAATAGTACTGTTCATCGATCTGTTTGGACCAACAATTTTAAGATGGTGAGATCTTACAATCAAAAGTCTGGAATGCTCTGATACCAATTGTAGGACCAGTTAAGGGTGGTCAATACAATCAGTTTCACAATGAGGAGAGCGTTTAAAACACTTAATTGATCAAATAGAAAATTGGGTTTCGTTAGAGGATGCTAAGAACACAAACAAGTAATGAGACAGAATAAAAGAACAAGAACAGATAAATATGGTTTTCAAGAATATTGTATATTGCTCTCAAGTTCTTTTACAAGTGTTACAAAGCATCAAAAAACATACTAGAACATGAGATACTTTATACTATATCCTACAGCCGGCTATACTATGAAAGCCAGTTGGAAACACTAATCTAAAAAACAAGATCAATGTACAGTCAAAAGACAGATTGCCTTTTAACTTGTGACTATGACATGTCATAGCTCACATCCTAATATATTACAAAAAGGATAAAAAGTACAAAGTAGAAAGTTAAAGACTCTCAACCTTAATCTACAGTTGCAAAAGCATGGACCTTTTCAGAGTCTTCAGAGTAGTAGCGCAAAGTGAGTCAGCTTTATGCAAAAGTTGATCAGAGAAAGCATGTCTTCTCTGTATTCGGAATAAATCAGTCTTCACTTCATTGGCTTCGGAAAACTTTGTTTTTGAAGCTTCGGAAGACTTAATCTTTGGCTTCGGAAGATTTTACACTTAGAATATTTTTCTATGAATAGTGTAAAACTTCCGAAGTAACTCTTACCTTGTTCATAAGTGCATGCATGCTGGAACCTCTTTGGTTGCTTTGATTGCATCAGGCTTTTAATATACCATTACACCTCGGTTCACATAGAACGTTGCAGCTAACGTAAAACCCTTTATGATCACAAAAATTGTCCCTTCTTTTTCTCCGCAAGTTCACCCGAAACCGTACACTTCGGTGGCCTTTACTTGTTGTCAATCTAGACAACAATAACTAGGTCTTGATACCAAATTTTGAATGTCAAACCTCAACATCATACACCAATATAGCTTGTATCAAATAAAAAAGACAAAAACGTTTGTTGGGAGTCACAAACTCTCTTAATAAAGAAAACCATACTCAATTAATAGTACAAAATCAACTAATGTTGAAACTTTAAAGGTTAAAGACATAGAGTTGAAGAGTATTTTGTTTCTTTTTTATCTTAAGTTATAAAACAAAAGAATGAAAGCAAGAGAGCGTATCTATTATAAACACTGAAAGTACCAACTACATGATTTAACATACACCATGAGAAATAAAAAATCATAAATATACATCAAGTCTTTAGCCCTTCATCAATTTCGGCATCAAAGGTCCAGAATCTGCCACGAACGGACTTGTCTTTTCAAACAAGTCGTTGTTAACGGTCTTAAAGGAACTACCGAGTGATCACGAGTCAAAAATCAACACCCAAATCTCGTCAAAGTCAAAAGTCAACAACACATCTCCAACATCATATAAATAAATCACTTTAATCCAACCCCTAATCAATCATTATTCATTCACACACTTTCCTTCATCTTCATCTTCAACACATGATCATCAAAAAAGATCACACCCAAATGGACAACAAACACCCTTCTCCGGTCAAAACCTCATCGGATTCCGGCGTAAAGTACAAAGATTTGATCAACGACAACCTGCGTTCATCGTCACCGAGACCTCGTCGGTCGAATTCTTCGATGGTTCGAAGGAACAGTGGTCGTGAGATGGTGGGGCCCCGACGCCGGAGAGCAAGTAAAGAGATCATACGGAGGGCGTTGACTCCGGTCGGACGGAAGACCAGACGGTGGCTTGATTTCAGACCGACACCTAGCCGGCTTTCGGTTATGTCTATGGCTGCTTAGAGTTAGAATAATGTTGTTGTGGTCGTTGGTTAACTGATTTCAGATCGTGATTTCTGCGAGTGATCAAATGATAAAAGAAATCATTCATTTATTGATTTAATTATTATTTAGATGTGTATCTGATTTTGTTGGGAACTTGGGATTGACCTGTGATTGTCTGTTGAACGTTGATTATAATCTATTAATCGATCTTCTTCTCCGATCTTGACTTTCCGATATTCTGATCAGTTTGACTTTCTCCGATCTTTATGGTTAAAATCGGATTGATTTTTCCTATGAGAAAGGGTTATCTTGAAAATTTTCAGAAAGTGAATTGTAATTTCTTATGAATATTTACTGAATGTTCATGCTGTTATTACTTATTATCGTATTTTTTGGGCATTTGTCAATTGTGATATATTCAATTTAAATAATAAAATGTTAACTGGGTTCATATTAAAATATGTTAGCTCTCTACTCGATATTGTTTAATTGATGGACAAATATACGTTGAGGAAAAATGAAGTTGTTTCTAGTTTATTCAAAATTTTCTTATTTTTTCTAAAGAGTATATTAATGGTTATTTGTTAGTAATATCAAGTTAATAATAATTCGTTAATTTCTGAGCTAGAATCCAGGACCTTTAAAATAGCAAATACTCCCACTTCCTTTTTGGACTATTAGACTGTCACACCCTGTTTATCGGGCCTAGCCATTGCTGATTGATATCAACACAATGCAGCGAAATAATAAACATTACTTAAATAATTCGTATTGTCCAGGCATCCATAATAGTACAAATACTAGTTAAATATTGTCTAATCTCAAATATATAGGTTTAACTAAATTGTCTCATTTGTTAACCATTAGATAAGGCAGTGGCTAAAATCCATATGTCTGATTAGGTCAACTACTATCCATGATCACTTGATTAGATCATTCTTCTCCTGAAATACACACCCACAATACGTCAACATAATGTTAGTAAGCTCATAAGTTTAAGATACATGACATAACACAATTCATAAATAAGTTAACAATAGTATTGATGCACAAAAGAATGTATCAGAATCAAACCTGGACCCGGGTGACCCTCCGGAGTGCTAGAACATCCTCGAACCCATACCACTTATTGTTATGAGCTTAAGTGTGCCCTACTAAGCACAGGTAATCTGCACTAATTTATGACACAACGATTATTGAATCTCAATAGGGGGTTTCTCTGTCCAAAGAGCCCATTGTGTGCGGGGTTCTCCAAATAGTACTATCCACAAATCACGCGTCTCCCTATGGAGTTAATGATTGTGCTAACGTTCAGGAACAAGAGCAGTAGTTATTGCACCATAAAAATGATTATCAAGAGTGTGTATTCCATCCCAAAATGGATTAAGTAAAAAGGGGGTTATGAGACTCACCTTAACTTGTTCTTGAAATAAGCGTTCGAGATCTAGGGTGCTACCGACTGGCAAGGTTCATAGGTTCATTTTAAAAGTAATTAGTTTTATTTCAATCAGTTATCTAAGCCCAACCCTTTAGTTTAGGTTTATCTTACGCGATTTGGTGATTTACATTACGTATGTGTAATTTGGTTCAAATATTGAAGTTTTGAAGTCTTGACTTAGATTTTCATTACAGTGTTTATAAGTAATATTTGATTCCAAAACAATAAGGTTTCATTAGTTATCAAGTTTGGTCCCTCAACTTTACTAAATTGACACTTTTAACCCTATTGTTTGGATTTTGCAATTTAATTATTTATTGTAAAGATTCTTATAAGTTTGATGCAGCCAAAACATCCAAAGTCTCTCTGCATGCATGCATTGAAGAACATAAGTAGAAATGCTTCGGAAGTTTTACACCTTGCACTAGAAATATTCTAAGTGTAAAATCTTCCGAAGTCAAGACCAACATCTTCCGAAGCCAAAAGTGAAGTCTTCCGAAGCTTCAAAGAGAAACTATTCCGAAGCCAAAGAGTGAAGACAGATTTCTTCCGAAGACTTTTATAGATATGCTTTTATCTGATGTACTTTACCATAAAGTTGGACCACCTTTCCGCTGCAACTCTGTATAGTCACCAACTTATATGAGTTTGTGAAAAGCTTCATGCCTTTGGTAACTGTACATCGAGGTCTTGAGTCTGTGCTTTTTACTTTATGTACTTTTATCCTTTTTGTAATATATTAGGATGTGAGCTATGGCATGTCATAATCACTAGTTAAAAGACAATCTGCCTTTTGACTCTACATTTGATTTTGTGGTTGTCTAGTCTTATGTATCGAGCTTGCTTTCAAAGTATGGCCGGCTGTAGGATGTAGTATATGTATCTCAAGTACTTGTAACTTTCTAGGTATGCTTTGTAAAATTTTTAATAGAACATGAGAAGCAATATACAGCATTCTTGAAAACCAATTACTTGTGTTGTTTTGCTATCTTGTTCTGTCTCATTCTTACTTGTGTTCTTAGCATCTTTCACTAAAACTCAACCAGTTCCCTATTTGATCTGTTAAGTGTTCTAAGTAACTCTCCTCATTGTGTTTTTGTGTTGTAAGTGCATACCCTTCAACGGTCCTGCATCTTGTATCAGAGCATTCCAGGCTCTTGATATAAGATCTCACCATCTTAAGTTCCCTCACACACACAAAATTCTTAACAACTAAAATGGAAGCTATAACCAAAGCTGATATGGAAACTGGAATTATGACAAAGTCTCCACCGATCACTCTTGAAGACTTTGATACTTGGTGTCAAAGAATGGAAGGCTTCATCAAGTCTCAAGACTCCAGGATGTGGGACTCACAAAAGGGCCCTTTCATCACCTTCCTAGAGACTCCAAGAGAAAGCCACACTCAAGGAAGCCATTTCCAAGAGACAAGTTATTCTCATGCTTTTGTCTCTGCTGATGAAACCACAAGCAACTTTCTCTTCACCCTTAAAGATCTAGACTGTATCCATCCAGATGACCTGGAGTACATAGAGATAGTTCAGCAGATGGCTCTTCTCACTCACAGAGCCAAGAAGTTCTACAAGAGGACAGGGAGGAAGTTTCCAAGCAATGCAGCCAGTGGAAAGTTTGGGCTGGATAAAAGCAAAATAAAATGTTACAAGTGTAACCAGATAGGACACTTTGCAAGGGAGTGCAAGGCACCAAGGACAAATGATGGCCAAACACAAACCAGACCAAAGTACATTGAGAAAGCCCCCCAGAATGAGAAGCCAAAGCATCAAGCTACAGTTGCTGTTGAAGAAGGAGGCTTTGACTGGAGCTTTCAGGTAGAAGATGCATCTCCAAACCAAGCACTCATGGCAGACAGTGATAAAGCCAAGGTATTGGAACATCTTTGCACTCCTAAATGCATTGCTAAAGCTAACAGATACAGGTCCTATAACTTAGAAATGAGATCTGATCTTGAGTCCTTAAATATCTTAAAAGCTTATTTTAAAAAAGTTGAAAATGATTATAAACTAAAGATAGAGGACTTAGAGAAAGCCATTTCAATTCTTAAACATGAGCACACAAACTACAGGACACAGATCAAAGACCTCATTACTAAGTTAACTGAATGCCAGGCTGAGCTTGTGATCAGCAAAGCCAAGGCAGTAAAATATGTTCTTGAAGAAGAGACCTTCAATAACATAATATTCTCATCCTTGCATGCAAAAGTTTGTTATCAAAATAAGCAGGGACTGGGATCTTGTGAGATAGCTCCTCCACACATAATCTTGTCTATAAGATCTCCTAGGTGTGGAACTTGTGAAGATGAGCTTCCCCTCATAGACCTTGTGACTAAAGAGGATAAAGAGGAGATGGTGGAGAATGGCTCTGAGAAGAGCGAAGAAGAGCATTCTAAGAAGGGTCACCATCCCTCTAAGGAGAGCAAAGCTGTTGGGATGACCAAGTCAAGGAGAAAGAACTTGATTAGGAAGGCCAAAAGAATGTCCAAGAAGGCTCAAGAGATCAAGGCCACCTTCAATTCTACACATAAACAAGTCTTCATTTCTGTAGGATTTGAAGTGGTGAAGGCTGAAGACACCAACTTGAACTCCATCAACAAGAGTTCTGGTTCATGTCCAAATCATCCCATCATTAAGAAGAAGGCTGATCAGTTGTGCACCACTGCTGTACAACCTGAACCATCCAGCTCCAAAGGTAGTTCTATCCCCGCAAGAATTGCCACAGCATCAGCAAAGATGAAGATGGAGAAGGAAAGTGATCAAGTTCAGCCTTGTTCACAAAAGAAAACTCCTAGAAGGAAGAAAATGGACTGTTTTATGTGTGGGAGTACCTCTCATCTTGCTAAGGATTGTGTTTACAATCCAAAGAGTACTCTCCACATGACCAAGAAAGAAACTTCTAAGAGTTTGAAGAAGAAAAAGCAAGCTTCGTAAGGAAAATCTTTTTCCTTCGGAAGCTCCAAAATGAAGAAGACAAGTGGAAACTTACCTTCGAAAGAAAATTTGGTCTCGGAAGAAAGGAATTCTTTCGAAGGACTGAAGCCTGCTGCAGTGAAAGCAAAATCTTCCGAAGGTCCAGCCATAAAAACTTTCGAAGTCAACAAAAATTCCGAAGTATTGAAGGTCAAGTCTAAGCTTCCAAAGGTGGTGTGGAAGTCAAAGAAAGACCAAGTGGCTGAAAGTTCTTCATCAACATCAGCAAATGATCCTTCTAGCATGACTATAGCATCAATTACTGTTGCATTGTCTTCAACTTCTTTTGATGAGCCAAGGACCAATGAGGCTTGGGTTTCCAAATGTAACTAACCATCTTTTTTGTGCAGGAACAGCTCAAGACAAACAGAAATGTATGGATCATTGACAATGGCTGTTCCAGGCACATGACAGGCAATAGGTCACTACTCTAAAAGTTTGAAAGAATTGATGGAGGACCAGTTGCTTTTGGAGGAGATGTAGGAGGTTACATTATTGGAAGGGGCAAGGTCACAAATGGTAAGCTCAGCATTGAGAAAGTAAACTTTGTCAAGGAGCTTGGGTACAATCTTTTGAGTGTATCCCAATTTTGTGATCAAAGTCATAACATGCTCTTCACTAAGCATGAGTGCATTGTTCTCAGGCCTGGGTTGGTCATTCCTCATGAGCACATCCTGCTCAGAGTCCCCAGGAAAGGGAACATGTACAAGATGGATTTACAAGAAACATCTCCCTCAAGAGAAGTTTCATGCTTTCTATCTAAAACAAATAATGATGAGTCTTTCCTCTGGCAGAAAAGAATGTGCCATGTAAACTTTAAAAACATGAATAAATTAATTAAGAATGATTTGGTAACTGGAATACCAAAGAAAGAGTTTACAAGTGATGACCACTGTGTTGCATGCCTGAAGGGGAAGCAACACAAGGTATCTCACAAGCCAAAGGAAAGAAATTCCATCATTAATCCCGTACACTTATTACATATGGATCTCTTTGGCTGCACCAGTGTAATGAGTCTAGGAAGGACCTCTTAATGTTTGGTGATCACAGATGTCTTTACAAGATTCACTTGGGTTTTCTTTCCTAGAAATAAGTATGAGACCCCTAAGATTCTGAAGAATTTCATCTTAAAGATTGAGAATTAATGTGATCACAAGGTCAAAACCATAAGATGTGATCAAGGAAATGAATTCAAGAATCAAATCCTTGATACATTTTGTGATGAAAAAGGTATTACAAGACAATATAGTGCTCCCAGGACTCCTCAGCAAAATGGTGTTGCTGAGAGGAGAAACAGGACACTAATTGAAGCTGCAAGAACTATGTTGTCTGACTCTAAACTACCCATCACCTTCTGGGCAAAGGCAGTGAACACTGCTTGCTATGTGCAAAATAGAGTTTTAGTAGTTAAGACACATAGTAAGACTCCTTATGAACTTTGGCACAAGAGAAAGCCTTTCATTGGTTATCTCAGGTCATTTGGATGTCCTTGCACCATCTTGAATACCAAAAATCAAATTGCCAAGTTTTCTGAGAAATCAGATGATGGACACTTCATTGGATACTCTTCTCAAGCTAAAGCTTATAGAGTATACAATCTCAGAACTAGAGTAGTTTAGGAGTCAGCAAATGTGACTTTCAATGAGCACACTCCCAGTGTGAAAGGTTCTGGTCCGGATTGTCTATTTGATCTTGATTTAGTTACCAACTATTTTAATAAATCTTGTGAGCATGTTTTAGGGTCTACAGATATATTACCTACACGTGATCCTGACCAAAGATTTGAGCTAAGAAGACCCTCAAGCTACACATCTTCAGCTCCAGTGGTAACCAATCCTACAAATGAAGCTTCTACCAGCACATCAATGATAAATCCTGCTGATACTTCTGGGGTGCCTTCAAATTCCAGGTTAGAGGCACAAAACTCAAATGAATAAGCTTCATATGTTGGAGAAAATGGTGGTGGTGAAAGTGATCAGGAATTTCTTGATGCTGATAACCACTCCATTAAAGACAATATCAATGATGTCACACACTTATTGGATCAAATCAATCTTGATAAGTGTGCTGATGTGGAGGGTGAATCTTCCTTGCCAGATCAGAATTTCTCAAATTTAGATCTGTTTAAGCAACTTGCTGTGATCCCTCAGCTAAGAATCCACAAGTCTCATCCTACCACAAACATCATTGGAGATGTTGAGTTAGGGGTGAGAACAAGAGAAAAACCCATGATGCAAATGTTTGTCTTCACTCTTGTTTCTCGTCCCAGATAGAGCCAAAGAAAATTGATGAGGCTCTAAAGGATGGAAGTTGGGTTGAGGCTATGCGAGAGGAGCTGCTTCAATTCAAACGGCAAAAGGTTTGGAACCGATTTCCTATTCCACAAGGGAAGACTACCATAGGAACCAAATGGGTGTTCAGGAATAAGAAGGACGATAGAGGACTTGTCATCAAGTACAAGGCAAGACTAGTTGTTCAAGGGTATACTCAAGAAGAAGGAATTGACTAGACAAATGTTTTTGCTCCTGTAGCAAGACTTGAAGCTGTTAGGATATTCCTAGCTTTTGCTGCATCAAAGAACTTCAAGGTCTACCATCTTGATGTCAAGTGTGCTTTTCTTTATGGGGTGATTGATGAAGAGGTGTATGTCAGACAACCACCTGGGTTTGCAGATCTTGATCATCTTGATTATGTCTGCAAGCTTGATAAAGCTGTTTATGGGCTGCACCAAGCACCAAGAAAATGATATGAGACTCTATCTCAGTATCTCTTTCAGCATGGCTACAAAAAGGATACTATTGATTGAACTCTCTTCATTAAAAGAACAGGAAATGACATAATGCTAGTTCAAGTATATGTAGATGATATTATCTTTGAGTCAACTAATCCAAAGCTCTGACTTTGAGAAGCTGATGAAGGACATGTTTGAAATGAGTGCCATAGGGGAACTCAATTTCTTTCTAGGAATTCAAGTGAAGCAAGTTGACAATGGCATCTTCATAAGTCAATCAAAGTATGTACAAGACATACTTAAAAGGTTCAACATGACTGATTGTAAGGTTGCTAAGACACCCAAAGCCAGAAATCACTCCCTTGGAACTGATCTTGAGGCGGAGTGTGTTGATGAACATCTCTACATGGTAATGATTGGGTCTCTTATGTACCTCACAGCTACCAGGCCTGATATCATGTTTGCTACATGCATTTGTGCAAGATATCAAGCCAACCCCAAGATGTCACACCTGGTCACTATCAAAAGAATTTTAAGATATCTCAAAGGTGCTCCATCACTCGGCCTTGGGTACCCCAAGAACTTTGACTTTAATCTGTATGCTTATATAGATAGTGACTATGGTGGTTGCAACATAACTGCAAAGTCTACATTAGGGGGATGTCAATTTCTTGGCGGAAGAGTAGTCTCTTGGCAATGTAAGAAACAATCCTGAGTGTCTGCATCAACTGTTGAGGCTGAATACATTGCTGATGCAAGCTGCTGTGCTCAAGTGCTTTAGATTCAAAATTAGATGTTGGACTATTGATTCAACTTCAAGGAGACTCCCATCCACATAGACAACAACAGTGCTATCTCAATTACAGAAAATCCTGTGCAGCACTCAAGGACAAAGCATATCAATATCATGTATCATTTGATTAGCGATAATTTTAAAAAGGGATTAATCAAACTAGTCAAAGTTAACACAAATGAACAATATGCTGATATGTTCACCAAAGCTTTAGATGAATAGAGATTTAAATATCTTGTATCAGCTATTGGGATGATTAACTTTGAATAGCTTTTCTTAAAACTTAATCATATTATTTCTAAAACCTGTGTGTCCTAGGTTGTCTATTTCATCACCTTTATAAGCCCTTGTTTTCTTTGGAAGAAAATCTTTTCAGAAGACATTTTTTAGATTTTGTAGATTTTGATCTCTTTTCTTTTCAAAAGATTTAAAATTACCTTCGGAAGAAATTTATGTCTTAGTAAACAAATAACTACTTCAGTAATTTTACCTTCGGAAGAAATTTCTGAAATATCTTCTTAAGCTTAAAATCAACTTAAGTACTTTTATGTTTTAAAAGAACAAGTTTTTTTACGAAAGCAATTTACCTTCGGAAGTTTTCATTGTTTTTAGAATAAAAACTCTGAGTGTAAATTAACTTCCGAAGCAAAAATCTCAAAAACCTTTGAAATATCTTACGAAGCCAATTTGCCTTCGGAAGCTTTTTTTCAGAACTTCCGAAGCAAATAACCTTCGGAAGATTTCTCGACTTCCAAGAAAACTACTTTTTGGGCAAAAGTAAACTATTTTTCAGAGGTGGGACCGACATCCGGATTTCAAAGTTTATCCTCTTTCATTAACTGTGTCTCAAATCCTTTTCACATAAATACCTAACGCTTCCCCCCTCTTTCACTATCTTCTTCAATTACACTATTCCTTAAACCTAAATTCTCTCAAACCGCCTTTGTTCTTCACCTTCCTTCATCCTTAAGCTTCTCAAAATGGCCAACCTAAACCGAAGAAACAACCCAGATTTCTTCATGCAACTACACTAGCAACACAACCAGGTTGCTCTGTTGAACTCTGAGAAAGATGAAAGTTTTTCAGAGGTTTGCTGTTTTCTGGCTCTATCCAACTACTTCACCTCCCTAACCATTGATCCTACTCTCTTTGAGGATCATCTGCTTGAATTTTGGAAGACCTGCCAAAAGGTCATTATGGATGGGGAGAAGGCACTATCTGCCATATTGCAAGGGAGGACAATCTTTATCACTCCGGCCATCATCAACACTCACTTACAGCTGGATGATGAAGAAGGTGAGTTGTCCTTCCCAAAAGAAGCTGTTAATCATTCTTTTGAGCAGATGGGCTATGAGGAAGATTTCTCTGTAAAGACCTTCAGGAAAGGGATGTAACACCCGGAAATTTTCTTTGAAGCCGACGAAAGAAGAAAAAGAAATAAAGTCCAAAGTCGAGGGACCAGACTCGCCAACGAGACAAACTTCGATGAATAGGAGTATAAAAGGGGGAAAACACCCCATTCTTCCCATTTTCAGCCAAGAGAGGAAGAAGAGAAGGAGAAAAAGAGGAGAAAAACTTGGTTCGGGTGGATTCGAGCGTGGAAATCATCTTGTAGCGGGTCAAATCGAAGCTCTACTCGACGTGATCGTTTTTGTGAGTTCTAGGACACCTCTTTTTCATGTTTTTGAATGATTTTGGGGTTGGAACACATCTGAAAACCCTTTTCGAGTTTTTGGGTGTAAACCCGTTTTTGTATGTATGTGTATGTGTATGGTTCGTTTGGGGCTTGATTTCTTGCTTGGTTATGCTTGAATGAGGTTGTGGTATGCTTCCCTAAGGTTTAAGATGGTTGATTTGGGCTAAAATCGAGTTTGGAAGAGTTTGGGCCAAAATCGTCGGCTGCAGTTCGGGATGAACTGCATTCTGCGCACAGCTAGGGCTAAACGACTGGAGATGCCATGCGACCGAATGGCATGTGACTGGGTCCATACGCATGACAGAAGTGCGATTAAGGTTCATTCGTATATGAGTAGTGCAACTGAGGGTCATACGTATGAGGCTATGCGACTAAAGAAAATGCGAATGAGGGCTATGCGACTGAATGAAATGCGAATGAGGGTCATGCGACTGAAGGTCATGCGACTGGAGTCCATACGTCTGTGAGTCGTTCCATACGCACGAAAGGTGTGCGATTGAGGGCCATTCGCATGAAGGCCATGCGACTGAGGTCCATACGCCCAGCTGTCATGCGACTGAGATTCATTCGCATGGGGAGCATGTGATTGGAGGCTATGCGACTGGAGGTCCATTCGCCTGAGTGTTCCCATACGCATGAGAGACCATGCGACCAAATATGGTCCATACACCCAAGTGACCATAGTATTGTCTGACTTTCGGGAAGTGCAGACGTAGGCTCGGACCTTTGGGGTTGTAGATGATTTGTGATGATGATGATGTAATACATGATGACGTGTAATGTCGTATAGTTATGTATGATGCGATGCGCGTGATCCGTGTGATGTTTGATGTGGTATGATTGTGCGATGTTGATGATGATGTGATGTATGATTGATGCTTTTGTATGATTAATGCGTATATATGATGATGCCCTGTATGGTGATGTGCGTATGTTTATGTTTATATTCCTGTTATGTATATGTATCTTTCCATGGCTTTATGTCGAATGTTAATGAATGAAACGAAAGTATTATGTAACGTAAAGTGAAAGATAATGAAAAGAGGAACATGATACATGAATGAATGCATGCATTAATGAATGAATGAAAGTATGAAAGGCTTGCGAGCATTATGAACAGGGGTACACGCGGGGGTTCCAGTCTTTGTGACTGACCAACGTTGTGGTACCTACTGTGTAGTGATTGCTCACCTCGGTGCTGGTGCCAGGATATGTGCAGTGTGGAAGTCATTTATGATCTTCGGCCCAGTACTCGAGTTATGCATATCGTTGGGGTGGAGTAGTGATTACTTACCTCGGTGTTGGTGCCAGGCTATGTGTAGTGCGGAAGTCATTTATGAACTTCGGCCCAGTACTCGAGTTATGCATATCGTTGGGGGTGTAGTATAAGGGTGGGATCTTTGTCGCTTACTTTGGTGCTGGGGCCAGGCTATGTGCAGTGTGGAAGTCATTTATGATCTTCGGCCCAGTACTCGAGTTATCGCTTACCCCGGTGCTGGTGCCAGGCTACGTGCAGTGTGGAAGTCATTTATGAACTTCGGCCTAATAGCCATATTGTTTGGGGCATAGCTATTGACACTGATCTAGAACGTGATGATGTAAAATATGTAGTGATCCTGAACCTTATCCTAGGTACTATGGCCAGAGGTGCTGGGCACCGTGAATGAAGGTCTATGATAGGCTTAGGCCCAGTATCATGATCATGAAGGGTAAAGTTCATGGTTTTGACGAAAGGAAATGATGTAATGATAGCGAACGAATGAAAGTAAGAAATGAAGAATGAACGTATAGAAGTTAATGAATGAATAATGTAACGAATGTAATGGAAGATAATAATTATATTATCTGTATGTACGTATGATGTGTGATCGCATGTATGTAAAGAATGATTTTAACGAAATAAAAGTATGTTTTATTATAAAACTAGAACTCACTCAGCAACGCTGACTTTGATGTGTTTCCAGTTGGCACGTATGTTGCTGAGGATGGAACGGGGCGGCTACTCAGCTTGTTTTGGATGGCATTCTTATGTTTAATACTTTTGTAATGAAATGAAACAAATATTTTGTAATTGGGCTACGCTTTATCATGTTGCAAAAGTTTTTATGAAGAAATGTAATGATGTTAATGTTTCCGCTGCAACGTTTTATGAAAGTTAAATGTAATTATATGTTTTATGTGCGATGAGGAACCAACTGTGAGCGTCCCGGGAACGGGGTCTTACAAGTTGGTATCAGAGCCAAAGTTTAAGTGAAATGAGTAAATTTTCAAAATAAACCTTAACTTAAACTGAGAGTGGGACGGAAAGGGAATGGGATGCCAATCTGCATAGCTGCATGCCATCAGTTATTTTCGTAATGTTAACCGGTATTACGTGCACATGTTATATGTTTTATGTGTTGCTGGCAGATTTAGATACTGATGTAGTCAGGACAGGTAATGCTTGGGGTATGAAGAGTAAAGTAAGTGGCTAATCACAACTGGCCACTGTAATTAGGGACTTACTATACTTGACATAAACTGAGCTGTTTGCTTGAATGACTGTGTTGATGTTTGAATCTTTTAGTGTGTTTAGAGGATGGCCGGTGGTAGATCATACAAAGCTTCTCGTGGTGGAGGCGGTGGTGGACGTGGTGCTGAACCACGGGTCACAAGAGGAAGGCCTAGGGCCAAAGAAGTGGTTCATGAGGAACCCGAGACCCCTCATCCGGAGGGCGGTGATGAGAATGCTAATTAGAAGGCCTCGATGAGAGAGGCGGTCGTGGAGGAAGTGCATCAGGTCTTGCAGACGATCCTACCGTCTGTAGTGACCGAAGTGATAAAGACTGTTAGAGATGGGGAGAGAAAGGAAAGGGGTAGACCTTCGGGCGAAAGGAGACGGCCCGAGACTGAAACGGTTTTCTCCAATGACGAAGAGGAAGAAGAAGAGGAAGAGCCTGCGCCGGAGGTGGCACGAGGCTGTAACTATGGGGAGTTTCAACGATGCAAGCCCCCAACTTTTGATGGTAATGGCACTGCTGCTGCTGCTCACCGATGGGTGAGGGAAATGGAAGTTGTTTTAAATATTAGCGAGTGCCGCGAAGACCAGAAGGTAAAGTTTGCTGCCCACTCTTTTGTGGACTCAGCTCTGTGTTGGTGGGACAATATTGTCCAAGTTGTGGGAAGTAGGGCTATCGGGAGGATGAGGTGGGCAGAGTTGAAGAGGCTGGTGATTGAGGAGTTCTGTCCTTACCGTGAGATGGACAAAGTTGAAAGAGAGTTCCTGCAGCTGGAGGCGGGAACCATGACACATCAGCAATATACCACGAAGTTCAACGAAATGGCACGGCTGGTGCCGGATCAGGTGATGCCTCTGTCACGAAAGATTAAGAGGTACATTCAGGGCTTGCCGGCGGATGTCCGTAGGCACATGATCGCTACCCGACCGAGCACATTTAGGTCGGCGGTTGATTTGGCGGGGAGATTATATGATGAAAGATCTGTGGTGGTGACAGAAGTTAGCAAGAAAGGAGAGGGTGATCGGGATTTGAACGGGAAGCGATTTGGACGTGGTGGAGCCGCTCCAAGTAATAAAGGTGCACGGGTGGATGACCAGCGTGTGGTCACACCTGATGCGGGGTCGGAAAAGTGTGACAAGTGTGGACACAAACACCCCAGGGAATATAGATTGGGGACTAATGTCTGTTTCCGTTGTGGAAGGACCGGACATGTGCTGAAGAACTGCGGTGTGAGGAGGTGTTACTCTTGTGGTAGGGAGGGCCACATGAGTAAGGATTGCAAGAAGCCGAGGGCGGAAGGTTCGGGAGTGAAGAAGATCGGAGGAAGCTAGGACGGACCCCGATGTTGTATTAGGTACGTTTCTAGTAAATAAATCCTTAGTCTTTGTGCTATTCGATGCTGGCGCTAGTAAGAGTTTTATTCCTGCTACTATATGTGCTATATTACCTATTAGTAATAGAAATATAGATACGCCCTTCGATATGGTTCTCGGGACGGATTGGTTAGCAGACATCGAGGCGAACACTATGTGTCGCAAAAAGATGGTACGGTTGACAGCGCCCGACGGGATCACAGTGACGGTTTAAGGTTATTGAGTCACGACGATTCCGAAGGTGATTTCGATGGCAGTGGTGGGAAAGTGCATGAAGCGTGATATGCTGGAGTACGAGATTAAATGCCTTACTTGTTTACAAGTGAAGGCCGAGTACCAAATGTTGTGTGGAAAGTATTGAGGTGATCGAGGCCACGACCGAGAAGCTCGAAAGGATCAAAGCATTGATGAAGGTAGCCAAAGATAGATAAGAAGTCGTGTGTGGATAAACAACGCAAACCGATTGAACTTCAGGTGGGAGACTGGAAAAGAGATGAGACAGTATTGCCCGCGACGGTTTAAAGAATAACAGGTTTCGGGGACGAAACCTATATAAGAGGGGTGGACTTGTAACATCCGGAAATTTTCTTTGAAGCCGACGAAAGAAGAAAAAGAAATAACGTCCAAAGTCGAGGGACCAAACTCGCCAACGAGAGAAACTTCGATGAATGGGAGTCTAAAAGGGGGAAAACACCCTATTCTTCCCATTTTCAGCCAAGAGAGGAAGAAGAGAAGGAGAAAAAGAGGAGAAAAGTTTGGTTCGGGTGGATTCGAGCGTGGAAATCGTCGTGTAGCGGGTCAAATCGAAGCTCTACTCGACGGGATCGTTTGTGTGAGTTCTAGGACCCTTCTTTTTCATGTTTTTGAATGATTTTAGGGCTGGAACACATTTGAAAACCTTTTTTCGAGTTTTTAGGTGTAAACCCATTTTTGTATGTATGTGTATGTGTATGGTTCGTTTGGGGCTTGATTTCTTGCTTGGTTATGCTTGAATGAGGTCATGGTATGATTCCCTAAGGTTTAGGATGGTTGATTTGGGCTAAAATCAAATTTGGAAGAGTTTGGAGGACGAAATCATCGCTGCAGTTCGAGATGAACTGCATTCTGCGCACAGCTAGGGCTATGCGACTGGAGATGCCATGTGACCGAATGGCATGAGACTGGGTCCATACGCACGATAGGAGTGCGACTGAGGTTCATTCGTATATGAGTAGTGCGACTGAGGGTCATACGTATGAGGGCTATGCGACTGAAGGAAATGCGAATGAGGGCTATGCGACTGAATGAAATGCGAATGAGGATCATGCGACTGAAGGTCATGCGACTGGAGTCCATACGCCTGTGAGTCGTGCGATTGAGGTCCATACGCACGAAAGGTGTGCGACTGAGGGCCATTCGCATGAAGGCCATGCGACTGAGGTCCATACGCCCAGCTGTCATGCGACTGAGCTTCATTCGCATGGAGAGCATGCGATTGGAGGCTATGCGAATGGAGGTCCATTTGCCTGAGTGTTCCCATACGCATGAGAGACCATGCGACCGAAAGGGTCCATACGCCCAAATGACCATAGTATTATCTGACTTTCGGGAAGTGCAGACGTAGGCTCGGACCTTTGGGGTTGTAGATGATGTGATGGGCATGGATATTGTAAGATGATTTATGATGATGATGATGCAATGCATGATGACGTATAATGCCGTATAGTTATGTATGATGCGATGCGCGTGATCCGTGTGATGTTTGATGTGGTGTGATTGTGCGATGTTGATGATGATGTGATGTATGATTGATGCGTGTGTATGATTAATGCGTATATATGAAGATGCCCTGTATGGTGATGTGCGTATGTTTATGTTTATATTCCTGCTATGTATATGTATCTTTCTATGGCTTTACGTCGAATGTTAATGAATGAAACGAAAGTATTACGTAACGTAAAGTGAAAGATAATGAAAAGAGGAATATGATACATGAATGAATGCATACATTAATGAACGAATGAAAGTATGAAAGGCTTGCAAGCATTATGAACAGCGGTACACACGGGGGATCCAGTCTTTGTGACTGACCAACGTTGTGGTACATAGTGTGTAGTGATTACTCACCTCGGTGCTGGTGCCAGGCTATGTGCAGTGTGGAAGTTATTTATGATCTCCGGCCCAGTACTCGAGTTATGCATATCGTTGGGGGTGGAGTCGTGATTACTCACCTCGGTGCTGGTGGCCAGGCTATGTGCAGTGTGGAAGTCATTTATGAACTTCGGCCCAGTACTCGAGTTATGCATATCGTTGGGGGTGTAGTATGAGGGTGGGATCTTTGTCGCTTACTTCGGTGCTGGCGCTAGGCTATGTGCAGTGTGGAAGTCATTTATGATCTTCGGCCCAGTACTCGAGTTATCGCTTACCCCGGTGCTGGTGCCAGGCTACGTGTAGTGTGGAAGTCATTTATGAACTTCGGCCTAGTAGCCATATTGTTTGGGGCATAGCTGTTGACACTGATCTAGAACGTGATAATGTAACATATGTAGTGATCCTGAACCTTATCCTAGGTACTGTGGCCAGAGGTGCTGGGCACCGTGAATGAAGGTCTATGATAGGCTTAGGCCTAGTATCATGAGCATGAAGGGTAAAGTTTATGGTGTTAACGTAAGGAAATAATGTAATGATAGCAAACGAATGAAAGTAAGAAATGAAGAATGAACTTATGGAAGTTAATGAATGAATAATGTAACGAACGTAATGGAAGTAATAATTATATTATCTGTATGTACGTATGATGTGTGATCGCATGTATGTAAAGAATGGTTTTAACGAAAGAAAAGTATGTTTTATTATAAAACTAGAACTCACTCAGCAACGCTGACTTTGATGTGTTTCCAGTCGGCAGGTATGTTGCTGAGGATGGCACGGGGCAGCTACTCAGCTTGTTTTGGATGGCATTCTTATGTTTAATACTTTTGTAATGAAATGAAACAAATATTTTGTAATTGGACAACAATTTATCATGTTGCAAAAGTTTTTATGAAGAAATGTAATGATGTTTAATGTTTTCGCTGTAATGTTTTATGAAAGTTAAATGTAATTATATGTTTTATGTGCGATGAGGAACCAGCTGTGAGCGTCCCGGGAACAGGACCTTACAAGGGAAGGTCTCATCCCAGTGGAAATACCTGCTTCATGTTGTTATCCACAGCTTGTCAAACAAGCATGGAGGGTGGGACTAGATTCCTGAGGATCTCTTCTTCATAGTGCATGGAATAGTTCAAGGGGTCAAGTTCAGGTACTCTCAGTTTGTTTATACAAATTTGCTTGCTAACTTGGACTCCTTAGAGTATTATATGTTTCCTAGATATGTTCAAAACGTTCTCAACTGTGAACTGGTCTCACAGTTGAGGGAAACAGATAATATTCATAAATTGGGACAGATGAAGCCTGGCATCTTTAAAATCATGTAGAAGCCAACTGTAGGCTTCTTAGGGGTAGAAACAGCCCTTGTCCCAAAAATGTTAGAGCCCATTGCTCAAGGTGACAACCTAGCAACACAAGCTAGTGTTGAACCCACACCTTCTACCTCCCAACCACCAAAAAGACCACAAATCACCCTCACCTACCAACGAAAAACCAAATGAACCCCTGGTCAATCTATTGAATTTGTGCAGGCCCCAACACACTCACCCATACAAGAGGAAGTGGATACTAGAGCTCCCACTTCCTTTGAGGAGCAAACCACTCCCATCTCTTCAAGAATCAGTGGTGAGGTTCCTCATGCTCACCCTGATGAGCTCACAAGCCCAATTGCTTTAAGCATTCACTCTGAGTCTCAACACTCAAGTGAACAACCTTCAGGGGACAGTTACCATCCCCAGCCTTTAGACTTAAATCAACCCATTCCCGACCTCTCATTCTATACTGATGAAGACTTAGGTTTTAGTGAGTACCATAAGTCTCTCTACTCTTCCCCTACTCAAAGAGAGAGGAGTACTCCTGAGTCTCTTTTGTCTAGCCCACATCAGTTACCTATCACTGAGATAGATCTCCCTGAACCTGCTTAGGAGGTCCATATGGAAGAGGCTCTCACTCTTGCAAGTGATTACATCATTAAGACCTCAACCATGGCAACTCAGCCTATTGACACTTCAACTGAGGCTGTCAATGTGCAGAGGAAATCCAGCAGCCAAGAACCTGAAGCTGGTGGTGAGAGAGAGGACTTTGGTCCAATCATCTCATCCCCTAATGATTCTTCTGATGAAGATAAGGGGAATTCGAGACTAATGGTGGAAAAGCTGTCAAAAACATGCTTCTTTTTAGTCTCTAAGGTTAGTCACCTTGAATCTCAGGTGACTACCCTACACAACAGAGTCAATGATCAACAACTTGAGATATCTTATCTCAGGGAAAAACTAGCTGGGATACCTTTAAGAAAAGCTCAACCAGGAACACAAGAACCTGTGAATGTTATTGACTTAACTCCTATCTCACCTATGAAAGAGGGTGATGCTACTAAAAAGGGGGAGAAAGTCATTACAGTCACAGAACCTAGGAGTTCCTCAGGGAGTATGGACATTGAGGACTCACCATCCTCACTTGAAATTGTACATACTCAGCAACTTTCTCAAGTTCACATTGATGTGGACACTATAGACTCTTTCATTAGGAGTCTCTTTGAGGAAGACATTCCAAGGGCTATTCCATCCCAACCCCAAAGAATTTCAAACTACATTATTGGATGGAGGTATGATACTGATAGAAGAGACCTCATTCTTCAAAGAGATCAAGGGCAGCAAGAAGTGTTCAACTTTCAAACCTTGAACTACTATGAAGGGCTTGATCTAATCAACATGCCACTTGTCAACCCAAGTCAATCTAGACAAGCTGACAGGCTGGCACAAAGGATTCAAGACAGAATTACTGAAGAGTTCAGTCTAAGAAGGAGAAAAAGGCAATCAGGTAATGTCATTGGTCAACTGGATGTTGAGGCACACCCTGAGATTAGCTTCAAAGGGAAAACCTTGGCTAAAGGCCCGGTGATAGAGCCTGAGAGCCCTGTCACACCAACAACTACTTCAGAAATTCATCCCCTTAGTGAAACACCTACTGGTGAAGGTGTCTCACAACCTCTCTCTGGCAAGAGCTTGGATGCTACACCAAGCAATGAAGGCCAAAGCTCTCTCCACCCTGTGTCACAAAGATCTATAGGTGACAAAGGAAAAAGGATTCTACCTCCTAAGGAGATAAAGGAGGAGGAGAGAGAGAGGAAGAGGAAGCTAAGGGGAGAAAGTTCCTCTGGTTCTTCAGGCTTCATGCAAGCTGCAATCAGGGCTGTCCCGAGACCATACACTCAAGATGATGAGTTGAGGGCAGTCAGGATTACTTACCTGCAGCCAGGAACTATGACATAGATGAGATCATATCTCTCCCCTTAGAGTAACTTAATGAACTGGCTGACAGGGAAGTGTCAAGAGAGATGAAGGAAGCAGAGGATGCAAGGATACTTCTTCAAATCAAAGAGGAGAAGAGATAGAATACAAGCATGTTCCTACTCTCTCCCCAGTTCAAGAAAGCCCTGTGCAAGAGGTTGTGCCAGCTACGCAAGAATCTCAGGTAGACAAGAAAACAGATAGGCAAAACATGATCAACTACCTGAGTGCCACATGTCTCTACCAGGCATCTGCACTCCTTCCCTTGTCCTTTGAGTACATTGAGTTTGAGTATCTCAAACAGCTTGAACTTCAAGTACTCAAAGAACAAAAGGCAACAAAGAGAAAGATGAGGGAAGAGGCTGCAAAGTCAAGAGCCATCATCCAAAAAAGTATGAAGAAGTCTGCTGACAGACAAAGGAAGATGAGCTTCTTGAAGCTGCATGGATTCTCTGGAAGGAGACTTGGCCCTATGTCTCTATCCACAATGGATGAGCATATCAGGGTAATCAAGCAGAAGATCAAAAGTGGAGAGCTAATTGACTTACACTCCCCTGAAGTGGAGGTTAAGGTTGACCAATTTGAGACAACACAACCTGGACCTCCTGCTGAGCCTCAGCAAGCTTCATCTTCTGATCTACACCAGGGTCAAACTCCTTCTCCTTCTAAACCTGTGAGGGAGGAACACCCAACTGAGCAAGACAAGACTGATCAACAAGGTGTTGCAGACCAGTCTTCTCAGTTAAAGTCTTCAAAGAGGAGGAAGATGATGGCTTCCAAACCAAAGTCAAAGAAGAAGAAGAAGCCTGAATCATCCACCTCTACACCTCAGGCTGCGTCAGATCAACCTGAGGAAGTGCAAGAAGAGGCAGCCCAATCAACTCCAATCCAAGTGGCTCCTTTTGCAGCTGAGAGACCCATCTTATCCTGGACCTTTACAACTAATCCAGAAAGATGGCATGTGATCAGAGATCAAGGTGGTGAAGATGTCTACACATGACAAGACTTATTCAACCTACCTCTGCATGATCTCTTGAGATGAGAAGATACTATGAGAGTCTGAATGATCCTGACCATCTAATGAAGAAGGGCTTTGTCATCATCATTATGAGAACTGTCAACAAGTGAAGATCTTCAAATGTTTTGGTAGCATCAGCCTAGGGGGAGTTTGTAAGGATTCCTATAAGTCTGATGCAGCCAAAACATCCAAAGTCTCTCTGCATGCATGCACTGAAGAACATAAGTAGAAATGCTTCGGAAGTTTTACACCTTGCACTAGAAATATTTTAAGTGTAGAATCTTCCATAGCCAAGACCAACATCTTCCGAAGCCAAAACTGAAGTCTTCCGAAGCTTCAAAGACAAAGTCTTTCGAAGCCAAAGAGTGAAGACAGATTTCTTCTGAATACTTTTAGAGATATGATTTTATCTGATGTGCTTACCATAAAGCTGGACCACCTTTCCGCGGCAACTCTGTATAGTCACCAACATACATGAGTTGGTGAAAAGGTCCATGCTTTTGGTAACTGTACATTGAGGTCTTGAGTCCGTGCTTTATACTTTATGTACTTTTATCCTTTTTGTAATATATTAGGATGTGAGTTATGGCATGTCATAGTCACTAGTCAAAAGACAATCTGCCTTTTGACTCTACATTTGATTTTGTAGTTGTCTACTTATGTATCCAGCTGGCTTTCAAAGTATGGCTGGCTGCAGGATGTAGTATATGTATCTCAAGTACTTGTAACTTTCTAGGTATGCTTTGTAACATTTGTAATAGAACTTGAGAAGCAATATACAACATTCTTGAAAACCAATTACTTGTGTTGTTTTGCTATCTTGTTCTGTCTCATTCTTACTTATGTTCTTAGCATCTTTCACTAAAAGTCAACCAATTCCCTATTTGATCTGTTAAGTGTTCTAAGTAACTCTCCTCATTGTGTTATTGTGTTGTAAGTGCATACCCTTCAACGGTCCTGCATTTATGATGTATTTTATTGTTTTAAGTGGATTAAGCTATTGTGGTGAGTTTTTATGTCATGAGGTCTTTCTTAACGGTTTCAAGAGTTTGTTTTCGGTTTAGTCGTTTAATGGAGATACATTTAGAGGTTTCTTACTTGAGATCGTTGAGTGGTCCATATGATGATTATATTTTAATTATAACTTATTTGGGCATTAGTTATCTTCTAGAGTGTTAAAGTGATGGCCATAAGGTTGGTGCATTGGTTATTTTATTTAAAAATGTATCGGGCCGTGTTTCGGGTGCATTGTATAATGTATTTTTAAGTTTATTGATTTTATTAACTTTTAAGTTGTTCTCTAGGATTGTAGGTCATAATTTACTGAAAAATATTAGTTTTCTTAGTTTAAAGATTTTTATAAATTTGTTTATTATTTTTCTTCCTAGAGAGACGTTAGCTAACTTATATTAACGGTAATTTTTGTATAAATTCTTAAAAAATTATATAAATATTAATATTTGGTTTTTTACTTATTTTATTATTATTAGGCCATTAGCTACTGGATTTTCATGTCTTAAGTTACTTTACTCGGTTTTAATATTCTAACGCTCGAGCTTCGGTTTTAAATGGGTTTTCGGGTTCGGGTAAACTTTGGTCATAATTTGGTTATATAACACTTTAATATACTTAGAATCCTGTTTGGGTTCTAAAGTTTTCATGGGTTTAGCTTAAGAACTTGTTTTTACAAATTTTTAAGCATTTTAGCATGAATGTAATATATAATTTGTTTATTAAGCAAAACAATTCTAAAAATTAATTTTCAAGCATTTTTTAACATTATAAAACTACTTGAATTTTTTATATTCGGATTTTATGCATATTTAGTAATTTTGTTATATTTACCGATTAGTTCCGTTAAGTCTTGGTTAAGTCTCGGTTTTGGATTACTATGCATTTTAGTCTGATTTTTTCCTTCTCAAATATTTTCATATCATAAATAACTTCCAAATAACCCTATAATTTCAGTAACTTAGATCCCCAACCTATTTTTTATATTTTTCAAAATCACATATCTTTAAGTTTTTGTATTAATTATAAATTGTAAAATGCATAAGCTTAAATCATGAAACTTTATTTTTAATTTAAGATAGTCTCTATTAACTTCCAGAAATATTTAAACTAAAATATTTGGACTTAGATAGTATACTTTTATATTTTTCGAAAACTAGATTTTCGGGTGAGCTATATTCACCAAAACCGTGCTTGTGATAAAAAAAAGGTTTGAGAAAGCTGGTGTATCTTTTAGTTATTGAAAACCAAGTGTTTTAAAGTTTCATAAAGAGTGGGGGTGTCATGGGGTTGGTTGTGTCACTAACGTGACGAAACACGATATTTCGCACGTTTTCGGGTAGTAACGGGTAACCTTAACGTGAGAGGGGGTTGAGATGAGTGTGTAAGCTGCTGAATGAGCTTTGAATGATGGAAAGATGCTCGAAATTTTTTGTTCTTTAAGTGTAAGAGATCAAGAAGGTGAGTAGAAGAAATGGAGAGAGTGTTTGAAGGATTTAAAGAATATTGGTAAAATGAGAGGTGAGGGTGTGTGGGTGATGGTTTTCGGTCGAGAGGGGTAGGATGGTGGGGTTGGGATTCCAAAATCTTGGTTTAATCAAGATTTGGCTGGATTTGGTGAAGATTTTTAGATACACAAGCAAGTTTCTAGGATCATAGTTGGTCTAGCGGTAATGGGATTGGGTGGTGAATTGCAAAACAACATTTTTTATAAAAATTTGAGTTGTTTTTATATACAAATGATGTGTAGGTTAGTGGTGTGTGTACCGTGGTATGTGTATATATATATATATACATATATATATATAGAGATATATATATATATATATATATATATATATAGATAGAGATAGAGAGAGATAGATAGAGAGAGAGAGAGAGAGAGAGATATATATAGATAGATAGAGATATAGATCTATATATATATATATGTATATACATATATACATGCATATATATATATGTGTATATATATACATATATATATATATACATATATATATTCATATATATATATAGAGATATATATATATACATATATATATTCATATATATATATATATATATATATATATATATATATATATATATATATATACACATATATATATTCATATATATATACATATATATATATATATATATATGCATATATATATGTATATACATATATATATGCATATATATATGCATATACATATATATATGCATATATATATGCATATACATATATATATGTATATATATGCATATACATATATATATGTATATATATATATATGTATATATATGTATATATATATATATGTACATATATATATGTATACATATATATATGTATATATATATATATATATATGTGTGTGTGTGTGTGTGTGTGTGTGTGTGACATCCGGTAATATTACGTTACCAAACTCCGTTAGTTCCGTTAAGTCTTGGGTACACATGTCATGAACATAACCTAGTTGTCGTTTAACGTTCATGACCTAATAATAATTAATAATGTTACATTAATGATAATCTAATTGATTAGATGATTATTGTGTTATGCTTATGTGTTTACGCGATTTAAATGTTAACAGTGAATTTTATCGCGTAACATGGAAACGTGTATATTTAAATTGCATATCTTGTGACTAGTGGAAATAATATAAATATTATTATTGTTGATTAATAATGTTGGTATTATTAAGTTAAAACCTTTTAAAAAGTGTTTAAAATAATAGTTTTTATAAAATATAAATAAAGGGGGTTAAGTGTAATTACCTAAAACTATAACAAAATTAACAACCCTAATTCCACCCCAAACCCCATTCCGGCCGCAACATCCATTCCAAGCCCCCTCACCTTCCAATTTCAGCCTTCAACAATCATTTTGCTACGGTTTTGGTCGATCTTAAGCTATAGAACACGTTAAAATCATCAATTGCAAGATAATACACGTGAAAAGGTTAGAATTTTACAAGTTTTATGGGTTTTCTTGATATGGCCGAACCCTAATTCGGATTTGGGTTCAAAAATGTTGAAGTTGTTGTTGTTTGATGATGCTAGTATGTTATTTAGATAGTATACATGTTGTTTAACGTCGATTATGCAAGAATGATACGTTTTTGATGAATTGTTCATGAACTTTGATTCAAGATGAACCGTAATTCGAAAATTGATGTTGATTATATGAAGTTGATGATTGTTAGATGACTATATGGTGTTATTTTGGTTGGGTGAGTGCTAGATTACATTGATCTTGCGAGAAATTGATAAATTGAAGGTTGTGTTCATAGGTTACTAATAATAGTAACTTTATTTTGTCAAGAATGTTGAATTAGGGATGAATGGATGTTATGGATATGTTTATGATGATGTTTAGATACTAAATTGTTGTTGTAAACTATGGGAGTTCAAGAACACATGTTAGAATCCATACATTACTAAAGACAGTAACTTTTTGGGATACGAATTGATGAATTATATTAGTTTGGTGTTGTTGATCACGCCTAATTATGTTATGAACTTGATTAGGTATGTAATTGATGAATTTGTGATTGTTATGGATGGTAGATCACTTTTGAGTATTACTTTCCCAAAAGGGAAACTTTATTTTCGATGTACGTTGGATATTATGAGTTGGACATGTTTTTGGTGTTAAGATCAGGCTAGAGTGTTTATTGTGGTTGTCTAATGTGATAGAATGTGTTATTTGAGTTGTATGGAAATTGATCATTGTGGTGTGTGTTGAATGTAATGAATATGATTGTGATCATCATACACGCGTGCGAATCTGAGGCCCCTACTTTGTAGGATTGGCAGGGTTTAGGATGTGAAGTCGTGAGTGGCTTCACATGGCATGTAGTGCATGATTTGATCTTTGTGTGGCGTGTTAGTTATGTTATAACTAGTGGACATGTTAATGTTTTAGATTCGCATGACTTGTATGATACTTAGTGGTATGATGATCTAAGTAATGCATTGGGTAATGTAGCACCGCATGTGATCCATTTGAATGTTAACCATGTATGTTATATGTTCACGTTTGCTTAATTGAATTATAACTCATGATGTCACCAACGGGTCAAACGGGTCAACTGGGTCAAACGTGTCTGTTTTCTGAAACCTTGAGTCTTTGGTTGTGGTGTGCTTAGGGTTCCACATGTTCTCTGTTTACACGTACTTATGTACTTACATGATCTAGGTAACCTCTGACGGTTGTCTGTCCACTCTTTCTTCCAAGTAAACCCTAAGTATTTGTTACGCATATCAGGTGAGTTCATGCCCCACTCTTTACTTGATCTCTTTTGGGGGAGATAGCATAGTGGTAATTTACAAACGCTTTATATATATTTAAGTTGTGTATAATATTAATATAGTGTTGTTTATCATGGAATAGTCCTCACACTTTCGAATTATTAATATTGAATAGCGGGGAAACTTGGGTAGTACTACTGGGTCTGACGAGCCCCACCTGTGTGACTCGAGGTCAACCGGGTGCAATTTGTCCTAATGAACATTGTCAAGACCTGATAAGTCGTGACAGGAGGGAACAACTTATCACAGTCAGCTTCAATTGCGAAATCACTATGAATTAATATTTATTGTTAATAGATTAGCTATCTGTTACAATACACTACTTATATTTCACAACTGTTAAATTGTTTATATTTGAATGTCAACTCTTGAACTCACCAACCATTGTGTTGACATTTTTAGTATGCTATTCTCAGGTCGTTAACTCAGCTTGCCAATAGGAGCACAACACGGGTCCAGCATGCATCCAAAGGCTTTATTTCATAGACAAATTGTTTATCTTTTATATATGGGTTTTAAACATTGGGATGGCGCGTGTTTGCCATATTATGCATTCATTTACCTTGGGTTTGTCTTGTTTTGGAAAATGCTTCCGCATGGTTTTAAAGTTTGAACTTTGGTTGGTTTTATCTTAAATGTGGCATATAGAGTCATTCTGAGTAACTATTGACTGTGATCCTGGTTTGTTCACACGCCTCGTGGTAAAACCCCGCACGTGGATTTTGAGGGTGTGACAGATTGGTATCAGAGCCATTGGTTATAGGGAACTAGGTTGCATACACACTAGTCTATAACCGCACACAGTTAGTAAGTTACCTGTTCCTTATTTCCTCTACTGCATACTCATTGGCATACACATCACACCCTCTGCAGCATGGCATCGTCATCGAGAACTCCGGGTAAGCGACCGGCATCACCTACACGACTTGAGTCCCCACCTCCCGCACCTGTACCCGACAAGCCCCGTCTAGCTTATCCTCGAGGGGAGATTTATTGGGATCAACCTTTTGCATTGATGGAGCGTGACCCCCCACGAGACGGGAGTTTCTACCCCAAGTTCGTTAATCACATAAAGTATAGGGAGTGCGTACCTGTCCCGAGGCCCAGGACTAGGAGCAACGCTGATCAGCCAATGCCTTCACTCCCACGGACGGTGCAGTCTAATGAGCAAATGATTGCTGCACTGGTGGCTGCACTGGATACTTAGTAGCAACGAGTCAGGCGACTCACGGGTGATGTTTGTACACTGCAGCACGAGGTGTACAAACTACGACATCAAATGGATGAACTCGAGGAGGGACACGGGAAGACCCTAACTGGGTGTCACCACATGGAAGACGGTTTTATAGCACTTAGAGGACGCATAACTGCTCGTGAACAGCGGGATACAATAGCCGATAACAGAATTGCTACCTTAGAAGCCCAATTGGCAGGGCTTCAGATTGCCATAGCTCTTGCTCCTGCAGAGGACCCTGGGGATGAGGATCCCGAGGAGGAATCCGGGGAGGAGGAACCGGTGGAGACGGAAGATGACAGTGATGGGTCGGATGTCTTCAATTGATTTTCTTTATATGACTTGGACTATGTAGTGTTTCTCTCTTTTGAAACCTATGTAGGAAGGGTTGTTTCCCCACCCGAACGACAAACTTAAATTATGACATTGGTTAATACATTGTGACTCATTTACAATTTATTTATCCTGGTTATTATTTTTGTTATGAATGCTGTGGTTGTGATGATTCATTATTCCTTACTGTTTACTGTACTTCAATGGGATAAATGTGCTCGATGTTACTCATTATTGTATTTGTGAATGAAAAGTGAAAAATGGACGCCCGTGGACGTGGGCGTGGGCGTGGGCGTGGGCGTGGGCGTGGGCGCGGACATGGACGTGGCGCTGGAGACCATGGCGGTGGTGCTATAAACATGACCCCTGTTGAATTAGCTGCCTTGATAAACGAGCATGTTCAGGCAGCGTTGGCTGCTGCCCAGACGGGACAGCCAGCAAGTAAACGATGATAGAAAGCTAAATCAAATATCCCGAATAACCGTATAGGATATCTGATCAATGTTTGATATGTTAAAATAGGACCACCAGTGTGTACCTATAAGTCCTTTATGGACTGTAAACGACACAGCTGCAGCGGTACTGAAGGGGCTGTAGGACTGGTACGATGGTCTGAAAAGACAGAGTCTGTTTTCTCCAAATGCAACTGCCCACATATTGATCAGGTGAAATATGCCACCGAAACTCTGGAAGGTGCCGCTCTATCCTAGTGGAACGCGCAAGTTCATATGCTAGGACAAGCGATGGCAAATGGGCTTCCCTGGACTGTATTCAAGGAGATGATGACTGAGGAGTACTGTCCTTGAAATGAAGTATAAAAGCTGGAGATGGAGTTCTGGCAACTTAAGATGCAGGGCTCGGAAATCGAGGCCTACACCACCCGAACCCATGAACTAGCCACCATATGCCCGGGGATGGTGAACGAAGTACACAAGAGGATTGAGCATTACATACGGGGATTAGTAACCGAAATTCAAAGCATGGTGACTGCTTCCAACCCGGCCATGATTCAGCAAGCCATCCAGTTAGCTCATAAGCTAACTGATCAAGCAGTGGAGCAAGGACGTTTACCTAAGCGGGGCGATGTGGCGAGCGTGCCTGACAACAAGAGGAGGTTGGATACTTCCAACAACAACAAATCATTATCATCCAGCGGTCAACCCCAATCTCAACAACAACAACAGTCAGTTCAGCAACAACAACGGAGGTTTGATAATAACCGCAACTTCAACCAGACGGCTTCAAACAATCAAGGACCCAGTGGTTATGGTGGTAAACATCCGAAGTGCACTCGGTGTAACTACCATCATGTGGGAAGGTGTGATAATTTCAAGTGTCAACGCTGTGGTAAGATTGGACATGCTGCTAAGAATTGTCGTGGTGAACTGTTAAGGAAGCCACAACAACCTCGGGAGACTCCCAAAGGTTGTTTTGAATGTGGGAAGGAAGGGCATTACAGGCGAAACTACCCACCACTAAGGAAAAAATGGTAATTGCAATAACGGCAATGGCCACAATAACAACAACCACGGTAACAACAACAATGATGGCAATGGTACTGGTAATGGTGGCAACAACGATGGAGCCAAAGGGAGAGCCTTCGTCATTGGCTCAGGTGAGGCTCTAAACGACCCCACAACTGTTACTGGTAGGTTTTCTGTTAATGGTTGTTTTGCTACGGTACTATTCGATACTGGAGCCGATAGGAGCTTCGTGTCCTTAAAGTTCTATAGTCTTTTAAGTGATATACCCTCCGCCTTAGAATCTAAATACAGCGTAGAATTGGCCGACGGTAAACAGATCCATGTAACGCATATCCTTAGAGATTGTACGATAGAGCTTGCTAGTCATACTTTCGCTATAGATCTTATGCCTGTTACGCTGGGGAGTTTTGATGTAGTAATAGGCATGGATTGGCTCTCTAGTAAGCAAGCGGAAGTCATATGTCATGAGAAGATCATACGAATTCCTGTTGGTGACGAAATCCTTACAGTCAGAGGTGATAGGAATGGTGCTGTGATAGGCATCATCTCATACATGAAAGCCCAAAAGTTGTTGCGAAAAGGTCGTTTGGCTATTCTAGCACTCGTCACCGATAAGAAAGCGGAAGAAAGGAGAATGGAGGACATTCCCATAGTGCGTGACTTTCCAGAGGTGTTTCCAGAGGATCTTTCTAGATTACCACCTCACCAACAAGTGGAATTTCAAATCGAGTGGACTCCCGACGCAACCCCGATTTCTAGGGCACCTTTCGATTAGCACCGAACGAACTACAAGAGTTGTCATCACAACTTCAGGAGCTTTTAGATAAGGGCTTTATTCGACCTAGCACATCACCTTGGGGAGCCCCTGTTATATTTGTTAAGAAGAAGGATGGCACATTCCAGATGTGCATCGATTATAGGGAGTTAAACAAAATAACAGTCAAAAACCGATACCCTTTACCTCGTATCGATGACTTGTTTGATCAGCTTCAGGGATCAAGCTATTATTCGAAGATTGACTTGAGATCCGGTTATCATCAACTTAGAGTCCGAGAGAAGACATCCCCAAAACTGCGTTTCGTACTCGTTATGGTCATTATGAGTTCTTGGTCATGCCTTTTGGTTGACTAATGCACCTGCTATGTTCATGGACCTCATGAACCGTGTGTGCAAACCCTATCTCGATCAGTTCGTCATTATGTTTATCGATGATATACTGATATATTCTAGGACCAAGGAGGATCGTGAAGAGCACTTACGAATGATCTTAGAACTATTGAAGAATGAGCAGTTGTATGTCAAATTCTCTAAGTGTGACTTTTGGATACAAGAAGTGCAATTTCTAGGTCATATTGTTAATGAGAAGGGGATACATGTTGATCCTACCAAGATGGAGGCGATAAAGAATTGGACTATACCCAAAACGTCGAGCGAGATAAGGTAATTTCTGGGATTAGCAGGATATTACCGACGATTCATAGAGGGATTCTCTAAGATCGCACAACCTCTCATAGCCTTGACTCACAAAGGAATGACATACAAATGGGGTGAGAGTCAAGAATCGGCTTTTTAATTGTTAAAACAGAAACTCTGTAGTGCACCGTTATTGGCACTGCCAGAGGGAACGGATGATTTCGTGGTGTATTGTGATGCATCCATTCAAGGATTGGGTTTTGTCTTGATGCAACGAGAAAAGGTGATAGCCTATGCCTCGAGACAACTAAAGGTTCACGAGAAGAACTATACCACCCATGACTTAGAATTGGGTGCAGTGGTTTCTGCCTTAAAGATTTGGAGCCTTACTTGTGCGATACCAAGTGCACTATCTACACCGATCACAAGAGTCTTCAACATATCTTCGAGCAAAAGGAGTTGAATATGAGGCAACGACATTGGGTGGAGCTACTAAATGACTATGATTGCGCTATCAAGTATCATCCGGGAAAGGCGAACATGGTTGCCGATGCCTTAAGCCGGAAGGAAACAGCTAAACCCAGATGGGTGCGAGCTTTACAGCTTACTATCAGTACTCAACTGCCTGAACAAGTTAAGGAGGCACAAGTAGAAGCCTTAAAAGCGGAAAATGTTGGTTCCGAGTCGTTAAGGGGAATGGATAAACAACTAGTGGTGAAAGAGGATGTAATTCGGTACTTCATGGATAGACTTTGGGTGCCTGTCTATGGAAATCTAAGGGATTTAGTTATGAGTGACGCACACAAATCTAAGTATTCTTTTACATCCTGGATCCGACAAGATGTACCATGACCTAAAGGCGCACTACTGGTGGCCTAACATGAAGGCGGATGTAGCTACGTATGTGAGCAAGTGTTTGACCTGCTCGAAAGTAAAGGTGGAATACCAAAAACCATCCGGACTGTTGCTACAACCCAAGATACCAATGTGGAAATGGAAACAAATCTCCATGGATTTTATTACCAAGTTACCCCGGACTAATACTAGTTGTGACACGATATGGGTTATCGTGGATCGATTGACAAAGTCTGCTCATTTCCTTGCAAATAAGGAAACTGACAAAATGGAGAAATTAACCCGACTATACCTTAAAGAGATCGTTTCGAGACACGGTGTACCGATCTCAATTATTTCTGATCGCGACGCTCGTTTCACGTCACATTTCTGGCAATCACTACAGAAATCTTTGGGTACACGATTGGATATGAGTACAGCTTATCATCCACAGACGTTGGAGGATATGCTACGTGCTTGTGTGATTGACTTCGGGAATAACTGGGAAATTCACCTGCCATTAGTTGAGTTTTCTTATAAAAACAGTTATCATACTAGCATACAGGCAGCACCTTTCGAGGCGTTGTATGGAAGAAAATGTAGATCACCAGTTTGCTGGGCGGAAATTGGTGATAGTCATTTGACGGGTCCCGAGTTAATTCATGAGACAACCGAGAAGATTGTGCAGATATGAAACCGTATGGCTGCAGCACGAGACAAACAGAAGAGTTATGTTGACAGGAGACGAAAACCTTTAGAGTTCCAGGTTGGTGACAAGGTTTTATTGAAGGTCTCACCATGGAAAGGCGTAGTTCGGTTTGGCAAGCGAGGAAAGCAAAATCCGAGGTACGTTGGACCATTTGAAATAGTGGAAAGAATAGGTCCAGTGGCCTATCGACTAGCCCTACCTGATTCGCTAAGTGGAATCCACGATGTATTTCACGTGTCAAACCTAAAGAAGTGTCTAACTGATGAAACAATGGTCGTACCACTAGAAGAAGTTCAAGTGGATTTACAATTACGCTTTATTGAAGAACCAGTCGAGGTGACGGACCGTGAGGTGAAAACACTTAAGCAAAGCAAGATAGCCATAGTCAAAATCCGTTGGAATTCGCGACGTGGACCGGAATTCACGTGTGAAAGAGAAGATCAAATGAAGCTTAAGTACCCTCAGCTATTCGAAAAGACGATGCCAGCAGTAGACCAGTGATGGAACACTCACCATGTAACGGAATTTCGGGACGAAAATTCTTTCAACATGGGGATAATGTGACATCCGGTAATTTTACGTTACCAAACTCCGTTAGTTCCGTTAAGTCTTGCGTACACATGTTATGAACATGCACTAGTTGTCATTTAACGTTGGTGACCTAATAATAATTAATAATGTTACATTAATGATAATCTTATTGATTAGATGATTATTGTGTTATGCTTATGTGTTTACGCGATTTAAATGTTAACGGTGAATTTTATCGCGTAACATGGAAACGCGTATATTTAAATTGCCTATTTTGTGACTAGTGGAAATAATGTAAATATTATTATTGTTGATTAATAATGTTGGTATTATTAAGTTAAAACCTTTTAAAAAGTGTTTAAAAGAATAGTTTTTATAAAATATAAATAAAGGGGGTTAAGTGTAATTACCTAAAACTAAGACTTAACAAAATTAACAACCCTAATCCCCCCAAACCCCATTTCGGCCGCAACATCCATTCCAAGCCCCCTCACCTTCGAATTTCATCCTTCAACAATCATTTTGCTACGGTTTTGGTCGATCTCAAGCCATAGAACACGTTAGAATCATCAATTGCAAGATAATACACGTGAAAAGGTTAGAATTTTACAAGTTTTATGGGTTTTCTTGATATGGCCGAACCCTAATTCGGATTTGGGATAAAAAATGTTGAAGTTGTTGTTGTTTGATGATGCTAGTATGTTAGTTAGATAGTATACATGTTGTTTAACGTTGATTATGCAAGAATGATACGTTTTTGATGAATTGTTCATGAACTTTGATTCAAGAGGAACCGTAATTCGAAAATTGATGTTGATTATATGAAGTTGATGATTGTTAGATGATTATATGGTGTTATTTTGGTTGGGTGAGTGCTAGATTACATTGATCTTGCGAGAAATTGATGAATTGAAGGTTGTGTTCATAGGTTACTAATAATAGTAACTTTATTTTGTCAAGAATGTTGAATTAGGGATGAATGGATGTTATGGATATGTTTATGATGATGTTTAGATACTAGATTGTTGTTGTGCACTATGGGAGTTCAAGAACACATGTTAGAATCCATACATTACTAAAGATAGTAACTTTTTGGGATATGAATTGATGAATTATATTAGTTTGGTGTTGTTGATCATGCCTAGTTATGTTATGAACTTGATTAGGTATGTAATTGATGAATTTGTGATTTTTATGGATGGTAGATCACTTTTGAGTATTACTTTCCCAAAAGGGAAACTTTATTTTCGATGTACGTTGGATATTATGAGTTGGACATGTTTTTGGTGTTAAGATCAGGCTAGATTGTTTATTGTGGTTGTCTAATGTGATAGCATGTGTTATTTGAGTTGTATGGAAATTGATCATTGTAGTGTGTGTTGAATGTAATGAATATGATTGTGATCATCATACACGCGTGCGAATCTGAGGCCCCTACATAGTAGGATTGGCAGGGTTTAGGATGTGAAGTCGTGAGTGGCTTCACATGGCATGTAGTGCATGATTTGATCTTTGTGTGGCGTGTTAGTTATGTTATAACTAGTGGACATGTTAATGTTTTAGATTCGCATGACTTGTATGATACTTAGTGGTATGATGATCTAAGTAATGCATTGGGTAATGTAACATCGCATGTGATCCATTTGAATGTTAACCATGTATGTTATATGTTCACGTTTGCTTAATTGAATTATAACTCATGATGTCACCAACGGGTCAAACGGGTCAACTGGGTCAAACGTGTCTGTTTTCTGAAACCTTGAGTCTTTGGTTGTGGTGTGCATAGGGTTCCACATGTTCTCTGTTTACACGTACTTATGTACTTACATGATCTAGGTAACCTCTGAAGGTTGTCTGTCCACTCTTTCTTCCAAGTAAACCCTAAGTATTTATTACGCATATCAGGTGAGCTCATGTCCCACTCTTTACTTAATCTCTTTTGGGGGAGATAGCATACTGGTAATTTACAAACGCTTTATATATTTAAGTTGTGTATAATATTAATATAGTATTGTTTATCATGAAAAAGTCCTCACACTTTCGAATTATTAATATTGAATAGCGGGGAAACTTGAGTAGTACTACTGGGTCTGACGAGCCCCACCTGTGTGACTCAAGGTCAACCGGGTGCAATTTGTCCTAATGAACATTGTCACAACCTGATAAGTCGTGACAGGAGGCAACAACTTATCACAGTCAGCTTCAATTACGAAATCACTATGAATTAATATTTATTGTTAATAGATTAGCTATCTGTTACAATACACTACTTATATTTCACAACTGTTAATTTTTTTATATTTGAACGTCAACTCTTGAACTCACCAACCATTGTGTTGACATTTTTAGTATGTTATTCTCAGGTCATTAACTCAGCTTGCCAATAGGAGCACAACATGGGTCCAGCATGCATCCTAAGGCTTTATTTCATAGATAAATTGTTTATCTTTTATATATGGGTTTTAAACATTGGGATGGCGCGTGTTTGCCATATTATGCATTCATTTACCTTGGGTTTGTCTTGTTTTGCAAAACGCTTCCGAATGGTTTTAAAGTTTGAAGTTTGGTTGGTTTTATCTTAAATGTGGCATATAGAGTCGTTCTGAGTAACTATTGACTGTGATCCTGGTTTGTTCACACGCCTCGCGGTAAAACCCCGCACGTGGATTTTGAAGGTGTGACAATATGTGTATATATATATATATATATATATATATATATATATATATATATATATATATATATATATATATATGTGTGTGTGTGTGTGTGTGTGTGTGTGTGTGTATTGAAATGTTTGATCATGTGTGGGTGTGTGTGTTATCTTATAAATCAGGCGTACATAATTATATATGTGCATTCGGCTGTTCATGTATGTATGCATGTATATGAAGTGTGTGTGTGTGTGTGTGTGTGTCAAGATGTATATATATATGTAGTATGTATGTATGCCGTGAGCATGCATGTATGTATGCATATTATGAGTGTGGAATTAATCTTTGATACATGTTATTAGTTGTATGCATTTTGGGTTTTGTTTTATTGTAGGTTTTTCTAATCATCTAATTAGTTATTATAAGTTAGTTATTAAATTTATATAGTTAAAGTGTAAGTATTATTTAGTTTAGTTTATTATTTGTTTTGTAGTGGTTCTTATTGTTTTTATATTGCTCAAGCCTTTCCAATATTTTTATATTTTTAATTATGTTTCAGGTTTCATTAAAAATGATTTTTATTTATTATTATTATTATTATTTATTTTGTTTTGGTAATTCACATAATTAGGTTCATACATTTCCTTCAAATAATGTTCGGTATACGGTTGCGTTTAATTTGCTTACTTATTGTGCTAAATCTAGATTGCTAAGTAATAATGTCCATCTATAATCGCTTATTGTAAAAAGTCTAATTAGCAAATAATTCCACGAATGCAATGTGCCCATGCCTCACTAATGTCGGTAGATCATAAACAATATCATAACGTGACCCATTGGCCTATTAGAGTTTGTGGGTCAAGCTAGTTTAGCACTGTGGCGGGTGGCCCAACGGCCAATTTAAAGATTGATGGCCCAAGCCCATTATGGTGTGTGTATCTATGGTTCGGAATTCAATGTTGTTGGGCTCATTTCATGGGTCTCTGATGTGATTATTGTGTAGCCCGTTAAAGTTTATAAAAGAAAATTTTTACAGACCCAAAAATCAGGGTTGTCATATAGATAAAGAGATTAATGGTCAAGGTTTTCTCCTGTTAATATTCAAAATTTTCTCTAGTTGTTCTACGGTTTCCCCCGATAATTTTAGATCATCACTTGTAAACTATATTAAGCTTTACATTGAAAATATGATAAACAATAGACAAATTCATAACATATATAATTAAACCTAAAGGTCAAGGCAAAATTTATCTACATCATTGTCTTTTATTTTAATTTCACTATAAAGTTATTCGATAATTTCTCTCATGGAACTAGTTAGTTTACTGGCAGGGCCGTCTCAAGCTTTTTTAGACCCCAAACGATAACTAAAATTGGGCCCTTTTCATAGTTCACAGTTGAATGAAATAAGCAATAGAAGTAAATGTAAAACCAAGTTGAAAAACAAACCTAAATCACAAATAAACAACATAGCCTAAATGACTAAATCACAGTTCTAATTTAATTAACAAGCAAATGAGCAAATCACCTAGTAAGCATTGCCTAACTCCCTAAATCACAGTTATAGTTTAACTAACAAGAAAATAAGCAAATCACCTAATAAGCATAACCTGAATCCTAATAAACATTGTTATATATCAACAACTAATAAGCACCAAATCAATAACCCAATTAACATTTTACTAAGTTGTAACATCAAATTAGTAATGAATTTAGTAACAAATTTGTGAAATTAACAGATCATAGAATATTTAACTCTTAAATCAAGTTATTCCAGCAAGTTATAAACAATGCAACAAGTTATAAACAAAAATATATTGCAACATAAACAAATAAAAGTTATTGCATAAAAAAAAACATATTGTCGGATGGACCCGAGTTTAAGGAGAAAATGGGGAATGTGAGGACTTGGGTCAGTGCTGCATTAACGGATGAAGATACATGTATGGATGGATTTGAAGAAAATGTTGGGAAGATGAAGGAGACCATTAGTGGGTATATAGTGAATGTTGCAGAGTTAACAAGCATTGCATTAGCTCTCATTACTAATATTTCTTCCACTTAATTGCATATTTCAAGATACATAGTAGTTGAGAAGATTCAGTCAAAATCAAAATAAGAAGGCCAACTTGCAAAAATAAAAAATCGATGACTTTATTTGTCAAAGATATAGGTTCAAAGAGAAACCGAGATCGGAGATTCAGCGAAGCATGAGACCCAGTGGTGCTTCGGTGTGGTGGCCTTTAACGTGCGGCCAGAGCAGGTAGCATGCCGGGTCATCAGAGCGCCGCTGAGACTCTTCGAATTCTAGACTCACCGACTCATTGCCGCCTCATTCGTCTTTAGACTTGTGCCCTTTGTGGAGTACTGGAGACTCTACTTCCGATTTGGAGATTCGGAGGTTAATGAACATTTTGATTCTGGACTAATCATCGGCACATATATTCAAGAATTAGGTTTTTAATTTGAGCCCCAAATGCCTTGTATATATTTTTTTAAAATGGGGCCCTTACATTTTAGGGGCCCCAAACCCAATGCATCCCATCTTATATTAATAGGCCGGCCCTGCTTACTAGTACGGCTGTAGCGAGGATCCAAGAAGATTCACGGCATTTCCAAATTAAATTTGTGTGATTCTCCAAATTTTGTGCTATCTTGAAACATAAATTAGCTTGGCTTGTGGAATATTAGACTGATGGAGTTCTTTCATAATCAACCTTAAATAGTGTTATCAAAGACTTCTTTGTTTTGTTTTCCAAGGTCCTGCTAAACTAAATTATTAACAACAGATTGCAGCCCACAAAGACAAATGCATACAGATCAAGATTTCAAATCCAAAAATTCTATAGATCAAAAGCATTACACTTTTCATCTCTTCTTCTACATGATTCACATTCTGTTTGGCTCTAAAGCAAAAGCT
Organism: Flaveria ramosissima; assembly: GCA_025215565.1. NCBI lineage: Eukaryota > Viridiplantae > Streptophyta > Magnoliopsida > Asterales > Asteraceae > Flaveria > Flaveria ramosissima. The sequence continues at coordinate 8,950,616 of CM046038.1, read as the reverse complement.
TACAGCCCATGAACACAAATGGCTACAAAAGTGTTCGAAATTACTCGCATCAACAAAAAAAAAAAAACAAAAACAAAAAAAACTTCCACGCGATTTCGTAAAACCAGAACATAAATTGCATATTCCTAGCAACAAAAAGGATTAGTCTCCCAATTTTGTTTTTTAACCTGTCTTCAAATGCAACATGTTCTAGTTTACAAAACCAGATTTAGAATCCAAACAAACATATGATATCGAGATGCAAATTTGTAAAGTTTAATCAACCAACACCAACGCTCTCAATTGTCGATTATTGTATGAATTCAAACTAAAAATTATCCCGTTAAAACTTAACAGAACTAACTCAAAAAGAAAGCCTACAAACAGATTAATGCGCCAAGGGGAAAAAAGGTTTTTCTTCCAAATATACAAATAGCTCCTCTGTTTCTTCTTCTCCATACAAGATTCATAAAATCACTACTCATTTTGATCAGTTTTTTTCAAGAACAATGGAATCACAATTCCCACAGGTACATCATCTTCCATTTCATATCAATCTTTGTTACAGTTTCATTTGATTAGACTTTCTTCGCATCTTCATCTCTGTATTCGTTCCTTTGTTGTTCAATACTTTCTTGAAACCGATTCTCTTTAAAAAAAACAATAAAAACCCTGTTTTCCTCTTCATTGTTCAATTTCATGATAAACTGTTCATAAGTAAAGAACCCATATCTATTTGGGTCATTTGATTGAATTTTGTATCACGATTTCAACTCGTAACCAATTCTTCTAGTATCACAAGTTCAAGAATTGAATGCAATTGTGGATAACTATCAATGGTGTTTTCTTCAGGAACAGGGAGATGAACCACAAGATGAATCACAAGATGAACCACAAGGTGAACCACAAGATGAATCACAAGATGAATCAGAAGTCGAATCCGATAGGGAAGAAATATCAAAGGACGATTGGAATCGAATGTGTGAAAAGGGAAAGTTCAAGAAAAAAGACATGGATAAGATGATTATGGATTTTCTTATACATCAAGAACTTACCATTGTCGCTGAAGCATTTCATATAGAATCTGGCTGCCCATGTATTCTTCTTCTTCCCCTTAGTTTTCCCTTTAGTTTCTCCAAATTCATTACCATCAATAACAATAATCTTTACATTCAAATCAGTTGGCATTCAAAATGAAGATCTTTCACCTATTGGAACACAAAAGATCGTTAGGGACCTCATCATCAATGGTCAATTTGATGATGCTATTCAGACCCTCAATGAAAAAATGACCCCTGTAACACATCACTAGCTTTTATATCTTCTTTAAATGTTCATTCAGTGGTTACTGATTGTTTAATTTGTTAATCATCCCTTGTTGTTCTTGATTTGGGTGCAGGTTTTCTTGCAGTTTTGGCCGCGACTACAGTTCTATTTGGAGCAGCAAAAGATGATTGAATTATGTCGCAGTCGCAATTTTGATGCTGCATTGAAGTTTTCGCGTAAATTTGTTATGTGGGAAAGTTTTAAATGTGGATATGATAGTTATGACTATAGGCACGTATGTCGTTTGACTTTGCTTCTAATGTTGTTTGGAGATGATAAAGATTCACCTGCATCTGTACTCTTGGATTACAACAGGGTAAAGTGGTTAGCGAAATATGTTGTTGATGGTATGATAAGATACCAAGGTCGCGAAACAGGTACTAGTTAAATCTTGACTTTATGGTTAAAAGTTGAACATTTATTTAACTTAAAAGAAGTGAACCCTTTGGATATTTTTTATGATTTTGATTATTTAACTAAACAATATTTCAGTTTAAGTTTGAACAGAAAAATCATGACGAAATATAGCATGTAATTTGGCACCAATTTCAGTTTGAAATTGAATTTGTTTGACCTGAAAGTCAACTGTATGAACATATGCAGGTAACTACGTAGAAAAAGCATGGAAGATGGTGGAATCGGAAGAGTATGAGCTGTATCAAGTAGTCAAATTTCCATTATTGGATTATTATGGCGGTTTTCCTGACAGCTTGGTAGAAATGTTGGCCCCTTAGGATCGAATTGATATGCGTAGATGAACAAATGAATATGAAACTTGAGAGAAAGATGATCAAATGCGTATGATTGAATTGGGTTTATAGACTCTTGATACATATATATACCTATGGTAGTTTACAAGTTTTGATTTTGACATACTAAACCCTTATATTTATATAGACTTACATATTAGACTCTAATTGACATTCAACTTATTACGTAAACACCCGATAGTTTTACTATAATTAAACACACATGGATTAAGACATTACTTTTCAACAAGATATGCTTTAAAATTGATGTTTTTGATAAACATATACATTGGATGCATAAATAAAGTAGTTGAGATTATTAATTATATCTTGAATCATGGGTTAAAATCATATACCCTAATATGATGATTCAATCTTAGGCATAAGCATGGACATCAAAATTGTGGTACTTATTTGTAGGAAACATGATCTTTGACGAAGATGATGCGACAAAGATGATGCCATAGTGATCCTGTTATGATGCTTTTGATCTAATGGATGATTCTTTTGGAAGATTGCTTATGGTGTTTGAAGTGTTCTAAGGAATTTTATAGATAATTGTAATCATTTTATGATCTTATCAACCCCTACAACTCTTTTACTTAATAGGCATCTAAAAGGAAATCATAAAGTCTCTGTTTATTATAGTTACTTCCCTTAAGTAAATGTTAGAGATTTGTAATTATGTAATTTTGATAAACTTATTAATCATTATGATAACCATGACTAGGATATTTTTAACATTCTCTTACTTGACCGGGTGATTATTTATAATAAGTATACGTAAGTTTGGCGAAGGTAAACACTCATCAAGTTTCACATTGAAACTATAGTAGAGAGTTGAAGTCATTCGCATTACAAATAATTCGAGACCCGAACAGTCATATATGAAACAATCAATGATAAAACCAAAATGGCTAAAATAAACCCACAATTCACAATATTTGTCAATATTAAATTGACTATAGATCATTAGCCGTGCATATAAGCTATTATAGGAAAAAAATAAGATTTGAGGAAATTACATTAATCATTAACGCACACTTGTTACATAAGGTCTCTACTAAAAATCATCCTTGTTACAAGTTCTTGGAAAGTTTTGGGTGATAAACTTTTAGTCATCGGATCCGCAAACATATCTTTTGTGCTAATGTACTTGATGCAAATATTATTTTCCTCCACTAGTTCTCGTACGAACATATATTTTATATTGAGATATAAACCAACTCCGCTCGAACCGATTCTATTCGAGAAACTGGTCGCAGCCGAATTATCATAGTACATATTCAACGATTAAGATATGGAATTAACAATTTTGAGTCTAGAGATAAGACTTTTTAAACATCCCATGACAAGTTGCATTATAAATTACAACGTATTCTACCATCATTCTTGAGGTTGTCATTAACTCCTGCTTATGACTCCTTCATGACATAAGTCTGCTTTCTAACATAAAGATGTACTCTAAAGTTGATCTCTTATCATCTTTGTATTTAGAAAAGTTAAACTCAAATAGCCCACTACATTAAAGTTATCAATTATTCTAAATGTTAATTTCAAGTCTTTTATCCCTTGTAGATATCATAATATTTTCTTTGTTGCTTTCCATTTATATATGCTAGGAGTTGATTAATATCTGCCTAGCCTTCAACCAATATGTATACTGTAGGGTATCAGTTTCATATGCTCATTTTCAACTATTTTTTGACATTGGAATGAACCGAAAATGTCTCTTTTAACTATTAGAGCAACTGATTGAGAGCAATGTTGCATATTGTACATCTCTTGAGACCATCCTAATATCATATTGACTCGACATCGGTGTATTTTGATGCCTATTACATAATTAGCTTCTCCGAGATTTTTCATATTAAAATTCCACAAAATTAATCTCTTTGACTCATGCAACAAATCTAAACAGTTACTTGTCAATACAATGTCATCTACGTAATAACAAGTATAACAAAATTGTTCCCACTCATTTTGAGGTAGGTTCAATGTCAAAGAAAGACATACGTCACATACCGTTAGGATTAATCATCTAGTCTTTCATTGAAGTTACCAATGATATTTTCTATGTTAAAACTTTGTTTTAAGACATATGAATAAAAATTAATCATTTATCAATTAAATTCAAGGGAATTAATTATACACATGGCAGCATCACATTAACTCTCACAAAATTTTTTTCGCTTCTCTCTCCTATTAAATAATTATTTTAATTATAAATAATAGTATTTAAGTCTTTTATAAATTAAAAATGATTTTCTAATAAATTAAGAAAAGATATCTTTTTATTAATGTTATTTCTAAAGAAACAAATTTTTATAAAATAAATTTTATTTCTAAAACATCAAACTTATTTAAAATTATGAAATATTTTAAATTTAGTGTTTTTAAAAAATTAATTTTTTTATAAACCTAAAATAATTAAAAACGAGAGTTATAATAAAGATATTTATAAAAATGTCAATTTTATAAACAAAATGTTTGATTTTTTTTAAAAAAAATTAAAAAGTTGATATTGTTGTTTTATTACTTATAGTTACTCCTACGTAATTTAAATCATATCTTAAAATATGTTTTATAATCAAGTAAAATTTTATTATATTTAATATTTTATTTATTCAACTCGTCTCATTAAAATTAGTATATTATATAGTGGTGATGATTAAATGATGACGTAATGCACACCCAAATAAATGGGTTTTCAGGGTGAAATGATGGATACTCTTGGTGCGGATGAATTCAATTACGTACCTTCAATAGATTTTTCAAAACAGTGAATGATAATCCAACTATACTTATTCCAATTGAGACGATTTTGAAAACATTAAGTCAATTGGATTTAATCAATAATTTCTGGTTAAGGTTATCAAGAAACAAACCGATTATTAAGATTTGAATTAATATAATTAAAATTACTCTGGTATCATATGTTAATTATATTTTGAATCATGGATTAAAATCATAGACCCTATTATGATGATTCAATCTTTAGCATAAGCTTTTACATAAACTTTGTGGTACTTGTGGGTAAAGTCATAATCTTCTCTTCAGCTTCTTCTCTTGTTCTGTGAGGGAATCTGAGTTTGTTGCTAAGAGCTGAAGAGCTTGGTCAAGTGTTTTCGGGGGCAGATCTACGAATGCATATCTTGTGAGGGAATAGGAAGAACCATCAATGTATCTCAGTCTTGTGGACTCTTCCTCACAAGAGATGTCGCTCAGGGTTGTGCAGTTAATAAGCTTCCTCTTGATCTCCTTGAATTCCTCCAAGGTCAAAGGTTTAGATGGTTCAAAGGATGACTTGGGTAATGGCTGGGTTCTAGGTAGTGTTTTGGGCTTTAGGATGGGTAGTGGTGGTTGTTGTTGAGAGGCAATGGATGAGGCTGGAGGTAAGGTTGATGATGTAGGTTTATAGGTGTAAGGTTCAGTAGTGGGTTTAGTTTTGATGGGAAAGGAAAAGGTGTGTGCTAAGGTTTTGTTTGTTGTGGTTTGAGTACCATCCTCTGTACACCTTGAGCTTGAACTAACTCTTTCCTTCTTCCTAAGCGAATGTCAGCTTTGATGCCACTAAAATGTCGTTGTAGGGTCTTCTCAGAAATGGGACCTACTTTCCTGCCTGTGAAGCCATAGGCCCGGAGATAAGCCTTCATCCAGGCTTTGTCTCCCACCTTCTTGGCAGCCGCAAGTCGGGCCTACTCCTCCACTTTCTTCTTTTCTTTCAACTTCTCTCTAGCATCTTTCTTACTCTCTTTATTGATTTGATCTTGTTATTTGTGAAAAAGAAACAAGATCGTATCATTATCATGATGAGTCAGCTCCTCCTGAGAATAGCCCCTTGAGCATAAGATGGGTACCAATTCATCCTCAGCTTTTGCTCAGTCTTTTCTTTCTTTGACTGCTTTTCCTCCTCTTCTGCCAACCTTGCTACTTCCTTTGTTTCCTTTTGTAGCGAGATTGCCTTCTCTAGCTTCACAAGCTCATCAAGTGGGAGTAGAAGCATCTGTTCATTTTCCACTCCCAGGTTGATGAGTTTGTCTATCACCTCCACTTTCCTCCTGTTGTTGATAGACTCTTGAGTACCTGCTGCTGCTTTGCTGCTTGCAGCCAATAGTTTCCCAGTGTCAAGTCTTTCTTTTCTTCTTCAGTTTTTCTAACCTTTCCTCCTCAAGAAGCTCCTCAGTAGTCATCTTCCTTTTTCCTTTAGGATCTGAGGAAGATTCAGCTTTTTCGTGATTCTGGCTTAGAGGATTCAGGTTGTGGAGAATAGGGTTGCGCTTGTGGTGTTTGTTGTTTCTCAGAGAGAGGGGTTTTGGGGAAGTACTCATTGTTCACTTCAGGGGCTAGATCAAGGATAGCCTCTGTGATAAGCTGATCATCAGACAAAGATGACAATTCAATAATCCCTTCCACAGCTTGGATTTTTGCTTTTGAAGAGATTGGAATTGCACTACATGTCCCAACTAAGTCAGTTGCTAGGCTATCAGTCCTTATTTCCCCTTTGAAGTCAATCTCAAGTTCAATATGGGCCTAAGGTTGACCAACTTCCTTCTCAGTGGTAGGAGATGCACTCAACCTTTCTTTAGCTCCAAAATAAGCTATAGAAACATCGGGTGAGGGTTGTTCAAGTGAGGAGTTTATCAGAAGTTTGGTTAGGAATCTGTTGAGATTAATAAGCATCCTTGGGTCCACTTGTATTGTGATGGGAGGTGGCTGAGGGAACATAGTTGTAGATTGTTGTTGTGCATGATAGAATGAAGATAAAGTAGAGATGGCCAAGCTTGGTTGCTCATGTCTTTGACTCTGTACATTCTCCTCTTTTTTGGTAGAATCTCTTAAGAAGTAGATGGGCTAGAGGAAGAAGTTAAAACTTGAACAGGTACATGCGTAACAGACTTCTCAATCTGTTTCTCAGCTAGTTGAGCCTTGAGATTTTCAATCTCAAGTTGCTGAGTTGTAGACCTATCCTCGAAAGTCTTAACCTTTGATTCAAGGTTTGAGACATAGAAAGTAGGACTCTGATGGTAAGTTGCAGACTTCCCTTATCTTCTTTGGAAGAATCACGGGGAGATGATATAACATATCTAGTATGTTCATCATCATCACCAGATGTGGTTTCTTGGCACACTTGTTTCCCTTGCAAGCTGATGTCCCTTTCAGAGGCATAAGTGGAAAGGTTGCCTTAGACTCAGTTTCAGTTATGTTACCACTATCCTAAGAGCCTAATAAGACACTCTCAGTAGTGGCAGCTGAGTCTACATGAGTCCCCTCCATACTTGTGGGACTCACCTTAGTTTGGCTTATCTGATATAGGCTAGAAATCAGAGGTTCCCTGGGCTCCTGCTTTGGAGAGTGGTAAGGTAGATCGACATCATGACCTTGATGGAACATGATATCTTCATCAGATCGGGTTAATAGGTCAGTAAAAGAGATAGAGGTTATTCCTAATGACCCAGGACCGTGGTCAGCACCTAATGACATAGAGCCAGTGATGTGGCTGTCCCTTTTTGGCTTCTCAGGGGAGTGTTGGGACTCACCCTAAGGGCTTAAAGCTTGGGTTTCGGGCTCATCAGGTTGAGACTGAAGAGACTCAACACTGATATTGAGGTCAATGGTGGAGGATGGTTGGACCTCTTGCTGAGTGGGAGCCCATTGTTCCACTCTAGCCTTTTTAGCTTGAACAAAGGGGCTTGTTCAATAAGAGTAGATTGAGCAAGGTTTTGTTTTGCATTTCTTTGATATATTAGGTGGGAGGAGATAATTGGCATTGAAGTGATGGTGTCTGATGTGGGTTCATCACCTGCTAAGTTTACAAGGATGTCACCAGGAGCCATTGGCTCAATCATGCCTGGAAGAAGATCTATGAATCTTCCAGTGAAGTTAATGAACACCCTCTTCAGAGGTTTGAAGATGCCCGGCCTCATGTGAGGGAAAAGAAGGATATGTTCACATTGAAGCTTGTCCTGATCCAACATAGAGTTGATGATGTGTTGAATAAACCTAGGATACATGTAGAATGGATCCTTGTTAAAGTTTCCTCTAAGGTTTTTCAGCACAAACCTTGAGTAGTTGAATCTAATTCCTTTGGCCAACCCATGAACGAAGCAACCCAAATCATAAGGGATTTAATCCCAACCCCTTGATTTATTGGAGAGACAGTGGAGAACGATGTGCAGCAAGAATTTCCAGTTGTAAGAGAAGTTGAACTTGTATACGGTTGACTTGCTCACATCACCACCTTAGCCCATTTGGGTGTAAGTGTCCTCCAAATCAGATTTGAGTAATTCATTAGGGGCGCCTTCATCATGAAGTTCCAGATGCTCCCTGATGGTCCGTTCACTTATGATGAGATCATGTCCACAGATCGTCGATCAGATAACCCTTTCTTCATTAAGCGTGCGCTTTGACCATTTGCCCAGAATTCGGTCATATGGTTTGTATAGATAGTGGGGTTTACAATAAGAGCGGTGAAGTAAACGGATTGTGTAAGAAACTGGATGATTAGGGCAATTTCGGCATCCTTAGAAGAATCAAGGATAGCGACCTGATTATGCTGAGGATTCAAGGCCATTGTTTGTGAAAGTACTATGGGATTGAAAGATTTTGATAGTGAGTGAAGAAGAAGATAATGAAAATTTTGGGGCTTTCATGAAGGTAAACAAAATAAAGAAAGAAAGTAAGAAGTTTTAAATAAAAGGGTAAAAGATCAAACCAATAAGATGAAAAGACAGTTTGGGTTTCGATTTGACAGGGACGTTAAGATAAGTAATTTAAAATATTCCAACTTTTTCAATAAAATCATACTTTTTATAGAGTGGGGCCCAAAGATTTACGTTACATAGTAAAGCTTTCTTCCGAGAGTAAAAGTACTCCCGAGAGAAAACTGTTAAGTTTCTTAGTAAAGTTTTCCGAGGACACTTTTACTTCCGAAAGAAAACCATGTGTTATAGACAAATTTGCTTCCGAAAGTAAGATGGTCTTCCGAAAGAAGAAGTTTATAAGCTTCGGAAGTGGATTTGATGTAAGATCAAATTTTCTTCAGAGGTTTAAAACCCTTTGAAAGAGAATACTTGTGCAAATGAATTTGCCTTCGAAAGATAGATAAAGATATCTTTTGAGGCTAAATTTCTTTTCGGAAGAACTCATACTTAGTAATATTGAAGAAAAGTTTTTTGTAACAAGGCTTAGATTGTATAAAGACAACATAAACAAGACACATTTTAACAAGGTTTTCAAAAGAGATAAACTAGTCAGTGTTTATCATCCAAATAGTTATGATTAAATACTTAAATCTTTGTTTATCAAAAGCTTTAGTGAACAAGTAAGCATATTATTCATTTGAGTCAACTTTTACTAGTTTGATCAAGTTTTTCTCATGAATGTCTCGAATGAAATGGTACCTTATATCAATGTGATTTGTCTTGGAGTGCTTAACCGGATTCTCTGTTATAGAAATTGCACTCTTGTTGTCTATGTGGATAGGAGTCTCTATAAAGTTGAAACCATGGTCTAACATCTGATTTTGAATCCATAGCAGCTGAGACAACAACTTGTAGCACTAATGTATTCACCTTCAGCAGTTGATGTGAAGACACATGATTGCTTCTTATATTGCCAGGAGATGATCCTTCCACCAAGAAATTGACATCCTCCTAATGTGAATTTCTTGTTGATGTTGCAGCCACCATAATCACTATCTGTGTACCTATAGAGATTTAAGTCTTTATTCCTAGTATATAAGAGACCTAGTTTGGGAGCTCCTTTGGGGTACCTAATGATTCTCTTGGCAGCAATTAGATGAGACACCTTAGGAGCAGCCTGATGTCTTGCACAAATGCAAGTTGCAAACATGATATCAGGTCTACTTGCTGTGAGATTCATCAGAGATCCTATGATTGCCCTGTATTGATGCTGATCAGTATCCTCCCCCTTAGAGTCAGGACAAAGATTGTGATTTCTGGGTATAGGTGTCTTGGCTGGCTTACAATCCTTCATCTCATTTCTTTCTAAGATGTCCTTGACATACTTAGATTGATTTACGAAGAACCCTTCTTTCATCTCCTTCACTTGAATTCCAAGGAAGAAATTCATCTTTCCCATGGAAGTCATCTCAATCTTCTTCTTCATAATGCTTTCAAAGTCTTTGCATATTTGTTTATTTGAGGAACCAAATATGATTTCATAGACATAGACTTGTACAAGCAAAATGTTCTTCCTAGACTTCTTTATGAACAATTTTTTGTCAAGTGTACCTCTTGTGTAGCATGCTTCAAGAGAAATTGAGAAAGTGCCTCATACCACAGCCTAGGTGACTGATGCAACCCATAAAGAGGTTTATACAGCTTGCATACGTAGTTGGGGTGTTGTGGGTCTTCAAATCCTGGAGGTTGACACATATAGACTTCTTTGTTGATGTCCCCATGAAAAATGCACATTTGACATCAAGTTGGTAGATAAGGAAGTTCTTGGATGCTGTATAAGCAAGGAAGATTCTCACAGCCTCAAGTCTTGCAACATGTGCAAAGACATTAGTGTAATCTATTCCTTCCTCCTATGTGTGTCCTTGAACTACAAGTCTTGCCTTGTTCTTGATGATCAAACCTCTATCATCCCTTTTTTTTAAGGATTCCTATAAGTCTGATGCAGCCAAAACATTCAAAGTCTCTCTGCATGCATGCACTGAAGCACGGAAGTAGAAATGCTTTGGAAGTTTTACACCTTGCACTAGAAAATATTCTAAGTGTAAAATCTTCCGAAGCCCAGACCAACATCTTCCGAAGCATAAAGTGATCTTCCGAAGCTTCAAAGACAAAGTCTTCCGAACCCAAAGAGTGAAGGCAGATTTTTTCCGAAGACTTTTATGAACATGCTTTTATCTGATATACTTTACCATAAAGCTGGACCACCTTTCCGCTGCAACTCTGTTCAGTCACCAGCTTACATGAGTTGGTGAAAAGGTCCATGCTTTTGGTAACTGTACATTGAGGTCTTGAGTCTGAACTTTCTACTTTATGTACTTTTATCCTTTTTGTAATATGTTAGGATGTGAGTTATGCATGTCATAGTCACTAGTCAAAACGCAATCTGCCTTTTGACTCTATATTTGATTTTGTAATTGTCTAGTCTTATGTATCCAGCTGGCCTTCAAAGTATGGCCGGCTGTAGGATGTAGTATAAAGTATCTCAAGTACTTGTAACTTTCCATATATGCTTTGTAACATTTATAAAAGAACTTGAGAAGCAATATACAACATTCTTGAAAACCATATACTTGTGTTGTTTGCTATCTTGTTCTGTCTCACATATTTACTAGTGTTCTTAGTATCTTTCATATAAAGTAACCAGTTCCGTATTTGATCAGGTAAGTGTTCTAAAGAACTCTCCTCATTGTGTTGTTGTGTTGTAAGTGCATACCCTCCAACGGTCATGCATTTGGTATCAGAGCATTCCAGGCTGTTGATATAAGATTTCACCATCTTAAGATCCCTCACACATAAAATACTTAACAACTCAAATGGCAGCTATTACTAAACTTGATATGGAAACTGAAACTATGACAAAGTCTCCACTGAACACTCCTAAAGACTTTGATACTTGGTGTCAAAGAATGGAAGGCTTTATCAAGTCTCAAGACTGCAGGATGTGGGACTCTGTTGTTCAAGAACCTTACATACCAAGCACCACTGCTGCTACTGGTGGTGGTATGATTCCAAAGGCTGTGGCTGATTACTCTGAAGAAGACATAAAAAGAATAGAGATTGATCAGAAAGCCATGACAGCTCTTCAAACTGCTCTTCCAAATCAACAGAGGCTTCAAGAAGTACAAAACTGCCAAGCAACTATGGGAAGCACCGAAGGTTATGTATAAGGGGTCCAATGAAGCAAAGGAGAACAAGAAGGATCTCCTAAAGCAGCAGTTTGAAAACTTCACCTTCAAAGTAAGTGAGACCATGACTCAACAATACTTCAGGTATGTTGAGATTGTGGATACTCTAATGGATTTTGGAGTAACTTTTGAGAAGAGGGACATTGTGAGGAAATTCAAGTCCTCTCTTCCTAGAAAATGGACACATTATCGTGTTGTTATCAAGGAGACTGAGAACCTTAACACTCTTACTCTTACACAGTTGTATGGTATTCTCAGTGGATACCAGATGGGGATGAACATGCCAAAGTCATCTGGTAACTCCAACAATCAACTGAGTTCAGCCCTCCATGTGATTGAAAGGGAAAGCATTGAACCCCAACATTATCTTATATGCTACCCTGACAACTCACAAAAGGGTCCTTTCATCACCTTCCCAAAGACTACAAGAGAAAGCTACACTTAAGGAAGTCCTTTCCAAGAGACAAGCTCTTCTCATGCTTTTGTCTCTGCTGATAAAACCACAGGCAACTTTCTCTTCACCCTTGAAGACCTGGACTATATCCATCCAGATGATCTGGAGTACATGGAGATAGTCCAGCAGATGGCTCTTCTCACTCACAAAGCCAAGAAGTTCTACAAGAGGATAGGGAGGAAGTTTCCAAGCAATGCAACCAATGGAATGTTTGGACTGGATAAAAGCAAAGTAAAGTGTTACATCTGTAACCAGATGGGACACTTTGCAAGGGAGTGTAAGGCACCAAGTACAAATGGTGGCCAAACACAAGCCAGACCAAACTACACTGAGAAAATGCCTCAGAATGAGAAGCCAAAGCAACAAGCTGTAGTTGCTGTTGAAGAAGTAGGCTTTGACTAGAGATTTCAGGTGGAAGCTTCCCCAAACCAAGCACTCATGGCAGACCACGATGAAGCTAAGGTATTGAAACATCCTTGTACTCCTGAATGCATTGCTAAAGTAAATAGATACGAGTCCTATAACTTAGAAATGAGATCTGATCTTGAGTCCTTAAATATTTTAAAAGCTGATTTTAAAAGAGCTTATATGTTTATAAACTAAAGATAGAGGACTTAGAGAAAACCATTTCAATTCTTAAACATGAGCACACAAACTACAGGACTCAGATCAAAGACCTCATAACGAAGTTGACTGAATGCCAGGCTGAGCTTGTGATCAGCAAAGCCAAGGCAGAAAAATGTGTTCTTGAAGAAGATACCTTCAAGAACATAATATCCTCATCCTTTCATGTAAAAGTTTGTTATCAAAATAAGAAGGGACAGGGATCTAGTGAGATAGCTCCTTCACACACAATCTTGTTTGTAAGATCTCCTAGGTGTGGAACTTGTGAAGATGAGCTTCCGCTCATAGACCCCATGACTGAAGAGGATGAAGAGGAGATGATGGAGAATGGCTCTGAAAAGAGTAAAGAAGAGCATTCTAAGAAGGGTCATCATCCCTCTGAGGAGGGTAAAGCTGTTGGGATGACCAAGTCCAAGAGAAAGAACTTGATCAGGAAGGCCAAAAGAAAGACCAAGAAGGCTTAAGAGATCAAAGCCACCTTCAACTATGCACAGAAAGAAGTCTTTATCTCTGCAGGATTTGAGGTAGTTAAGGCTGAGGACATATACTTGAACACTAACAACAAGAGTACTAGTTCTTGTCCAAATCATCCCATCATCAAGAAGAAGGCTGATCAGTTGTGCACCACTGCTGTACAACCTAAACCATCCAACTCCAAAGGTAGTTCTATCCCCACAAGAATGGCTATAACATCTGCAAAGATGAAAATGGAGAAGGAAAGTGATCAAGTTCAGCCTTGTTCACAGAAGAAGACTCCTAGAAGGAAGAAAATGGATTGTGTTATGTGTGGGAGTACTTCTCATCTTGCTAAGGATTGTGTTTACATTCCAAAGAGTACTCTCCATATGACCAAGAAAGAAACTTCTAAGAGTTTGGAGAAGAAGAAGCAAGCTTCCGAAGGAAAATCTTTTTTCCATCAGAAGCTCAAAAATGAAGAAGAAGACAAGTGTAAACTTGCCTTCGGAAGAAAATTTGGTCTCGGAAGAAAGGAATACTTCAGAAGTACTAAAGCCTGATGTAGCGAAAGCAAGATCTTCCGAAGGTCCAGTCATCAAAACTTCCAAAGTCAACAAAACTTCCGAAGTATTGAAGGTCAAATCTAAGCTTCCAAAGGTGGTGTGGAAGACAAAGAAAGACCAAGTGGCTAAGAGTTCTTCATCAACATCAGCTAAATGATCCTTCTAGCATGACTATAGGATCAATTACTGTTGCATTGTCTTCAACTTATTTTGATGAGGCCAAGACCAATGAGGGACAACTCAAGACACACACAATTGTATGGATCATTGACAGTGGCTGTTCCAGGCACATGACAGGCAATAGGTCACTACTCCAAAAATTTGAGACAATTGATGGAGGACCAGTTTCTTTTGGAGTAGATGCAGGGGGTTACATTATAGGAAGGGGCAGTGTCACAAATGGTAAGCTCAGCATTGACATTGTAAACTTTGTCAAGGAGCTTGGGTACAATATTCTGAGTGTATCCCAATTTTGTGATCAGAGTCATAACATGCTCTTTACTGAGCATGAGTGCATTGTTCTTAGGCACATGGTGGTCATTCCTTATGAGCATATCCTGGTCAGAGCCTCCAGGAAAGAGAACATGTACAAGATGGATTTGCAAGAAACATCTCCCTCAGGAGAAGTTTCATGCTTTCTATCTAAAGCAAATAGTGATGAGTCTTTCCTCTGGCATAAAAGAATGTGCCATGTAAACTTTAAAAATATAAATAAATTAATTAAGAATGATTTGGTAACTATAATGCCAAAGAAAGAGTATACATGTGATGACCACTGTCTTGCATGCATGAAGGGGAAGCAACACAAGGTATCTCACAAGCCAAAAGAGAGTAACTCCATCACTACTCCCCTACACTTATTCCATATGAATCTCTTTGGCCCCACCAGTGTAATGAGTTTAGGAAGTACCCCTTATTGTTTGGTGATCACAGATGACTTTACAAGATTCACTTGGGTCTTCTTTCATAGAACTAAGGATGAGACCCTTGAGATTCTGAAGAATTTCATCTTAAAGATTGAGAATCTATGTGATCACAAGGTCAAAACCATAAGATGTGATCAAGGAACTGATTCAAGAACAAAATCCTTGATACATTTTGTGATGAAAAAGGTATTACAAGACAATATAGTGCTCCCAGGACTCCTTAGCAAAATGGTGTTGCTGAGAGGAGAAACATGACACTAACTGAAGCTGCAAGAACTATGTTGTCTGACTCTAAACTGCCCATCACCTTCTAGGTAGAGGCAGTGAACACTACTTGCTAAGTGCAAAACAAAGTTTTAGTAGTTAAGACACATGGTAAGACTCCTTATGAACTTTGGCGCAAGAGGAAACCTTTCATTTGTTTTCTCAGGTCATTTGGATGTCCTTGCACCATCTTGAATACCAAAGATCAAACTGCCAAATTTGCTGAGAAATCAGATGATGGACATTTTATTCGATGCTCTTCTCAAGCTAAGGCTTATAGAGTATACAATCTCAGAACTAGAGTAGTTGAGGAGTCAGCCAATGTGACTTTCAATACGCAGACTCCCAGTGTGAAAGGTTCTGGTCCTGATTGGCTATTTGATCTTGATTTAGCTACCAACTGTTTTAACAAATCTTGTGATCATTCTTCAGGATCCACAGATATACTACCTACAGGTGATCCTGACCCAAGATTTGAGCTAAAAAGACCTTCAAGCTACACATCTTCATCTACAGTGGTAACTAATCATACAAATGAAGTTTCTACCAGCACATCAATGACAAATCATGCTGATACTTCTGGGGTGCCTTCAAATTCCAGCTTAGAGGCACAAAACTCAGATGAAGAAGCTTCAAATGTTAGAGAAAATGATGGTGGTGAAAGTGATAAAGAATTCCTTGATGCTGACAACCACTCCATTGAAGACAACATCAATGATGTCACACACTCATTGGATCAAGTCAATCTTGATAAGTGTGTTGACGTGGAGGGTGAATCTTCTTTGCCAAATCAAAATTTCTCTAATTTAGATCTGTCTAAGCAACTTGCTGTGATCCCTCAGCTAAGGATCCACAAGTCTCACCCTACCACAAACATCATTGGAGATGTTGATTCAGGGGTAAAAACAAGAGGACAAACCTATGATGCAAATGTTTGTCTTCACTCTTGTTTCTTGTCCCAGATAGAGCCAAAGAAGATTGATGAGGCTCTAAAGTATGGAAGTTGGGTTGAAGCTATGCAAGAGTAGCTGCTGCATTTCAAAAGGAAAAAGGTTTGGAACCTATGTCCTTTTCCTCAAGGGAAGACTACCATAGGAACCAAATGGGTGTTCGGGAATAAGAAGGATGATAGAGGACTTGTCATCAAGAATAAGGCATGGCTAGTTGTCCAAGGGTATACTCAGGAAGAAGGAATTGACTACACTGATGTTTTTGCTCATGTAGCAAGACTTGAAGCTGTCAGGATATTCCTAGCTTTTGCTACATCCAAGAACGTCAAGGTCTACCAACTTGATGTCAAGTGTGCTTTTCTCTATGGGGTGATTGATGAAGAGGTGTGTGTCATACAACCACCTGGGTTTGTAAATCCTGATAATCTTGATTATGTCTGCAGGCTTGATAAAGCTCTTTATGGGCTGCACCAAGCACCAAGGAAGTGGTATGAGACTCTATCTCAGTATCTCTGTCATCATGGCTACAAAAGGGGTACTATTGATGGAACTCTTTTCATCAAAGGAACAGGAAATGACATAATGCTAGTTCAAGTATATATAGATGTCATTATCTTTGGATCAACTAATCCAAAAGCTCTGCACATACTTTGAGAAGCTGATGAAGGACAGGTTTGAAATGAGTGCCATGGGGGAACTTAATTTCTTTCTAGGAATTCAAATGAAGCAAGTTGACAATGGCATTTTCATAAGTCAGTCAAAGTATGTACAAGACATACTTAAAAGGTTCAACATGACTAATTGTAAGGTTTCTAAGACACGCATAGCCAAAAACCACTCCCTTTGACCTGATCTTGAGGGGGAGTGTGTTGATGAGCATCTCTACAGGGCAATGATTGGGTCTCTTATGTACCTCACAGCTGGCAGGCCTGATATCATGTTTGCTACATGTATTTGTGCAAGATATCAAGCCAACCCCAAGATGTCACACCTAATCACTGTCAAGAGAATTTTAAGATATCTCAAAGGTGCTCCATCACTTGGCCTTTGGTATCCAAAGAATTCTGACTTCAATCTGTATGCTTATACAGATAGTGATTATGGTGGTTGCAACATGACTACAAAGTCTACATCTGGGGGATGTCAATTTCTTAGTGGAAGGATAGTCTCTTGGCAATGCAACAAACAATCCAGTGTGTCTGCATCAACTGCTGAGGCTGAATACATTGCTGCTGCAAGCTACTGTGCTCAAGTGCTTTGGATTCAAAATCAGATGCTGGACTATGGATTCAACTTCAAAGAGACTCCCATCCACATAGACAACAACAGTGCCATCTCTATCACAGAGAATCCTGTGCAGTATTCAAGGATAAACCATATCAATATTAGGTATCATTTGATTAGAGATAACTTTGAAAAGGGATTAATCAAACTAGTCAAAGTTAGCACAAATGAACAATATGCTGATCTGTTCATCAAAGCTTTTGATGAACAGAGATTCAAATATCTTGTATCAACTATTGGGATGATTAACTTTGAGTAGCGTTTCTTAAACTTAATTATATTATTTCTAAAACTTGTGTGTCCTAAGTTGTCTATTTTATCACCTTCATAAGCCCTTGTTCTCTTTGGAAGAAAAACTTTTTGAAAGACATTCCTTAGATTTTTGAGAATTTTGATCTTTTTATCCTTCGAAAGATTTATGATTACCTTCTGAAGAAACTTATGTCTTAGAAAACAAATAACTACTTCAGTAGGTTTACCTTTGGAAGAAGTTTCTGCAATATCTTCCGAAGCTTAAAATTAACTTAAGTACTTCTATGTTTTCAAAGAACAATATTCTTCCGAAAGCAATTTACCTTTGGAAGTTTTTATTCTTCTCAAGAATAAAAAACTCTGAGTTATAAATTTCTTCCGAAGCAAAATTCTCAAAAACCTTTGGAATATCTTCCGAAATCAATTTGCCTTCGGAAGCTTTTCTTCAGAACTTCCGAAGCAAAATAACCTTCGGAAGATTTCTCGACTACCAAGAAAACTACCTTTTGGGCAAAAGTAAACTACTTTTTCAAAGGTGGGACTGACATCAAGATTTCAAAGTTTATCCTCTGTCATTAACTTTGTCTTAAATCCTTTCCACATAAATACCCAACGGTTCCCCCCTCTTTCACTATGTTTTTCATTTGCACTATTCCTCTAACCTAAATTCACTCAAACCGCCTTTGTTCTTCACCTTCCTTCATCCTTACGCTTCTCAAAATGGCCAACCTAAACCGCAGAAACAACCCTGACTTCTCCATGCAACTTCACAGGCAACACAACCAGATTGCTCAGTTGAACTCTGAGAAAGATGCTAGCTCAGAGGTTTGCTGTTTTCTCGCTTTATCCAACTACTTCACCTCCCTAACCATTGATCCTACTCCCTATGAGGATCATTTTCTTTAATTTTCGAAGACCTGCCAAGAGGTCATCATGGATGGAGAGAAGGCACTGTCTTTCACAGTGTAGGGGAGGAAAATCTTAATCACTCCGGCCATCATTAACACTCATCTTCAGCTGGATGTTGAAGAAGGTGAGTTGTCCTTTCCAAAGGAAGCTGTTAATAATTCCTTTGTGTAGATGGGCTATTAGGGAGATTTCTCTATAAAGACCTTCAAGAAAGGGAAGGTCTCATCCCAGTGGAAATACCTGCTACATGTGGTTATTTACAGCTTGTCAAACAAGCATGGAGGGTGGGACCAGATTCCTAAGGATCTCACCTTCATAGTGCATGGAATGGTTCAAGGGGTCAAGTTCAGGTACTCTAAGTTTGATTACACAAATTTGCTTGCTTACTTGGACTTCTTAGAGTATTACATGTTTCCTAGATATGTTCAATACATTCTCAATTGTGAACTAGGCTCACAGTTGAGGGAAACAGGTAATATTCTTAAATTGGGACTGATGAAGCCCGACATCTTTATAATCATGAAGAAGCCAACTATAGGCTTCTCAGGGGTAGAAACAGTCCCCAAAATGTTAGAGCTCATTGCTCAAGGTGACAACCTAGCAACACAAGCTAGTGTTGAACCCACACCTTCTACCTCTCAACCACCAAAAATGCCACAAATCACCCTCACCTACCAAAGAAAAGCTAAACGAACCTCTGCTCAAACTATTGAGCTTGTGTAGGCCCCCATATACTCACCCATACAAGAGGAAGTGGATACTAGAGCTCTCACTTCCCCTGAGGAGCAAACCACTCCCATTTCTTCAAGGATCAGTGCTGAGGTTCCTCATGATCAGCCTGATGAGCTCACTAGCCCAACTGCCTTAAGCCTTCACTCTGAGTCTCAACACTCAAGTGAACAACCTTCAGGGGACTGTTACCATCCCCAGCCTTTAGACTTAAATCAACCCATTCCTAACCTTGAATTCTATATTGATGAAGATTTAAGTTCCTGTGACTACCATGAGTCTCTCTACTCTTCCGCTACTCAAAGAGAGATGAGTGCTCCTGAGTCTCTTATGTCTAGCTCACATCAGTCACCCATTACTGAGGTGGACCTCTCTGAACCTGTTCAGGAAATCCAAATGAAAGAAGCTCTAACTTTTGCAACTAATTACATCATTAAGACCTCAACCATGGCAACTCAGCCTATTGACACTTCAACTGAGGCTGTCAGTGAGCAGAGGAAATCCAGCAGCCAAGAACTTGAAGCTGGTGATTGGAGTGAGGACTTTGGTCCCATTCTCTCACCCCAGTGATTTTTCTGATGAAGATGAGGGGAACTTGAGACTAAAGGTGCAAAAACTGTCAAAAACATGCACCTATTTAGTCTGTAAGGTTAGTAACCTTGAATCTCAGGTGACTACCCTATAAACTTGGGTCAATGATCAGCAACTTGAGATATCTTATCTCAGGGAAAAACTAGCTGGGAGACTTTTAAGGAGAGCTCAACCAGGAACACAAGAACCTGTGGATGTGATTGACCTAACTCCTAGCTCACCTATGCAAGAGGGTGATGCTACCAAAAAGGGGGAGAAAGTCATTGCAATCACAGAACCTGGGAGTTCTTCAAGGAGTATGGACATTGAGGACTCACCATCCTCACTTTCAATTTCAGCGACTTCCTCAAGTTCACATTGATGTGGACTCTCTAGACTCTTTCATTCAGAGTTTCTTTGAGGAAGGCATTCCAAGGGCTATGTCATCCCCACCCGAAGGAACTTCAAACTACATCATTGGGTGGAGGTATGATGCTGACAGAAGAGCCCTCATTCTTCAAAGAGTTCAAGGGCAACAAGAGGTATTCAACTTTCAAACCTTGAACTACTATGAAGGTCTTGACCTGATCAACATGCCACTTGTCAACCCAAGTCAATCTAGACAAGCTGGCAGGCTGGCACAAAGGATTCAAGATAGAATTACTGAAGAGTTCAGCCTAAGAAGGAGACAAAGGCAATTAGGTAATGTCATTGGTCAACTGGATGTTAAGGCAGACCCTAAGATTAGCTTCAAAGGGAAAAGCTTGACTGAAAGCCCAGTGATAGAGCCTGAGAGCCCTATCACACCAACAACTACTTCAGCAATTCATTCCCTCAGTGAAACACCTGCTGGTGAAGGTGTATCACAGCCTCTCTCTGGCCAGGGCTTGGATGCTACACCAAGCAATGAAGATTAAAGCCCTCTCCACCTTTTGTCACAAAGGTCTGTGGGTGACAAAGGGAAAAGGATTCGAACTCTTGAGGAGATTGAGGAGAGAGAGAGAGAGAGAGAGGAAGAGGAAGCTAAGGGGAGAAAGTTCCTCTGGGTCTTCAGGCTTCATGCAGGCTGCAATTAGGGCTGCCCCCAGACCAAACACTCAAGATGATGAGTTAAGGGCAGTCAGGATTACTTACCTGCAGACTATATATCTCTCCCCTTAGAGGAACATAATGAACTAGCTGATATGGAAGTGTCAAAAGAGATGAAGGAAGCAAAGGATGCAAGGCTGCTCCTCCAAATCAAAGAAGAGAAGAGGCATAAGAGACTGTACAAGCATGTTCCTACTCTATCCCTAGTTCAAGAAAACCCTGTGCAAGAGACTGTGGCAGGTACACAAGAACCTCAGGTAGACAAAGAAACAGATAGGCAAAATATGATCAACTACCTGAGTGCCACAGGTCTCTACCAGGCATTTGCACTTCTTTCCTTGTCCTTTGAGTACATTGAGTTTGAGTATCTCAAACAGCTTGATCTTAAAGTACTCAAAGAACAAAAGGCAACAAAGAGAAAGATGAGGGAAGAGGCTGCAAAGTCAAGAGCCATTATCTAAAAAAGTATGAAGAAGTCTGCTGACAGACAAAGGATGATGAGCTTCTTGAAGCTGTATGGATTCTCCGAAAGGAGACTTGGCCCTATGTCTCTATCCACAATGGATGAGCACATTAGGGTAATCAAGTAGAAGATCAAAAGTGGAGAGCTCATTGACTTACACTCCCCTCCAAGTCAAGCTCCTCCTGAAGTGGAGGTTAAGGTTGAACAACATGAGACAACACAACCTGGACCTCCTGTTGAGTCTCAGCAAGCTTCATCTTCTAATCCATAGTAGGGTCAAACTCCCTCTCCTTCTGAACCTGTAAGGGAGAAACACCCAACTGAGCAAGACAAGACTGATCCACCTTTATATCTAATGGTGAGTCAGATCAACCTGAGAAAGTGCATGAAGAGGGAGCCCAATCAACTCCAATTTAAGTGGCTCCTCTTGCATCTAAGAGACCCATCTTATCATGGACTTTCACAACTAATCCAGAAATATGGCATGTGATCAGAGATCAAGGTGGTGAAGATGTCTATACATGAAAAGACTTATTCAACCTACCTCTACATGATCTCTTTGAGATGAGAAGATACTATGAGAGTCTGAGTGATCCTGACCATTTAATGAAGAAGGGCATGGTCATTATCATAATGAGGACTGTCAACAGCTGAAGATCTTCAAATGTTTTTGTAGCATCAAACTAGGGGAAGTTTGTAAGGATTCCTATAAGTCTGATGCAGCCAAAACATTCAAAGTCTCTTTACATGCATGCACTGAACCACATAAGTAGAAATGCTTCAACATTTTTACACCTTGCACTAGAAAATATTCTATGTGTAAAATCTTCCGAAGCCAAGACAACATCTTCCGAAGCCAAAAGTGAAGTCTTCCGAAGCTTCAAAGACAAAGTCTTCCAAAGCTAAAGAGTGAAGACAGATTTCTTCTGAAGACTTTTATGAACATGCTTTTATCTGATGTATTTTACCATAAAGCTGGACCAACTTTCCGCTGCAACTCTGTTCAGTCACCAACTTACATGAGTTGGTGAAAAGGTCCATGCTTTTGGTAACTATACATTGAGGTATTGAGTCTAAGCTTTCTACTTTATGTACTTTTATCCTTTTTGTAATATATTAGGATGTTAGCTATGGCATGTCATAGTCACTAGTCAAAAGGCAATCTTCCTTTTGACTCTACACTTGATTTCGTAGTGGTCTCGTCTTATGTATCCAACTGGCCTTCAAAGTATGGCTGGCTGTAGGATGTAGTATAAAGTATCTCAAGTACTTGTAACTTTCCATCTATGCTTTGTAACATTTGTAAAAGAATTTGAGAAGCAATATACAATATTCTTGAAAACCATATACTTGTGTTGTTTGCTATCTTGTTCTGTCTCACATATTAACTTATGTTCTTAGCATCTTTCAAATAAAGTAACCTGTTCCCTATTTGATCTGTTAAGTGTTCTAAAAAACTATCCTCATTGTGTTGTTGTGTTTTAAGTGCATACCCTCCAACAGTCCTGCACTTTTGTTTTTGAACACCCATTTCATGCCAATGGGGACTTGACTAGGTGGGAGTGAACATAGGTTCCATACCTTTTGTCTCTTGAATTGAAGCAACTCCTCTTGCATTGATTCAACCCAATTGCTTTCCTTGAGAGCTTCTTCCACCTTCTTGGGTTCCATTTGAGAGAGAAAGCATGAGTACAAGCAAACATTCCCATTGTGGGTCTGTCCTCCTATTCTCACACCTTCAAAGACATTCCCAATGATGTTCTCAACTGGATGAGTGTTGTGGATCATGAGCCTAGGAATCACATTTAGTTGCATAAACAGATCCAAGTTAGAAAAGTTTTTCTCAGGATTTTGAACATTAGTTCCAGCTGATGTCTCACACTCATTCAATAAGGACCAATTGAATGAATGTTTGACAACATCAATAGTGTTTTGGTGTGAAGTGCCATCAACAGTTTCCTGTTCCTCCAGATTGCTTCCTTCATCAGAGTAGTCTTCAACAATTTTCTCATGGCAACATTTCCAGCCGGGGATTCCACCTTTGGCTTGTAAGGATCGTGAGTGATTGACCTCCATATTTTGCTGTCTTGATACTTAATGAAACCTTCAATATGTTTGCACCAGACTCTAAAATTATCAGGGGTAATAATTGGAGCCTTGGTCATAGTTCCCATCTCAGATTCAGAATATTTCTGGTTAAGAGCCATTTTGAGTGAAATGTGTGAATGAGTGATGAAGCAAGGAGATTTGGGATGTTTAGATCTCAGAATCAAGAGCCTAATAAGCTCTGATACCAATTGCAGGATCGGTGTTGTACTCTCAATACACGGTTTATCTGTCAAACTCACTTAGAACACACTCGAATGAGGAAGCAGAATCTCTCAACTGAGTTGATGATAATATACTAAGTTAATGAACACAAGATCGGTTTTTCAAGATACTTGTATATATTAATTTTTAACTCAATGTTACAAGACTCTTACAAGCATGAGTGAATGGGTTACAATGAGAAACTATAGACACTATAATCTACAGCCGATTATACTTAGATGACCAGCTAGAACTTACTACTAAACAAATACTACATTGCTAGAAGTAAGGTATCTAAGATAAAATACTATCCTAGATTAGGTAGTCATGACATGTCCATGAGTTACCTTTTGTCACCAACTAAAGTTGGTAACTGTACTAACTAAAAAAGGTGAACAGTAAAATAAAGTATGGTCAACTACATGGGTTTGGGAAAGCACCATGCAGTATATCAGACTTGGCAGCATGTGTCAGTCGGACCATACTTTTGTCCACTGGTTCATAGTTGGTTCTTCTGAAGGTTAAATGACTTCAGAAGAATAAGTTCTTCCGAAGCCATTTATACTTCGGAAGATTCAGCTTTTTCAGAGACTTCTACATGTCTTATTACTTTGTTCTTCAGAAGGCACCTGTCTTGAATCTTCTAAGTGTTTATCTTCGGAAGAAGAAATTACTTAGTCTTGGAAGACTGAGTTCTTCTTCGGAAGTTCTTCATTGTTGAGCTTCGGAAGATTTTCAACTTAGCTTCGGAAGTGCAGCTTTGTCTTCGAAAGACTTCTTTCAGTTGCACTCAAAATCTTCTAAGTGTAGTTTTGGTTGCATCAGTCTCATTTGATCCAACACAGCTAGTGCTGAACCCACACTTTCTACTTCACAACAACCCACACAGCCACAAAGAGCCATCACCTATCAAAGAAAATCCAAATGAACCCCTACACAAGCTACTCAGCTTGTGCAGGCCCCCATATTATCACCAATGCAGGAGGAAGTTGACACTAGAGCTCCTACTTCCCCTGAGAAGCATACCAATCCCATCTCACCAATGATCAGTGCTGAGGTTCCTCATGCTCAGCCTAATAAGCTCATAACTCCTACAGCCTTAAGCCTTCACTTAGAGTCTGAAAACTCTAGTGAACAACTTTCAGGAGACATTTACCATCCCTAGCCTCTTAATCTAAACCAACCAATTCACAACCTAGAATTCTATGATGATAAAGACATGGAATTCAGTGAGTACCATGAGTCTGTCTTCTCCATCCCTGCTCAAGGAGAAATGAGTACTCCTGTCTCTCCCATGTCTAACCCACATCATCCACCAACTACTAAGATGGATCTCCCTGAACCCATTCAGGAGGTCCATATGGAAGAGGCTCTCACTTTAGCAAGTGATTACATGCTTAAGACCTCAACCATGGTAACTAGCCCATTGACACTTCAACTGAAGTTGTTAGTGTGTAGGAGAAATCCAGCAGCCAAGAACATCATGGCGGTGATGAGGAAGAAGACTTAGGTCCTATTCTCTCATCCCCCGATGATTCTTTTGATGAAGATACGGGGAACATGAGGCTAAAGGTGCAAAAGTTGACCAAAACATGTATCTATTTAGTCTCCAAGGTTAGTCACTTGGAATCTCAAGTGACTACCTTGCAAAGAAGGGTCAATAATCAACAACTTGAGATTTCTTATCTCAAGGAAAAACTAGTTGGGAGACCTTTAAGAAGGACTCAACATGGAACACAAGAACCTATGGATGTGATAGACTTAACCCCCAGCTCACCTATGCTAGAGGTTGATGCTACCAAAAAGGGAGTGAAAGTCCAAGCAATCACAGAACATGGGAGTTCTTCACTGAGTATGGACTTTGAGGATTCACCATCCTCACTTGCAATTGTCCATACTTATTAATATCTTCAAGTTTACATTGATATAGACTCACTCATATAGAGTTTGTTTGAGGAGGGTATCCCAAAGCTATGCCTACCCCATCTCATCACTCTGAGAATCCAATCATAGGATGGAGGTATGACACTGATAGGAGAGTTCTAGAAATATCTAGAACTCAGGGGCAACAAGAAATCTTTAACTTTTCCAACCTAAGATTCTATGAGAGCACCTATCTGATTGACCTTACACTTGCCAACCCAAGTCAACACCAGAAAGCTACAAGGTTGGCAGATAGAATTCAAAAGAGGGTGCTAGAAGAATTCAAGATAGGATCAAGACTATATATACAAAGGGTAGCAGGTAAGGCTATTGGTCAACTGGATGTTGAGATAAGGGAAGCCTTGACTAAAGGCCCAGTAGTTGAACCTGTGAACCTTGAGACAAGTACTTCTTTAACACCTATTACCCTTAGTGAGGCACCAGCTGGTAAAGGTGCTTCATATCCTCTCTCTGGTCAGAGCTTGACTGCTACATCAGGCAATAAAGGCCAAAGCTCTCTCCACCCTGAGTTACCAAGGCCTATAAGTGAAAAAAGGAAAAGGAAACTAACTCTTGAAGAGATTGAGGAGGAAGAGAGAGAGAGAGAGAGGAAGATGAACCTATGGGGAGAAAGTTCAATGGGTCCCCAGGCTTCATGGAAGCTGCTATCAGGGTTGCCCCCAAGCCATACGCTTAAAATGATGATTTACGAGAAGCTAGGATAAAATACTTAGGGACCAGGAACTATGAAATAGATGAAATTATCTCTCTCCCCTTAGAAGAACTAAATGAAATAACAAAGATGGAGCTGTCTAAGGAGTGTAAGGAGGCAGAGAATGGAAAATTTCTCATCAAGATCAAAGAAGAAAGAAGACAGAAAAGGCTATACAAGCATGCCCTACCTACTCCCAAGTTCAAGATATACCTGAGACAAACGCTGTGGTAACTAAACAACCTCAGGTAGACAAGAAAGTTGATAGACAAAACATGATCAACTATCTAAGTGTCACAGGCCTATATCAGGCATCTGCACTTCTTTACTTATCATATGAGTACATAGAACTCGAGTATCTTAAGCAGCTAAAACAACAAGTTATCAAAAAAACAAAAGGCTGCTAAGAGAAAGATGAGGGAAGAGGCTACAAAATCAAGAGCCATCATCCAAAAGAGTTAAAGGAAGTCTGCTGATAGGTAGAGGATGATGAACTTCTTGAATCTGTATGGATTCTATGGAAGGAGGCTTGGTCCAATATCTCTATCCATTATGGATGAGCATATTAGAGTGATCAAGCATAAGATTAAAAAGGGAGAGCTTTTTGACTTGCATTCTCCACCAAGTCAAGCTCCTTTTGAAGTTGAGGTCAAGGTTAAACCTACTGAGACAACACAACCCAGACCTAGAGCTTTGTCTCAGCCAACTTCATCTTCTAATCCACAGAAGGGTGCTGTGAAGGAAGAGGACCCAACTGAGAGTGATAGAACAGAACAACCTAGTGCTGAAGACTAGTCCTCTCAGTTAAAGACTTCAAAGAGGAGGAAAAGGATGGCCATGAAAAATGTATCTAAGAAGAAAAAGTTAAAGGCATCCACCTCCACACCTCAAGATGGGTCCGAGCATCCTGAGGAAGTGCAAGAAGAGGCTGATCAACTAACTCCAACTTAAGCACATCCTCTTGCATCTAGAAGACCCATTAGGTCTTGGACCTTTGCTGCAAATCCATACAGATGGTATGTCATAAGAGATCAAAAAGGTCATGATGATTATTTCTAGCAAGATATGCTTGACCTTCCTCTACATGATCTCTACGACATGAGAAGCTATTATAAGAGTCTGTGGGATCCTAACCAACCAATAAAGAAGGGCATGGTCTTGATCCTAATGAGGATTGTCAATATCTGAACAGCCTTCTCTGTTTTGATAGCATCAGCCTAGGGGGAGTTTGTAAGGTTATATT
The DNA here is from genome assembly GCA_025215565.1 of Flaveria ramosissima. Classification (NCBI taxonomy): domain Eukaryota; kingdom Viridiplantae; phylum Streptophyta; class Magnoliopsida; order Asterales; family Asteraceae; genus Flaveria; species Flaveria ramosissima. The sequence continues at coordinate 8,922,952 of CM046038.1, read as the reverse complement.
AGAAAGGCTGATGCAACCAAAGCAACCAAAGAGCTTCTAGCATGCATGCACTTTTGAACAAGGTAGAAGTTACTTCGGAAGTTTTACACTCTGCATAGAAAAATATCCCAAGTGTAAAATCTTCCGAAGCCAAAGATGAAGTCTTCCAAAGCATCAAAGACAAAGTCTTCCGAAGCCAATGAAGTGAAGACTGATTTCTTTCAAAGACAGAGAATACATGCTTTCTCTGATCAACTTTTGCATAAATATGACCCACTTTTCGCTGCAACTCTGAAGACTCACCAACTTGTATAAGTTGGTAAAAAGGTCCATGCTTTTGCAACTGCAAATTAAGGTTGAGAGTCTGTAACTTTCTACTTTGTACTTTTTATCCTTTTTATAATATATTAGGATGTGAGTTATGACATGTCATAGTCACAAGTCAAAAGGCAATATGCATTTTGACTGTACATTGATCTTGTTGTCTAAATTAGTGTTTTCAGCTAGCTTTCATAGTATAGCCGACTATAGAATGTAGTATAAAATATCTCATGTTCTAGTATGTCTTTTGATGCTATGTAACACTTGTAAAAGAACTTGAGAGCAATATATAACATTCTTGAAAATCATATTTATCTGTTCTTGTTCTTTTGTTCTGTCTTATTACTTGTTTGTGTTCTTAGCATCCTCTGTAAAAACCTGGTTTCCTATTTGATCTGTTAAGTGTTTTAAACACTCTTCTCATTGTGAAACTGATTGTATTGACCACCCTTATTCGGTCCTGCATGAGGAGAGACCAAGAATGGAGATTCTACGTGAATTACTTTTGTGTCAACAAAGGCGAAGAATTTGGTGGTGTTATTCAAGGTGAGAGATGTAAACAAAAGAAAGGAGAACTGATATGCAAATACATTTTTTGTGAATTTAGAATACAATGCCATCAAGAAAAGGATCGAATCTACATGTTTTTGTGTTTATATTAACTCAATGGAAATGTAAATAGCATCAATAAGAGGAGGCGTAATTTTTTGTTGGATAACTAAAGATGACAAATCTAATTGTGTGTTTGGAGACTTGTTGTATAAGAAACGGATTACTTGCTATTTTTGGTAGCTCATAAAATGGCAGAAGGTGGTGATGGCGGTGCTGGCAAGAAACAAAACATATGTTGTTACAATGCCCTTAGTTAATAACTACCAACTACACACCATGGGTGATTATGGTGGAGACAACGTTAAGGGCACAATGCTTATGGGATGCCATAGAACTGGTAAGGAGTGAAATTATTAAGGTACAAAAGAACTACACAACAAAGGTTATGATCTTATGATCCTTTTCTAAAGAAATTTTGCTCCAAGTGGCAAACCATAGAGATGAGAAAGATGTATGATAGGCGATTAGGGTATGGTATCTTGGAGCCAAACGAGTACAAAAGGCTCATTTACAAACACTAAGAAACGAGCTAAAGATTAAAAGTGAAATACACTGAAATCATTAATGATTACTCGAGTAAGTAAAGTGGTATTGTGGCTAATTTCAAAAACCTTGGATCAACACTTGAAGATAAAGTTATTGTAAGAAAACTTCTCAACTCAGTTCAATAAAAAACATCTTCAAATTATCACTCTTGTTGACAATACTCTAAGATCAATTCGACGCCATTCGAGGAGCCTGTAAGATGACTTGTAACACCCGAAAATTTCAAAAGATAATAAATAAAGAATAAAAGTGAAGAAAAAGAAAGAAATGTAATTTAACCTAAGATGAGGGGTTAAATGTGTAAAAAGGATAAAATATTATAATATATTCTGTACAAAAAGTGGGCATGGCCTCCCTCTTCTTGCACATCATCTTTTGCAATTGGTTTTAGAGAGAGAAAGAGTAGAATTCTCTCGGATTTTAGAGAGACGAAGAAGAAGAATTCAGATTTGAGGTTAGTTTCATGTGATTTAAGTTGTTCTTGGCTGATTCTAGCCTCGGGTTTATGCTTATATGTGTTTTGTGGGTTCGTGTGTGTGTTTTGGTGGGTTTTAGGCGGTTGAACTCAATTGCATTTGGGTTTAAAAAAGTCTATCCGAAAGTTATCAAAGGTGAGTTCTAGATCCCCACTTTTACATGTTTTAACTGATTTTGGGACTGGAAATATATTTTTAAATGTTTTTATGATGTTGGGTATGTATACCCGTATGTATGTGTATGTGAAATGTGGGTGGGTGTATGGTTGGGATGATTTATGGTTATATGTATGTTTGTAAGCATTTTTAGATTGCTTGGTATGTTAGAACTAAGCTTGAACGTGTTCGGATGTGATTTGGGGACTGAATTATGTTGTTTGTTAATGTTAGTTGTTCATGCGCCTGAACAAGTAGTCCATGCGCCTAAGTCCCTATGCGCCTGAAATCCATGACCCCAAATAGTATCCATGCGCCTAGGATATGTCTAAAATGACTAAGTGTTCCATGCACCCAGCCTGCCCATACGTCTAAGTGCCATGCGCCTAAGTAAGGCCCATGCCCCTGCATAGTGCCCATGCGCCCAGAATGTTGCCCAGAATGACTAAGTGTTGGCCATGCGCCCATATAGTGCTCATGCACCCAAAAGTTTCCCATGTGCCTGAGTGTTCCCATGCCCCTGAGAGGCCATGCGCCCAAATAGTGGCCATGCACCTGCATAGTTCCCATGTGCCTAAAGACTTAGAATTATTTCTGAATTTTTGGGAAAAAGGAAGTTTAGGCTATAACTTGGGATGTTCCCGAGTATGATGTGTGATGATTATATGATGTTGTATGATGATGTATGATGATGTTATGTATGTTTATGTTATGTTTTCTTTATGTTCCTTATTATGTATATTTTCATGGCTTTGCGTGGTATGATATTATCAATTAACGTAAAATCTTATGTAATGAAAAGCGGAAGTTAATGATAATGAAAAGAGGAACGTAAAAAATGAATGAATGCATGCATGAATGAATGGATGAATGTAAAGTCTTGCAAGCAAATGAAATTAGGTGCACAACTCTAAAATGTTGTTAGCTCAACTGTGTGTGGTTTAGCTAACCCATAAGTATACACACAGGGGTCTAGTCTTTGTGACTGACCAAACGTATGGGACCCTTGTCGCTTACCCCAGTATTGGGGTTAGGCCACCGGGCACATTGTATGGGAGTCTATTATAGACTTCGGCCCAGTACCCGCTTTATGCATGATGTTGGGGTGAAGCACATGGCATTGGTCCATATGAAAGTGAAAGATAATGATGAACAATAACGAATGACGTGCGATGTCAAATGATGATGAAAGATAATAACAAGATTATCTATGTGTACGTATGATGTATGGTCATGTGTAAAAGTAAAGAAAGGTTTTGAACGAAAGTAAAGTATTTTAATTATAAAACTAGAACTTACTCAACAACGCTGACTTTTATGTATTTTCCAGTTGGCAGGTAATGGTTGCTGATGATGGCACGGGTGCAGCTACTTGACAAGTTTTGGATGGCATCCATTTTATGTTAAATGATGTTTTTACATTGTAATGCAAACAATGATATATTGTAATGTTTCATAATGTTGTATTATTTTGCAAAAGCAATTATTGATATATGAAATGGTTGTTAAGTTATTCCGCTGCAAACTTTTGTAATGTAAATGTATGTTTTATATTTTATGTGCGATGATTGACCAACTGTGAGTGTCCCGGGTACGAGGCCTTACAAGTTGGTATCAGAGCCAAAGTTTAAGAGAAATGGGTAAATATATTCAAATACCTAAACTTAAACTGAGAATGAGACAAAAGGAAGGGATGCCAGACCAAGTAGCTACATGTCATCAGGTATTTTATTTAATGCTAACCGGTATTATGTACGCATGTTATTTGATTTATGTGCTGTTAGTAGATTTAGATACTAATGTAGTCAGGATAGGAAATGCTTGGGGTATGAAAAGTAAAGTAAGTGGCTAATCACAACTGGCCATTGTAATTAGGGACTTACTATACTCGACATAAACTGAGCTATTACCTTGAATGACCGTGTTGGTGTTTGAATCTTGTAATGTGTTTAGAGGATGGCTGGAGGTAGATCTTCAAAGGCTTCTCGAGGTGGAGACCGTGGTGGACGTGGTGCTAGACCACTGGTCACTTGGAGCAGAGCCAAGACTGGTGCGACTGCTTATGAAGAGCTTGAGATCCATCACTGGGAAGTTGGTGATGAGAGTGCCAACCTGAGGGCCTTAGTGAAGGAGGCGGTGGTTGAGGAGGTTCACCAGGTCATGCAGATGATCAAGCCGTCTGTGGTAACCAAAGTGATTAAAGCTGTATGGGAAGGGGAGAGAAAAAAAATGAATAAGCTAGCAGGGGAGAGAGAGCAACCAGAGACTGAGACGGTTGTTTCTAGTGATGAGGAAGAGGAGGAAGAGGCTGTGCCAGAAACGACATGCGGCTGTAATTATGGGACATTCTGGAGATGCAAGTCCCCTACTTTTGATGGCAATGGCAGTGCTGCTGCTGCTCATTGGTGGGTGAGAGAGATGGAGGCTGTACTTGATATCATCGAGTGCAGAGAAGATCAAAAGGTGAAGTTTCCCACTCACTCATTCGTGGACTCGGCCTTGTGTTGGTGGGAAATTATTTTCCAGGCTAAGGGCAACAGGGCTATCGGGAGGATGAAGTGGGAAGAGCTAAAGAAGTTGGTGATTGAGGAATTCTGTCCTCACAGGGAACTTGACAAGGTTGAGAGGGAGTTCCTGTAGCTGGAGGCGGTAACCATGACACACCAGCAGTATACCACCAAGTTCAATGAGATGGCAAGGCTGGCGCCAGATCAGGTGACCCCTGTGTCACGAAAGATCAAACGATATTTCAGGGTTTGCCGGCGGACATCCACAGGCATATGATCGCCGCCCGGCCAGGTACGTTCAGGTCCGTGGTTGATCTGGCTGGAAGGTTATATGATGAGAGGGAGGTGGTAGTGGTTGAGGTGGTCAAGAAAGGAGGTGGTGACCGAAACTAGAATGGGAAGCGGTTTTGGACATGGTGTTGTCACTCCAAATTACAAGGCCGCGAGGGTGGATGACCGGCGTGTAGTCACATCCGGTGGGGAGACGAAGAGATGTGGAACGTGCGGGAAAGGGCATACGGGGGAGTGTAGATGGGGATAAACGTCTGTTTCAAGTATGGGAGGACGGGACATGTGGTCGGGAATTGTGGGGTGACAAGGTGCTTTAACTATGGCGAAGAGGATCACATGAGCCGGGAATGCAAGAAGCCAAGGGCTGAGAGTTCCGGAGCGAAGAAGACGGTCGGGACTGAAGGGCAGAAAGCAAGTGCCAGAGCTTTCACGATGATCCAGGAGGCGGCTAGGACGGCCCGATGTTGTGTCAGGTACATTTCTAGTAAACCAAACTCTTGCTCCTTTGTTATCTGATTCAGGTGCTAGTACGAGTTTTATTTCTGCTGCTTTCTATGCTAATTTGCCTATTAGTAGTAGAAGCATTGATGAGCCCTTCGATGTAAACACTGCCATAGGTAAGTCTACCAGGAATTCTGATCTGATAGAAGGTTGTGATATAGAACTAGAAGGTCATAAGTTTCCCGCTAGACTGTTTGTGATGACCTTAGGTAGGTTTCATGTACTCCTAGGAATGGATTGGTTAGCGGACTACGAGGAAATTATCGTTTGTCGCAAGAAAATGATAAGATTGACAGCGCCTGACGGGTGTTCGGTGACAATCCACGGTGATCGAATTACTACAACCCTGAAGGTGATTTTGATGGCGGTGGCGGAAAAATGCCTGAGGCGTGGATGTAGTGCCTACCTGGCTTACGTGAAAGATGTGGATACGCCAACACCACAACTGTCAAATGTACAAGTTGTGTGGGACTTCCCGAACGTGTTCCCAGAAGACTTACCAGGTGTGCCACCGGACCATGAAATAGAATTCCAGATTGATTTTATACCTGGTGCTCAGCTTGTCACTAAGGCACCGTATTGGTTAGCCCCCTCCGAGATGAAGGAATTGATGGAGCAACTACAAGAGTTGTTCGATAAGGGATTAATCAGACCGAGTATATCTTCTTGGGGTGCCCCGGTCTTATTTGTCAAGAAGAAGGATGGTAGTATGAGGATGTGCATCGACTACTGTGAGTTAAACAAGTTGACGATGAAGAACCGGTACCCGTTGTCGAGGATTGATGACTTGTTTGATCTGCTCCCAGGTGCCAGTTGGTTTTCAAGGATAGATCTTTGATCTAGCTACCATCATTTGAAGATGAAGGAGCAAGATATTCCTAAAACAGCTTTTCGTATGCGTTATGGACATTACGAGTTCCTTGTGATGTCCTTTGGTTAAACTAACGCGCCAGTTGCTTTTACGGACTTGATGAATCGGGTGTGTCGGCCGATGTTGGACAAATTAGTGATTTTGTTCATTGATGATATCCTGATTTATTCGAGGAGCGAAGATGAGCATGCCGGACACATTCGTGAGGTGTTGGAAACGCTTAGAAGGGAGAAATTGTATGCTAAGTTCTCCAAGTGTGCGTTATGGTTGCGCGAAGTTCAGTTTTTGGGTCACGTCGTGAATCGTGAAGGGATTATGGTGGACCCGGCTAAAGTAGAAGCTGTGATGCAATGGAAGTCTCCAAAGACGCCATTCGAGATCCGTAGTTTCCTAAAATTGGCGGGATATTATAGGAGATTCATTCAAGACTTCTCTAAGATTGCTTCCCCATTGACTAAGTCGACCCGTAAGGATGTGAAGTTTGTATGGGGTCAAGAGCAAGAGAAGGATTTTGAAGAGTTAAAGACAAGGTTGACTCAAGCTCCTGTCTTATCATTACCCGAAGGAAGCGAGGACTTGGTGGACTATTCAGATGCTTCTTACTCGGGATTGGGTTGCATGTTGATGCAGCAAGGAAAGGTTATAGCTTACGCATCCTGACAGTTGAAGGTTCATGAGGTAAATTACCCTACTCATGACTTGGAGTTAGCGACTGTGGTCTTTGCATTGAAGATATGGAGACACTATTTATATGGGACGAAGTGCACTATCTTCACCGACCACAAGAGCTTGAAGTACTTCTTCGAGCAGAAGGATTTAAATATGAGGCAGAGGCAATGGTTGGAGCTCATTAAGGATTATGATTGTGAAATTCATTACTATCCAGGCAAGGTCAAAGTGGTGGTGGATGCCCTTAATCGAAAGGAGAGACCCGAGCCGATTGGGGTGAAGGCTTATCAGTTGATTACGACCTCCGACGTGATGAAGCAGGTCAAAGAATTCCAAGACGAGGCGTTGAAAGAAGATCGCCTTAACTCCGAAAGGATGAGAGGTCTACTCACGGAGTTGGGTGAAAACACTCTCGCTTTAGAACCCGATGTGGGCGAATGTGGATTCCTTGTTATGGGGATTTACGCGGAAAGATCATCGATGAGGCTCATAAGACTCGATACTCCATTCATCCGGTGCTACAAAGATGTATTAGGATATGAAGAGAGATTATTGGTGGCCGGGTATGAAGCGTGATGTAGCGGAGTATGTGAGTAAATGCCTTACTTGCTTGCAAGTGAAGACGGAGCATCAGAAGCCGTATGGGAAGATCCAACCTTTGGATATACCTGAGTGGAAGTGGGAGCACATCCCCATGGACTTTATTACGAAGCTTCAACATACCGCGAGAGGGTATAATGCTATATGGGTGATCGTCGATCGTCTGACGAAGAGTGCTCACTTTCTACCGTTACGAGAAACAACTCATATGAGAGGTTAGCGGATCTGTTCATCAAAGAGATTGTGACTCGTCATGGTGTACCGGTGTCTATTGTGTATGATCGTGACGCCCGGTTTACATCCTAATTTTGGATGAAATTCTACGATGCGATGGGGATGAGGTTACACATTAGTACGGCTTATCATCCTCAAACGGATGGTCAATCAGAGAGGACTATTCAGACGCTTGAGGATATGCTTTGGTTATGCGTCATTGATTTTGGAGGAACTTGGGATGACCATTTACCGTTAATCGAGTTCTCATACAATAATAGTTATTATGTCAACATTGGTATGCCCCCTTATGAGATGCTGTATGGTAGGATATGTAGAATGTCCGTTTGTTGGGGTGATATTGGTTAGAAAGAGTTAGGGAGCATTGAAGTGATTGAGGCTACGACTGAGAAACTGGAAATGATCAAGGCCTTTATGACGGGAGCCAAAGATAGCCAAAAGTTGTATGCCGACAAAAGACGTAGACCGATTGAGTTCAAGGTGGGTGATAGAGTCATGCTGAAAGTCTCACCTTGGAAGGGTATCATTCGATTTAGAAAGCGGGGCAAGTTGAGCCAAAGGTATATAAGGCCTTTCCGAATTATTGCTCGAGTAGGAGAGGTAGTTGAGCCCAAGGTATATAGGGCCTTTTCGAATTATGGCTTGAGTAGAAGAGGTGACCTATAGGTTGGAGTTGCCTGATGAGTTAAGTGGAATTCATTCAACATTCAATGTATCTCATCTAAGAAAGTGCTTAGCTGATGAAGATATGGTTGTACCACTGGAGAACATTGAGGTAGACGTGCGATTTAATTATGTAGAGAAATCAGTGGTGATCATTGATCGAAAGGAAAAGAGATTACAAAATAAAGTGGTTCCCTTGGTGCGAGTATAGTGGAAGCATAGAAAGGGATTCGAGTCTACATGGGAGATTGAGGAAGAGATGAGACAACATTACCCAGAACTGTTCGAGGAATAACAGGTTTCGGGGACGAAACCTATATAAGGGGGGTGGAATTGTAACACTAGGAAATTTTAAAAGATTAAAAATAAAGAATAAAAGTGAAGAAAAAGACAAAAAAATGCAATTTAACCCAATATGAGGGGGGTTAAATGTGTAAAAATGAAAAATTATTATAATATATTTTGCACAAAAAGTGGGCATGGCCGCCCACTTCTTGCACAACACCTTTTGCAATCGCTTTTAAAGAAAGAAAGAGCTGAAGTCTCTCGGATTCTACAGAGAGGAAGAAGATGAATTTGGATTTGAGGTTAGTTTCATGTGATTTAATTTGTCCTTGGCTGATTCTAGCCTCGAATTTATGCTTATACGTGTTCTCTGGGTTCGTGTGTGTGTTTTGGTGGGTTTTAGGCAGTTGAACTCAATTGCATTTGGGTTTGAAGAAGTCTACCCGAAAGTTGTCAAAGGTGAGTTCTAGATCGCCACTTTTACATGTTTTAACTGATTTTGGGGCTGGGAATACATTTTTAAACGTTTTTATGATGTTGGGTATGTATACCCGTATGTATGTGTATGTGAAATGTGGGTGGGCGTATGTTTGGGATGATTTATGGTTATTTGTATGTTTGTAAGCATGTTTAGGTTGTTTGGTATGTTAGAACTAGGCTTGAATGTGTTCGGATATGATTTGGGGAATGAATTATGTTGTTTGTTAATGTTAGTTGTTCATGCGCCTGAACAAGTAGTCCATGCACCTAAGTCCCCTTGCGCCTAAAATCCATGACCCCAAATAGTATCCATGCGCCTAGGATATGTCTAAAATGACTAAGTGTTCCATGGGCCCAGCCTGCCCATACGTCTAAGTGCCATGCGCCTAAGTAAGGCCCATGCCCCTACATAGTGCCCATGCGCCCAGAATGTTGCCCAGAATGACAAAGTGTTGGCCATGCGCCCAAATGTTTCCCATGTGCCTAAGTGTTCCCATGCGCCTGAGAGGCCATGTGCCCGCATAGTGGCCATGCGCCTGCATAGTTTCCATGCGCCTCTTAGAATTATCTCTGAATTTTTGGGAAAAAGAAAGTTTTAGGCTATGACTTGGGATGTTCCTGAGGATGATGTGTGATGATTATATGATGCTGTATGATGATGTATGATAATGTTATGTATGTTTATGTTATGTTTTCTTTATGTTCCTTACTATGTATATTTCCGTGGCTTTGCGTGGTATGATATTATCAATGAACGTAAAGTATTATGTAATGAAAAGCGGAAGTTAATGATAATGAAAAGAGGAACGTAAAGAATGAATGAATGCATGCATGAATGAATGGATAAATGTAAAGTCTTGCAAGCAAATGAAATGAGGTGCACAACTCTAAAATGTTGTTAGCTCAACTGTATGTGGTTTTGCTAACCTATAAGTATACACACATGAGTCTAGTCTTTATAACTGACCAAAAGAAGTATGGGACCCTTGTCGCTTACCCCGGTACTATGGTCAGCCACCGGGCACAATGTATGGGAGTCTATTATAGACTTTGGCCCAGTACCCGCTTTATGCATTATGTTGGGGTGAAGCACATGGCATTGGTCCAGATGAAAGTGAAAGATAATGATGAAGGATAACGAATGATGACGAATTATGATGAAAGATAATAACAAGATTATCTATGTGTACGTATGATGTATGGTCATGTGTAAAAGTGAAGAAAGGTTTGAACGAAAGTAAAGTATTTTAATTATAAAACTAGAACTCACTCAGCAACGCTGACTTTTATGTATTTTTCAGTTGGCAGGTAATTTTTGCTGAGGATGGCACGGGTGCAGCTACTTGGCAAATTTTGGATGGCATCCATTTTTATGTTAAATGATGTTTTTGCGTCGTAATGCAAACAATGATATTTTGTAACGTTCACAATGTTGTATTATTTTCCAAAAGTAATTATTGATATATGAAATGGTTGTTAAGTTATTCCGCTGCAAACTTTTTTAATGTAAATGTACGTTTTATATTTTATGTGCGATGATTGACCAACTGTGAGTGTCTCAAGTACGGGGCCTTACATGACTAAACGTTTATATAGAGATAATCAAAGGAAAAGATAAGGAACAGTAAATACAAATTAAGCTCTTGTTTTCTAGACTAAATACTAATAAAAAATGGAAAGGAATGAGATAGGGAGAAACTTGGTTATGGATGGGGCATGAAGGCTACAACAACAACAACGGTGGACTTGATAAAGATAATCAAAAAGATAGTAGAGGTGACAAACAACACACAAGTCATGACTTTCATAAGCGAGGGGGAGGACATGCACGAGGATATGGACTAGGCAATTACAATAGTAACTTAAGGTTTTACGCATGTATAAAGATCAAGAAATTTACATATGAATGTCCTGAGTTAAAAGGAAAATAAGAAGAGACAAACTTGGTTGAAGCACACGAAGATGAGCCAGGCTTACTTTGAGGAAGAAATAACAGGAATTCAAGATTAAAGGGGTGAGTATAAGGGTTAATATCAAGTGTTGTGGTTACAGGTCAAAAATGAGTTATTGTTACATAAGTTTATTATGTGGTTAGCTGCATTGATGCATAGAACCTTTTGCATGTTTGTTTAAATTTAGTAGGTCATTTATTTGTCAAATGGTATGGGTCAATTTATAGTTAATAGGTATATAGTTCTTTACATTTTAGGTAGTGGATTTAAGGGTGCCTTCACTTTGTTTCTTTCATAGGTACTCTATTTGCTACCTATTAAGGAATCTTTGGTTTTTTTAATTCCAACTTCTTTTCATACAATTTAAGTGTAAGGATTCCTTAAGTCTGATGCAACCCAAAACATCCAATGTCTCTTTGCAACATGCACTAAGTACTGAAGTAAGAAATGCTTCAGAAGTTTTACACAATACACTAGAAAATACTCTAAGTGAAAAATCTTCCGAAGCCAAGACCAATATCTTCCGAAGCCAAACATGAAGTCTTCCGAAGCCTCAGAGACAAAGTCTTCCGAAGCTTCAACCTATGAAGACAGATTTCTTCCGAAGACTTTTAGTATACATGCTTTATCTGATGTACTGTTCCATAAAGCTGGACACCTTTCCGCTGCATCTCTGTAAAGGTTTTGAGTCTGTAACTTTCTACTTTATGTAACTGTATATTGAGGTCTTGAGTCTGTAACTTTCTACTTTATGTACTTTATCCTTTTTGTAATAGATAAGGATGTGAGCTATGGCATGTCATAGTCACAGGGTCAAAAGGCAGATATGCCTTTTGATCCTACAATTGATTTTGTTAGTGTCTAGTCAATTGTATCCAGCTGGCTTTCAAAGTATAGCCGGCTGTAGGTTGTAGTATAAGTATTCCAAGTTCTTGTATCTTTCTTTATGCTTTGTAACACTTGTAAAAGAACTTGAGAAAGCAATATACTGCCTCCTTGAAACAAAACTCTCTTGTTCTGTCTCTTTACTTTACTTGTGTTCTTTGTATCAATATTGGTTAATCCAGTTCACTGTTTGATCAAGTTTAGTTGTTCTCCTCATTGTGTTGTTGTGTTGTAATTTGTTCAAGCCCTTAACCGGTCCTGCAATTGGTATCAGAGCTTTTCAGGCTCTTGATATAAGATCTCACCATCTTAAGATCCCTCACACACACAAAAACTAAACTCTCCAAATGGCATCCATCTCAAAGACTGATATGAAGACTGGAACCATGAACAAATCCCCACTGATCACTCTTGATGTATTTGATACCTGGTGTATGAGAATGGAAGGTTTCATCAGGTCCTTAGACTCAAGAATGTGGGAATCTGTTGAGAATGGACCTTTCATACCCAGCACTCCTTCTGCTACTAGTGCTGGTATGATTCCAAAAGATGTGGCCAACTACTCGGATGAAGATAGGAAGAGAGTAGAGATTGATAGGAAGGCCATGACTGCTCTTTAGACTGCTCTCCCAAACTCTGTGTACAAAGGCTTTAAGAAGTGCAAAACAGCTAAACAGCTGTGGGATGCACTGAAGCTGATGTACGAAGGCTCCTCTGAAACCAAGGAGAACAAGAAGGATCTCCTGAAGCAGCAGTTTGAAAACTTCACGTTCAAAGCAGATGAAACCATGACTCAACAATACTTCACGTATGTTGAGATAGTGGATACCCTAGTGGATGGAGGAGTTCCTCTTAAGAACAGGGACATTGTAAGGAAGTTCATGTCCTCACTTCCTAGACAATGAACACACTACTGTGTGGTGATCAAGAGGACTGAGGACCTCAAAACTCTTACTCTGACAGAGTTATATGGGATTCTCAGTGGATACCAGATGGAGATGAACATGCAAGGTTCATCTGGCAACTCCAACAATCAAATGGGTTCATCCCTTCATGTAGTTGAAAGGGATAGCATAGAACCCCAACATCATCTCATATGCTACCCTGACAACTCACCAAAGGGTCCTTTCATCACCTTTCCAGAGACACCCAGGGAGAACTTCACTCAAGGAAGCCCATTCCAAGAGACAAGCTCTTCTCAAGCCTTTGTGTCTACTGATGAAAGCTGTGGGAACTCTCTCTTCACTCTTGAAGACCTGGACTGTATCCATCCAGATGACCTGGAGTATATGGAAATAGTTCAGCAGATGGCTCTCCTCACTCACAGAGCCAAGAAGTTCTACAAGAGGACAAGAAGGAGGTTTCTAAGCAATGCAACCAGTGGAAAGTTTGGGCTGGATAAAAGCAAAGTAAAATGTTACAACTGTAACTTGATGGGCCACTTTGCTAGGGAGTGTAAGGCACCTAAAACAAATGGTGGCCAAACACAAACCAGACCAAACTACACTGACAAAGCCCCTCAGAATGAGAAGCCAAAGCAACATGCTGCTGTTGCTGTTGAAGAGGGAGGCTTTGACTGGAGCTTTCAGGTGGAAGATGCTTCTCCAAACCAAGCACTAATGGTAGACCATGATGAAGCCAAGGTATTGGAACATCTCTGTACTCCTGAATGCATTGCTAAAGTAAACAGATACAGGTCCTACAACTTAGAAATAAGATCTGATCTTGAGTCATTAAACATATTAAAATCTGATTTTAGAAAGTCTGAAAATGATTACAAGTTAAAAATCGAGGACTTGGAGAAAACCATTTCAGTACTAAAACATGAACATACAGATTTTAGGACTCAAATTCAGGATCTCATAACTAAGTTGACTGAGTGCCAGGCTGAGCTTGTGATCAGCAAAGCCAAGGCTGAAAAGAGTGTTCTTGAAGAAGAGACCTTCAAGAACATGATATCCTCATCCCTGCACAACAAAGTGTGCTATCAAAATAGACAGGGACTGGGATCAAATGAGATAGCTCCTCCACACAATCTTGTCTGTAAGATCTCCTAGGTGTGGAACTTGTGAAGATGAGCTTCCTCTCATAGATCCTATAAGTGAGGAGGATGAAAAGAGATAGTGAAGAATTCCTCTGAGAAGAGTGAAGAAGAGGATTCTTCCAAGGGCCACTATCCTTCTGTGGAGAAGAAATCTACTGTGATGACCAAGTCTAAGAGAAAGAACTTGATCAGGAAGACCAAAAGAAAAGCAAAGAAGGCTCAAGAGATCAAGGCTACTTTTGATTCTAAGCAGAAACAAGTTTTTATCTCTGCAGGTTTTAAAGTAGTAAGGACTGAAGACATCAACCAAGACTCCTCAGCTAAGAGTCCTGGTTCTTGTTCAAATCATCTCAGTACAAAGAAGAAGACTAAGATGCTGTGTACCATTGCTGCACAGCCTGGACCATCAAACTCCAAAAACAGTTCACAGCCCAAAAGAACTGTCTCAGCATCTACCAAGATGAAGGTGGAGAAGAGATGTGACCAAAGCCAGTCTTGCTCTCATAGGGAGACTCTTTTGAAGAAGAAAATGTTATGTGTCATGTGTGAAAGTACCTCTCACATTGCTAAGGATTGCCCATACATTCCTAAAAGTACTATCCACATGACTAATACAAAGACTTCAAAGAGTCTCAAGAAGATTCAAGCTTCGGAAGGAAAGTCTGTTTCCTTCGGAAGCTCCAAATCAAAGAAGAAGGTAAATGGAAAATTACCTTCGGAAGAAAAGTTGGTCTCGAAAGAAAGGAGTTCTTCCAAAGCACTGAAGTCTGCTGCAGTGACTGTAGAATCTTTTGAAGGTTCAGTCATCAAAACTTGTGAAGTCCCAAAAGCTTCTAAGATTTTGAAGGTCAAGCCCAAGACTCCAAAGGTGGTGTGGAAGTCTAAGAAAGACCAAATGACTGAAGTTTCTCCATCAACAACAGCTGAAGATCCCCCTAGTACAACCATAGGATCTATTACTGTTGCATTACCTTCTATTATACTTAGTGAGCCCAAGACAAGTAAGGCTTGGGTTTCCAAATGTAACTAATCATTTTCTTTGTGCAGGAACAACTCAAGACAAGCAGGAATTTTGGATAATTGATAGTGGCTGTTCCAGGCACATGACAGGCAATAGGTCTTTACTCCATAACTTTGAAAGAATTGATGGAGGACCAGTTGCTTTTGGAGGAGATGAAGGTGGTTACATTTCAGGAAGGGGCAAGGTCACAAATGGTAAGCTCAGCATTGAGAAGGTAAACTTTGTTAAGGAGCTTGGGTACAATCTTCTGAGTGTATCCCAATTTTGTGATCAGAGTCATAACATGCTCTTTACTGAGCATGAGTGCATTGTTCTCAAGCCTGGAGTGGTCATTCCTCATGAGCATATCCTGCTCAGAGCCCCCAGGAAAGGGAACATGTACAAGATGGATTTGCAAGAAACATCTCCCTCGGAGAAGTTTCATGCTTTCTATCTAAAGCAAATAGTGATGAGTCTTTCCTATGGCATAAAAGAATGTGCCATGTAAACTTTAAAAACATGAATAAATTAATTAAACATGATTTGGTAACTGGAATGCCAAAGAAAGAGTTTACAAGTGATGATCATTGTGTTGCATGCCTGAAAGGGAAGCAACATAAGGTATCTCACAAGCCTAAGGAAAAGAACTCCATCACTACTCCCCTACACTTGTTACATATGGATCTCTTTGGCCCCACCAGTGTAATGAGTCTAGGAAGGACCTCTTATTGTTTAGTGATCACAGATGATTTTACAAGATTCACTTGGGTTTTCTTTCTTAGAACTAAGGATGAAACCCCTGAGATTCTGAAGAATTTCATCTAAAAGTTGAGAATCAAAGTGATCACAAGGTCAAAACCATAAGATGTGATCAAGGAACTGAATTCAAGAACCAAATCCTTGATACATTTTGTGATGAAAAAGGTATTACAAGACAATATAGTGCTCCCAGGACTCCTCAGCAAAATGGAGTTGCTGAGAGGAGAAACAGGACACTAATTGAAGCTGCAAGAACTATGTTGTCTGACTCTAAACTGCCCATCACCTTCTGGGCAGAGGCAGTAAATACTGCTTGCTATGTGCAAAACAGAGTTTTAGTAGTTAAGACACATGGTAAGACTCCTTATGAACTTTGGCACAAGAGAAACCTTTCATTGGTTTTCTCAGGTCATTTGGATGTCCCTGCACCATCTTGAATACCAAGGATCAAATTGCCAAGTTTGCTGAGAAATCAGATGATGGACACTTCATTGGATACTCTTCCCAAGCTAAGGCTTATAGAGTATACAATCTCAGAACTAGAATTGTTGAGGAGTCAGCCAATGTGACTTTCAATGAACACACACCTGTGTGGCTGGTTCTGGTCCTGATTGGCTATTTGATCTTGATTTAGTTACCAACTGTTTTAACAAATCTTGTGAGAATGTTTCAGGATCTGCAGAAAATCTAAATACAGGTGATCCTGATCCAAGATTTGAGCTAGGAAGACCCTCAACTCATACATCTTCAGCTCCAGTTGGAACTACTTCAGCAAATGAGGTCTCTATCAGCACTACAATGACAAATTCAGCTGATACATCTGGGATGCCTTCAAATTCCAGCTCAGAGGCTCCTCAACCAGATAAAGATACCTCAATTGTAGAAGACAACAATGGTGATGGTGAAAGTGATCAGGAATTTCTTGATGCTAATAACCACACCATAGATGACAACATCAATGATGTCACACACTCATTGGATCAAGTTAATCTTGATAAGTGTGGTAATGTGGAGGGTGAATCATCTATGCCAGATCTAAATTTCTCAAATTTGGATCTTTCTCAGCAACTTGCTGTGATCCCTCAGCTAAGGATCCACAAGTCTCACCCCACCACAAACATCATTGGAGATGTTGTCACAGGGGTAAGAACAAGAGGACAAACCCATGAAGCAAATGTTTGTCTTCACTCTTGTTTCTTATCTCAGATAGAGCCAAAGAAAGTTGATGAAGCTCTAAAGGATGGAAGTTGGGTTGAAGCTATGCAACAAGAGCTGCTTCAATTCAAAAGGCAGAAAGTTTGGAACCTTTGTCCTCTTCCTCATGGGAAGACTACCATTGGAACCAAATGGGTTTTTAGGAATAAGAAGGATGATAGAGGAATTATCATCAAGAACAAGGCAAGACTAGTTGTTCAAGGATACACACAAGAAGAAGGGATTGACTACACTGATGTCTTTGCTCCTGTAGCAAGATTAGAAGCTGTTAGGATATTCCTGGCATTTGCTGCATCCAAGAACTTCAAGGTCTTTCAACTTGATGTAAAGTGTGCTTTCTTATATGGAGTGATTGATGAAGAGGTTTATGTCAAACAACCACCTGGTTTTGTAGACCCTGATCATCCTGATTATGTCTGCAAGCTTGACAAAGCTCTTTATGGGCTGCATCAGGCACCCAGGAAGTGGTATGAGACATTGTCTGAGTATCTTTGTAAACATGGATACAGGAGAGGTACTATAGATGGAACTCTCTTCATCAAAGGACAGGGAAATGACTTATTGCTAGTTCAAGTATATGTAGATGACATCATCTTTGGTTCAACTAATCCAAAGCTCTGCAAAGACTTTGAGAAGCTGATGAAAGACAGATTTGAAATGAGTGCAATGGGAGAACTCAATTTCTTTCTGGGAATTCAAGTGAAGCAAGTTGAAGATGGCATCTTCATAAGTCAGTCAAAGTATGTTCAGGACATACTCAAGAGGTTCAACATGACTGATTGTAAGATTGCTAAGACACCCATAGCCAGAAACCACTCCCTTGGACCTGATCTTGAGGGGGAGTGTGTAGATGAACATTTATACAGGGCTATGATTGGGTCTCTTATGTATCTTACAGCTAGCAGGCCTGATATCATGTTTGCTACATGTATTTGTGCAAGATATCAAGCCAACCCTAAGATGTCTCACTTAATCACTGTCAAAAGGATTCTAAGATACCTCAAAGGTGCTTCAACACTTGGTTTATGGTACCCAAAGAATCCTGACTTCAATCTGTATGCTTATACAGATAGTGATTATGGTGGTTGCAACATGACTGCAAAGTCTACATCTGGGGGATGTCAATTCCTTGGTGGAAGGGTTGTCTCATGGCAATGCAAGAAACAATCCTGTGTGTCTGCATCAACTGCTGAGGCTGAATACATTGCTGCTGCAAGCTGCTGTGCTCAAGTGCTTTGGATTCAAAATCAGATGCTGGACTATGGATTTAACTTCAAGGAGACTCCTATCCACATAGACAACAATAGTGCTATCTCTATCACTGAGAATCCTGTGCAGCACTCAAGGACCAAACACATCAACATCAGGTATCATTTAATAAGAGATAACTATGAAAAGGATTAATTAAACTAGTCAAAGTTCATATAGATGAACAATATGCTGATCTGTTTACAAAAGCTTTTGATGAACAGAGATTTAAATATCTGATATCAGCTATTTGGATGATTAACTTTGAGTAGACTTTTTCTTAAAACTAATTCTAATTATTTCTTCTTAAAATATGTGTGTCCTAAGTTGTCTAGTTCATCACTTTCATAAGCTCATGTTTTCCTTGGATATAAAATTCTTTTTGAAGACTTTCCTTAGATTCTTGAAAATTTTCTGATACTTCGGAAGATAAAATTTTATCTTCGGAAGAAAATCATGTCTTCAAAATAAATAACTGTCTAAGAAATTTTACCTTCGGAAGAAGTCTAAATCTATCTTCCGAAGCTTAAATTCTTATCTCAGACACTTATTTGTTTTTAAGGACTTTTTCCTTTCGAAGCAAAATTAACTCTCGGAAGCTTTGTTGTTCCTTATACAAAGCATTCAAGTGTTTATTTCTCTTCCGAAGGAAAATTATCAAGACTCTCAGGAAAATCTTCCGAAGCCATTTTAGCTTCGGAAGCTTTTTCACCAAAACTTTCGAAGATAATTTACCTTCGGAAGCTTTTCGAATTCCAAGAAAACTACTTTTTGAGCAAAAGTAAACTACTTTTTTAGATGTGGGACCGACTTCCGGATTTCAAAGTTTATCCTCTTTCATTAACTTTGGTTCAAATCCCTTTTCACATAAATACCCAACGGTTCCCCCTCTTCCTCACTATCTTCCTCAATTCCACTATTCCTCAAACCTAATTCTCTAAACCGCCGTTGCTTTCTACCTTTCTTCACTCTTAAGCTTCTAAAATGGCCAACCTTAACCGCAGAAACAACCCAGATTTCTCCATGCAACTTCACAGGCAACATAATCAGGTTGCTCTGTTAAGCTCTGAGAAAGATGCAAGTTTCTCAGAGATTTGCCAATTCTTAACTCTATCCAACTACTTCACCTCCCTGACCATTGATCCTACTCTGTATGAGGATCATTTGCTTGAATTCTGGAAGACCTGCCAAGAGGTCATTATGGATGGGGAGAAGGCACTGTCTGCCACAGTGCAAGGGAGGACAATCTTCATCACTCCGGCCATCATTAACCATCATTTGCAGCTGGATGATGAAGAAGGTGAGTTGTCCTTCCCAAAGGAAGCTGTTAATCATTTCTTTGAGCAGATGGGCTATGAGGGAGATTTCTCTGTAAAGACCTTCAGGAAAGGGAAGGTCTCATCCCAGTGGAAATACCTGCTCCATGTGGTTATCCACAGCTTGTCTAACAAGCATGGAGGGTGGGACCAGATTCCTAAGGATCTCTCCTTTATAGTGCATGGAATGGTTCAGGGGGTCAAGTTCAGGTACTCTCAATTTGTTTATACTAATTTACTTGCAAACTTGGACTCCTTAGAGTATTACATGTTTCCTAGATATGTTCAACACATTCTTAACTGTGAACTGGGCTCACAGTTGAGGGAAACAAGTAATATTCTTAAATTGGGACGGATGAAGCCCGGCATCTTTAAAATGAAGAAGCCAACTGTAGGCTTCTCAGGGGTAGAAACAGCCCTAGTCCCCAAAATGTTAGAGCTCATTGCTCAAGGTGACAACCTAGCAACACAAGCTAGTGTTGAACCCACACCTTCTTTTTCTCTACCACTAAAAAGACCACAAATAACCCTCACCTACCAAAGAAAATCCAAACGAACCCCTGCTCAGGCTATTGAGTCTGTGCAGGTCCCCATATACTCACCCTTACAGGAGGAAGTGGACACTAGAGCTCCCACTTCCCCTGAGGAGCAAACCACTCCCATTTCTTCACCTATCAGGGCTGAGGTTCCTCATGCTCACCCTGATGAGCTCACAAGCCCAACAGCCTTAAGCCTTCACTCTGAGTCTCAACACTCAAGTGAACAACCTTCAGGGGACAGTTACCATCCCCAGTGAGTACCATGAGTCTCTCTTCTCCTCCCCTACTCAAAGAGAGATGAGTACCTCTGATTCTCCTCAGTCTATCCCACATCAGTCACCTGTTACTGAGGTGGACACTTCTGAACATGTTCAGGATGTCCATATGGAAGAGGCTCTCACTTCTGAAAGTGATTACATCATTAAGACCTCAACCATGGCAACTCAGCCCACTGGCATCTCAACTGAGATTGCTAGTGAGCAGAGGAAAACCAGCAGCCAAGAACCTCAAGCTGGTGGTGAGAGAGAGGACTTTGGTCCAATCATCTCATCCCCCAATGATTCTTCTGATGAAGAAGAGGGGAATTTGAGACTAAAGGTGCAGAAACTGTCAAAAACATGCTCCTATTTAGTCTCTAAGGTTAGTCACCTTGAATCTCAGGTGACTACCTTACAAAACAGGGTCAATGATCAGCAACTTCAGATTTCATATCTAAAGGAAAAACTAGCTGGGAGACCTTTAAGGAGAGCTCAACCAGGAACACAAGAACCTGTGGAAGTGATTGACTTATCCTCCAGCTCACCTATGCAAGTGGTTGATGCTACCAAAAAGGGGGAGAAAGTTATTGCAGCCACAGAACCTGGGAGTTCTTCACAGAGAATGGACATAGAGGACTCACCATCCTCACTTGCTGTTGTGCATTCTCAGCAACTTCCTCAAGTTCACATTAATGTGGACTCTATAGACTCTATCATCAGGAGTCTCTTTGAGGAAGGTATACCAAGGGCTGTGTCATCTCCACCACAAGGAACTTCCAACTACATCATAAGGTGGAGGTATGATGCTGACAGAAGAGCCCTTATCCTTCACAGAGTTCAAGGGCAACAAGAAGTTTTTGATTTTCAAAGCCTGAACTTCTATGAAAGATTGGATCTAGTCAACATGCCACTTGTCAATCCAAGCAACTCAAGACAAGCTGACAGATTGGCTCAAAGAATCCAAGATAGGATCCTTGTAGAGTTCACTCTAAGAAGGAGACTTAGGCAATCAGGCAATGTCATCGGTCAACTGGATGTTGAGGTGGACCCTAAGATTAGTTTCATAGGGGAAACATTGACTGAAGGCCCAGTGGCAGAACTTGAGACCCATGTCTCATCATCAACAACTGCTGTAGAGGTTCACACTCCTTCTGAGACACCTGCTGGTGAAGGTGTTTCTCAGCCTCTCTTTGGCCAGAGCATGGAAGCTACACCAAGCAATGAAGGCCAAGCCTCTATCCACCCTGAGTCACAAAGGTCTGTGGGTGACAAAGGGAAAAGAATTATGACTCCTGAGGAAATTGAGGAGGAAGAGAGAGAGAGGAAAAGGAAGCTAAGGGGAGAAAGTTCCTCTGGGTCTTCAAGCTTCATGCAAGCTGCAATCAGGGCTGCCCCCAGACCAAATACTCAAGATGATGAGTTAAGGGCAGTCAGCATTACTTATTTACAGACCAGGAACTATGATATTGATGAAATCATCTCCCTCCCCTTAGAAGA